>SJXQ01003388.1:197086-336630 GCA_006408695.1 Aepyceros melampus
CACCCACGTGAGGACCACCCGCCCACCCGCCGACGTCCTCCACGCCTGCCAGCGCCTCTCTGTGATGGGGACCCAGTCTGTGGGCTCCCTGCCTCCTCCCCTGCTCCGCGCAGCCCCTCTGGGCCACCCTCCACCTCCCACCCCTCAGAACCTGCTTTCTGGGGTGACCATGCCCCTGGCCACTTGGCTGAGGGTCCGTCAGGACGGTCGGCAGCCGAATTAGAAGAGAGTTGGCACCTTGAACTCAACCAGAGGCAGAAACACGGGAGGCAAGCCAGCTGGGGACTCTCTCTCCCCTTAGTGGAATGTATTTCCTTGTGTTGCTGTTGTGTCAGGTTGAATCGAGAGGCGCTGCAGCCCTCAAGGGGACGAGGGGAACCATGTGCTTTTCCTCACAACTGTATCCCAGTGCTTCCTCTTCAGCTAATCAGTTACGGATTCCAACAGGGCACAGCAGTGGCCCCCGCCCAGCCCCAGACCTAGAGGCTGGAGTCCCAGCAGCCTGGCTGGTGTGTCCACATCTCTTTCTGGCCCTCAAAGTCAGTGGAATACTCCCCCAAAGCAGAGACAGCATCAGATCATAGGTCCAAGAAGGGAGTAATGAATTGCTCAGAAACCAAAACTCTAAAAAAGGAAATTATAAGATAAATTGCCCCAAACAAGTCATACAGAAACTCCAGCATGTTCACACAAATTGGTGTTAAAAAGCAAGCTTAAAAATTGGCCCCTTGACTACTGAGTACCAAGTGAATATCAAAGGCTGCATTCACAGACTGTTTTCCAAAGTTCTTTTTAAAGAACTCTACATTTTATTATAGTAAAGCCTTTTGTTTTTGTACAAGTTGTTTAATAATTTGAATTATAAAATATATGAGTCGAAGAGGGAGGGGATATGTGTACACATACAGCTGATTCACTTCTTTGTACAGCAGAAACTAACACAACATTGTAAAGCAAATATATACCTCAATAAGCAGAGCACACCATCCGAAATGCTGGGCTGGAGGAGTCATAAGCTGGAACAAGACTGCAGAGAGAAATATCAACAATCCCAGATATGTAGATGATACTACTCTAATGGCAGAAAGCAAAGAGGAACTAAAGAGCCTCTTGATGAGGGTGAAAGAGAATAAAACCACTGGCTTAAAACTCAACATTCAAAAAAAGAAGATCATGGCATCCAGTCTCATCACTTCATGGCAAATAGATGGAGAAACAATGGAAACAGTGACAAGGCTTTATTCTCTTGGGCTCCAAAATCACTGCAGATGGGGACTTCAGCCACAAAATTAAAAGACACTTACTCCTTGGAAGAAAAGCTATAACAAACCTAGACAGCATATTAAAAAGCAGAGACATCACTTTGTCGACAAACATCCGTATAGTTAAAGGTATGGTTTCTCCAGTAGTCAAGTATGGATGTGAGAGTTGAACCATAAAGAAAGCGGAGCACTAAAGAATTGATGCTTTTGAACTGTGATGCTGGAGAAGAATCTTAAGAGTCCCTTGGACTGCAAGATCAAACCAGTCAAGCCTAAAGGAAATCAACCGTGAACATTCACTGGAAGGACTGATGATGAAGCTGAAGCTCCAACACTTTGACCACCTGATGGGAAGGGCTGACTCATTGGAAAAGACCCTGATGCTGGGGAAGAAGGAGAAGGGGGTGGCAGAGGATGAGATGGTTAGAGAGCATCACTGACTTAATGGACATGAATTTGAGCAAACTCTGGGAGATAGTGAAAGACAGGGAAGCCTGGTGTGCTTCAGAGTTCATGGAGTGGAAAAGAGTCAGACATAACTTAGTGAATGAACAATAGCAAAGAAAAAAATAAAGCATATGAGTCTTTTCTTCTAGTTCTAGTTTTTTTGTTCGTTTGTTTTTTATGTATATCATCTCTTCTAGATTTTTCTTATTCTTCAAAACTTATAAGGCCAACGATGGTGCTGGAAGGGCAGAGTTTGGCACAAAATTTCTAGAGACCAGTGCTTACATGTGGGGCCCAAATCTACTGCATGTCAGTAAAATTCCTCCCTTGTTGACAGCACAAAATTTTTTCCACTGTGACTTAAACCTGTTCCCCAAGATCGTGATAATACCTGATGTGGTTTATACCCAAAGCAGAAATTCAGTGAATAGTAAACCCTAGCATTGTTTTGGGGCCTCCCTGGTGGCTCAGAGGGCTTCCTTGATAGCTCAGTTGGTAAAGAATCCGCCTGCAATGCAAGAGACCCTGGTTCGATTCCTGGGTTGGGAAGATCTGCTGGAGAAGGGATAGGCTACCCACTCCAGTATTCTTGGGCTTCCCTTGTGGCTCAGCTGATAAAGAAACCACCTGCAATGTGGGAGACCTGGGTTCAATCTCTGGGTTGGGAAGATCCCCTGGAGAAGGGAAAGGCTACCCACTCCAGTATTCTGGCCTGGAGAATTCTATATAGACCATGGGGTCACAAAGAATCGGACACGACTGAGCAAATTTCACTTTCACTAGTGGCTCAGAACATAAAGAATCTGCCTGCAATGCAGGAGAGCCGGGTTCGATCCCTGGGTCTGGAAGATGCCCTTGAAAAGGGAATGGCTACCTGCTCCAGCACTCTTGCCTGGGAAATCCCATGGACAGAGGAGCCTGGCTGCCTTTTAGGCTACAATTTTCTTAAAGTTTTTTAAATCAAATTTTATAAGCCTGCCAATGTCAAAAACAACTAATACTAAGAATCAAAATCACAAATACCAGTTTTTTTTTTATTTCAACAGGTTTTACATTTGATCTTTAGAGAGCAGTAAAGTTTCCCTTTTTTTGTTGTCATTCTCCAACAACAACAACAACAAAAAAAAAAAAACTGATATTTGCATCTGAGTTAGCAGCTGATAACAGAAAGATTATGAAAATTCTGGCTAAAATTAAAATGCCAAAACTGGATCGTCTGGATAATGAGAAACTGATTGCCTCTATTACCGAAGAGGAAAGGAAAACAGCAATAGAGAAATTTGCAAGTAGCAAGCCTCCCATGGTGGTGAGTACCAACTGGAAGAGGACAAAGCGTTTGAGGGAGAATCAAAAAATCGTTATGCAGGATTTATAAGCACTGTCTACTTATGAGACTCATGAAAGCCCCAACACAAGAGCCTTTGTTCTTGTAATCTGTCAAAAGTACCAACATTGCTCCTGTTTGCTTAATTAATTGCGCTGGGAAAAAAAAAGCCCTCCAGGTAGAAACTGGATGAAATAATTCAGCTTGAGAGGGGTGGTGGTTTCTTGCATGGCTGCACATCCTGTACATGCAAAATTTCTAATCTGCAAGTGCCAGCAAAGAGACCAGACCTCCCTTCTATAGCAGCTTATGAATTTGCACAGAAGCCTTTATCATGTAGAAGAGAGGTATTTACAAAGGCTTTTAAACAAATTTCATTTTCAAGAACTTTAGTAAATGAGATATAAAACCTGAATCCCTTTGTGACTCCATCGGTTACCAGCAAGAGTGCTTCTTTCTCTCTGGGAAGAAACATGTGGTACCTAGATGTCTTTTCACTTCATTTCATCTGTTGACAAAAGAAGTTTATGTTCAATTCAGTAGTGAAGTGATTCAAGGTAAAAGTTAAAAGTCAACCATCCTTGGTAGCTGTGTACTTCATTTCACAGTAATGTGTTCATTCCACTTTTCAAATTACCTTTAAAACCTGGTCTCATCAAAACCACCAGAATCTGCAAGTAAACACTTTAAAAAAAAAAAAAAAAGACAAAGACAAAAAGTAACTTTGCTTAACAGCACTTAACAAGCAGTAAAGACTCAAATCCAAATCTCTTCAGCTAAAAGCAACTTTTTTTGACAGAGAGCATTTAAGCAATCCTTAAAACTTTCGAGACTGATCATTTATTTATTCCCTTTGTGTTTCCTCAGATGACAGCCCCACATCCTCCGTTGAGTGAAGGAAAGAGGAAATTTCATGCTATTTCAGTTGCTTCTGAAATCATCCTACAAGACAACACAAGCACCCATCATCTTGCCCACCCCCTATTCTCAGCACCTTTTATTTCTGCTTGGCCTGAAAGGCCCTCAATGCAAGTCAATGACTCAGAGTGCAGATTTACTTAAGGCAAGATTTTCCATAGTGGGAGTTTATTTGACTCAAGATGTTTATTTCCTTTCTTTTTTGTACAATTATAAGGAAAGTGTACTTCCCAGTGAAGTAGGGTAACTATAGTATATTAGAGAGTGAGGAATTATATCCCAATGTTCATTGCAGCATTATTTACATAGCCAAGACATCGAATCTCAGCATCCACTGATGGAGGAATGGATAAAGAAAATGTAGCACATATCGTATACTGTCATTCAGATGCTAAGTTATGTCCAGCTCTTTGAGATCCCATGGACTGTAGCATGCCAGACTTCCCTGTCTTTCACTATCTTGCAGTTTGTTCAAACTCATGTCCATTGAGTCAGTGATGCCACCCAACCATTTCATCCTCTGTCGTCCCCTTCTCCTCTTGCCCTCAATCTTTCCCAACATCAGGGTCTTTTCCAATGAGTCATCTCTTCATATCAGGTGGCCAACGCATTAGAGCTTCAGCATCAATCTTTCCAATGAATATTCAGGGTTGATTTCCTTTAGGATTGACTGGTTTGATCTCCTTGGAGTACAAGGGACTCTCAAGAGTCTTTTCCAGCACCACAATTCAAAAGCATCAATTCTTTGGTGCTAGGCCTTCTCTGTGGCCCAAGTCTCACGTCTGTATATGACTACTGGAAAAACCATAGCTCTGACTATACAGACCTTTGTCAACAAAGTGATGTCTCTGC
Source organism: Aepyceros melampus (assembly GCA_006408695.1). Classification (NCBI taxonomy): domain Eukaryota; kingdom Metazoa; phylum Chordata; class Mammalia; order Artiodactyla; family Bovidae; genus Aepyceros; species Aepyceros melampus. The sequence goes on from SJXQ01003388.1 coordinate 201,890, forward strand.
TTTTTAATACACAGTCTAAATTTGTCATATATATATTTCAAAAGACGATTGTGCCATTTGTGACAGCTTGGATGTACCTTAAGGCAATTATGCTAAATTAAGTCAGTCAGATACAGAAAGGCAAATGATTTCACTTATATGTGGAATCTAAAAACAAACAAACAAACCAAAGTTCATAGAGAACAGATTGGCAGTTGCCAAAGGCAGGGAGTAGGGGTGGATGAAAAGGAAATCAAAAGGTACAAACTTCTAGTTATAAAGTAAATAAACATGGTGACTATGGTTAGTAATATTGTGCTGTATGTTTAAAGTTGCTAAGAGAGTAAATCTTAAAAGGTCTCATCACAAGAAAAAAAAATGTAACTATGTGTGGAGATGGATGTTAACTAGCCTCAACTGTGGTCATTTTGCAAAATGTACATACATCAAATCATTATGTTATACACCTGAAACTAATATAATGTTACACATCAATTATATCTCAATAAAGAAAGTCTGGAATTAGTAAACCTAGGTATACTTAGGGCTACTTACTAAAAGGATCTTTTAAAATCTTAACAACTTTGTTACAATACATATTTGACTCATAAACTGATTTCTTTGACATTTTCTTACCCTCTGTTTGCATGTGAAATTAATATCTCTATTTTTCAAATATCAAAACCAGGCTAACTAAAGAACATTGTAGATTTTTATGATTATAAGAATATATTGTTATTGCATTTTGCCAAAACTATTGCACATTACTGGAGAAGTCATAAGAAGAAGCAAGTGGCTGAGGAAGCAATTAACAATTTAGCATTTCCAGCCCATATGGAAATACCAGGATTATGTATTCATGAGGATATGACAGGTATGTTTAGTATGAAATTAATATTCTCTCAGTTGAATGGTGGGGGTTTTATTGTTTTGCTTTTGTTTTTAGCATTTTGACCAAATTCGCATGAGTACCAGTATCTCTCAAATTTAGCACAGGCAGGTCTTTTTCATGATACATCTGTATTGAGGAGACTGTACTTCAGAACAGCTTATTATGCTCATGATAGAGATTTCAACAGCTTGTCTGACCCACCTAATAAGGAATATGCCAGACTCTGAATGGTAAGCAGGAGTTGCTCAAGGGGTGTGTGGCTCAGTTCAGTTCAGTTCAGTCGCTCAGTCATGTCTAACTCTTTGTGACCCTATGGACTACAGCACGCCAGGCCTCCCTGTCCATCACCAACTCCCTGAGTTTACTCAAATTCATGTCCATTGTTTTGGTAATGCCATCCAATCATCTTATTCTGTCATCCCCTTCTCCTCCTGCCTTCAATCGTTCCCAGCATCAGGTCTTTTCAAATGAGTCACTCTTCACATCAGGTGGCCAAAGTATTAGAGTTTCAGCTTCAGCATCAGTCCTTCTAATGAACATTCAGGACTGATATCTTTTAGGATGGACTGGTTGGATCTCCTTGCAGTCCAAGGGACTCTCAAGAGTCTTCTCCAACACCACACTTCAAAAGCATCAATTCTTCGGTGCTCAGCTTTCTTTATAATCCAACTCTCACCTCCATACATGACTACTGGAAAAACATAGCTTTGACCACACAGACCTTTGTTGGCAAAGTAATGTCTCTGCTTTTTAATATGCTTTCTAGGTTGGTCATAGCTTTTCTTCCAAGGTGCAAGCGTCTTTTAATTTCATGGCTGCAGTCCCCATCTACAGTGATTTGGGAGCCCAAAAAAATAAAGGCTGTCACTGTTTCCATTGTTTCCCCATCTTTTTGCCATGAAGTGATGGAACTGGATGCCATGATCTTAGTTTTCTGAATGTTGAATTTTAAGCCAACTTCTTCACTCTCCTCTTTCACTTTCATGAAGAGCCTCTTTAGTTCCTCTTCACTTTCTGCCATAAAGGTGGTGTCATCTGCATATCTGAGGTTATTGATATTTCTCCCAGCAATCTTGATTCCAGCTTGTGCTTCATCTAGCCCAGCGTTTCTCATGATGTACTCTGCATAGAAGGGTGATAATATACAGCCTTGACATACTCCTTTTCTTATTTGGAACCAGTCTGTTGTTCCATGTCCAGTTCTAACTGTTGATTCCTGGCCTGCACACAGATTTCTCAAGAAGCAGGTCAGGTGGTCTGGTATTCCCATCTCTTTCAGAATTTTCCACAGTTTATTGTGATCCGCACAGTCAAAGGTTTTGGCTTAGTCAATAAAGCAAAAGTAGATGTTTTTCTGGAACTCTCTCACTTTCTCAATGATCCAGTGGATGTTGGCAATTTGATCTTTGGTTTCTCTGCCTTTTCTAGATACAGCTTGAACATGTGGAACTTCATGGTTCACGTATTGTTGAAGCCTGGCTGGAGAATTTTGAGCATTACTTTACTAGCATGTGAGATGAGTGAAATTGTGTGGTAATTTGAGAATTCTTTGGCATTGCCTTTCTTTGGGATTGGAATGAAAACTGACCTTTTCCAGTCCTGTGGCCACTGCTGAGTTTTCCAAATTTGCTGGCATATTGAGTGCAACACTTTCACAGCATCATTTTTTAGGATTTGAGATAGCTCAACTGGAGTTCCATCACCTCCACTAGCTTTGTTCATAGTGATGGTTCCTAAGGCCGACTTGACTTCACATTCCAGGATATCTGGGTCTAGGTGAGTGATCACACCATCGTGATTATCTGGGTCATGAAGATCTTTTTTGTACAGTTTTCCTGTGTATTCTTGCCACCTCTTCTTAGTATTTTCTACTTCTGTTAGGTCCATACCATTTCTCTCCTTTATTATGCCCTTCTTTGCATGAAAAGTTTCCTTGGTATCCCTAATTTTCTTGAAGAGATCTTTCCCATTCTGTTGTTTTCGTCTACTTCTTTGCATTGATCGCTGAGGAAGGCTTTCTTATCTCTCCTTGCTATTCTTTGGAACTCTGCATTCAAATGGAGAGCATTCAATATCTTTCCTTTTCTCCTTTACTTTTCACTTCTCTTCTTTTCACAGGTATGTATAAGGTGGGTGGCTAGCTTTCTAAAAATTCTCTAGGGTTTCATTAGGGGCTTCACACTTACCACCGAGATTTTTCAGACTCCAGAGCCTATTGGGCCAGTTCCCAAACCTAGATTCAGTCTACAATAACTCAAAGCAAGCTGAAAGCAGACCCAAGAGGGCCACGATGGAATGGGAAGTGCTGGTGTTGGGGGGCTGGTGTTTCCCATTCCATCCACAGCACCTGTGCCAACATCCACCAGAAGGTGGAAAGGGTCAGAGGAGGAGCCAAGTGAGCTCCATCTTGAAAAGTGATTCAGAGGATGTCTTATGAATAAGCCATCCCATAAGAGAGGGAAACATCATCCCACAAGAGAGGTATGGGGCTTCTCTGGCGGTCAGATGGTAAAGACTCTGCCTGCAGTATGGGAGACCTGGGTTCCATCCCTGAGTTGGGAGGATGCCCTGGAGAGGGCAATAGCAACCCACTCAATATTCTTGCCTGGGAAATCCCATGGACAGGAGCCTGGCGGGCTACGGTCCATGGTGTCGCAAACAGTTGAACATGATTGAATGACTAACACACACACACACACACACACACACACACACGAGAGGGGTGAGCAGCACTAAAGGCACTGGGGTCTGAGGAAGCCCCCTAAGTTCAGGAACAGCGAGATGTTCACTGTGGAGTGTACGGTAAAAGGGAAAGTGCGGTGTGATGTCACCTTCCCCCAGGGAAGCCGGTGATTCTCGATAAGCATCCTCCAGGACTGGCTTAGAGACACCAGCCAGGGCACGTGACCATTTAGGGTCCAGAAGGATGGCCTTGGAGGAGCAGAATGCTATTAGGTCAGCAGACAGTATGGTCCAGTTTCCAGAGCAGATTGCTTGACTCTGCCCCTTTCCAGTTTTGTGACTATAGGCGTATTACTTACTCATCTGTAAAATGGGCATAGTCATGGTATTTATCTCTTAGCATCATTATGAGGGATTATGAGTTCATTGTTTGTAAGGCATTTTGCAGGCATCAGGCAAAAAGTAAGCATTACTTAAGTGCTTGGTAAATAAAATAGTGCTTGCAGCAATTAAAACATCAGGGTTTTTGTTGTTGTTGTTGTTTGTCTTTAACCAACAGTACTGGCTCTGGATTTCAGGCTTGAATAGAGCCATTTTTTTATTGATACAAAAAGATACTTAAACCATCACAGAGGTCTCTTGAGTCTAGACTTTAACCCAATAACTTGCTCAAGGCAGAATTCCAATCTGGTCCCATGTATTAGTTGAACTGTTGTTGTTCCATCATGAAGTCATATCAGCCTCTTTGTGACCCCATGAACTGCCACACCCCAGGTTTCCCTGTCTTTCACTATCTCCCTGGGTTTGCTCAAACTCATGTCCATTGATTCAGTGATGCCATAAACAGTTGAACTGAGCCTTATGAAAGAAATTATGGAGTCTGTCTTAAAGGTGGTAAGTACTAAACTCCCCAACAGAAGTTGAATTTGAGTCTCTTGGTTTGTGTTAGGAGACAGATGAGAAAAAACGCAGCAGATGAAAGAATCCTAAGCAAAGCCCAGAGACAAGCTTTTTCCCTTGGGGCTCTCTGATTATTCTTTTCTTCTCTGAAAAGCAATCATTCCTTTTTATAGGTTCTTCAGGAAGAAATACAAGATTATTAAGAACATTTTTTAATTCACATAGCCCAGGTATTTGAGGGTAGCTGTGTCATGTTACTGAGTTATGTGGCCAGATTATATATAAAATGAATTGCTGTGTATATATACAAGCAAATGAAAAATGAACCACAATGTTCCTTGTAATTGCAGCTACGATCTCCTAAATGGAGCATTAAAACTTTTTACAGAAACCTCTGGGTGGCACTTTGTCTTCAACTTACTTCCCCAGTGGCTCAGATGGTAAAGAATCCGCCTGCAGTGCAGGAGGCCTGGGTTTGGTCCCTGGGTTGGGAAGAGGCCCTGGAGGAGGGCATGGCAACCCACTCCAGTATTCTCGCCCGGAGAATCCCATGGGTGGAGGAGCCTGGTGGGCTACAGTCCATGGGGTCACAAAGGGTCGGACATGACTGGGCAACTAAGCACAGCACACGCCCGTGTGGCATGAGAGTCAACAAGCCTCATCCAGACAAACAGGAATGCGGGGCAGTCACTTCACTAGATTCTCACAGACTTTCCTCTCAAAACAATGAAAACGACAATAAGCTAATTTCATCATAATAAAAGGAAGGCATATATACACGTATGTGACCAAAAAAAATGCTGACTTTGAAATTTAGTCATCCTCATGAACAGTGTGTCAGGACCAGCATCTATTAAAGATTAATTATTGCAGTTCACCATTTTAGAATAAAAATCTCTTTCCAATGTTTACAACTTAGAGATTTAAAACATTTCTTTAAAATGCAAATTAATTTGAATGTCTCGCCGAAGTGTCCCCTACCATACGATCATGCTCAGTCTGATTGTGACTCCATGGACTGTAGGATCCTCCGTCCACAGGACTCCCCAGGAAAGAATACTGGAGTCAGTTGCCATGCCCTCCTCCAGGGATCTGCCAGACCCAGGGGTTGAACTCATATCTCCTGTGTCTCCTGCATTGGCAGGTGGATTCTTTACCACTGAGTCATCTGGGAAGCCCCACGACACCATCATACGTCCCTAAATAAAACTTTACCGGTAAAAATAATGAGTGAGAAAATCTGGGAAAAAGATCATTTATATGTAACTGGGCCTGGATGGAAACCATGACAGAGCTTTTTATGTGATTTCTGGAAAAAAACAAATACATCCAAAGATGCTCCATTTAATAAAAAATAAAGTCTCTTTTGAAAAAAAAAAAAAACAGTAAGAAAGTGAAGTCAGGAAAATACAAAGAAGAATGCCTTCTAAAAGAGACTAACAAAAGACTTCTGATGTCACAAATTATATTACCTTTCACTATAACTGTGCTCCCTAGTGGGGCTTTCTAAAAGGTTTCGTTTAAATTTTTTAGAAGTTTGTTTCATGTAAGCATCCACCACACATGCCAAATGATCCATTAAGGACACTGCTATAGCTTAAAGAGTTTTGAGTTAAACACACAGGGTATCGTGGCCTAAGATGCGAAGAAAATACACAGCTCCATTTCCATTTGATGTAGCTCTGTGGGAAGATATTAGCCACAGAACATTGGCTGCATTTAGGCAAGCATTTAGACAAGGCCCTGGGACCGATTTTGAAGCTCTGACCTCACTAGACCAAAGTCCATCTGTCTTAAGATTTTGGAAAGTTAGTCGAGTCTCATTATTTACACATGAGATGTGCGTATACAGAGAGTGTATTGCAAACAGGCCTGGAGATCTAAATTATATCCTGTGTTTTCTCCAGGACTTTCTGACACCAAGCCAACGCACTCTCCTGGCCCACACCTCCCAAGACCCTCTGTTTTCTCGGGCCTTCCTCAAGCGGCAATGTCAGAGGTTAGAGCATGGACTATTTGGACTTCTCTCTGAGTTATCCTGTGCTCATATGCACCATCTCACTGACAGTTAAGTGTCCTTAAAACACCTTTTGAGCCCAGATTACATAAGGAGTGAATGCGTGTTTAGAGTGAAAACCGATATCTGCAAATCACTGAGAATGTCCTAGACTCTGGACACTGAGCCTGTCCTGAAAATGTCCTGCCACATTAGCCCCTGGAGTCCGTTCAGAGTCAGTGATGCAAAAAAATCCCCACTGGGTCTTCAACAAGCGCCACGTTGAGATCCAAGAGGGCAAAGCGAAAGGTGCAAAGGGAAGTTAGCTTATTTCCAGAAGGTACAGTTCTCACCACTTCATCCTTGCTGTTTTGCTTTCTTTCTGCTCATTCTCTCTTGCCATAAATCACCAAACTCAGTTAGGCAGGGTGGAAAGAAAGCCAAGAGCCCACCTGATCTGATAGAGCTCAGGAGTGTGGTGTGAAGGCTGAAAGGAACAGGTAGGATATAAACCCTTGTCTTTAGGATTTTGTGTAGAAGTAGGGGGAGGGTTAGGGCTAGTGGGAAGTTGCTGAAGAACACGGGGAGCTCAGTCCGGTGATCTGTGACAACCTGTGGGATGGGGGAGGCGGGGAGTAGATATTCTAGAGGAAGAGGATTTATGTACACTTATGAGTTTGGTGAACTCCAGGAGTTGGTGATGGACAGGGAGGCCTGGCATGCTGCAATTCATGGGTCGCAAAGAGTCGGACACGACTGAGCGACTGAACTGAACTGATTCATGTTGGTGTATGGCAGAAACCAATGCAACACCGTAAAGCAATGACCCTCCAACGAAAAGTAAGTTTAAAAAGTCATGATGAGAATAAAAATGCTTGTAATATAACAACATGAGATTTACTCGTAGAATGAGACAAGCTGTAAGATGGAATAATCTTATTCTCCATCCTTAGGGTATTCTGCAAAGCTGAGAGATGCATATAATGACAAATTAAAAATCTATTTATAAATCTAAAGAGGAAGAATGGAAGTGAGCAAAAGAAGTGGAAGGAGGGAAGGAAGGTGTTCTAAGTGGATGACAGCCGAATAAACAAAGCCCAAAGACAGGACTCGCCAGGGAGAACTGCAGGGGCTGAGCGCACCCGCTCCCCCGGGGAAGGTCCCTGTTGAGGGTCGAGGATCGGTAGGGCAGTGGGGGCTCAGGCAGCAAAGGCTCTCGAATGTCAGCCTGGAGGGGGAGAAATTGAACACACAGAAGAGAGAAGTCTTAGCGGCTTTTGAGGCCATGAAACCGCCTTCCAGGAAGGCTTATCTCACAAGTGCAGAAGCGATTTGGAGGGACACGGTGGGTTGAGGAAAACTGGAAAATATGAATTACTCACATGCCCTCAGCCAAACCTCTGCCTTTAGCTCCACATGGTGACTCAGTCTCAGAGGGAGAAAGCCAAGCAGAGGAGACATGATGAACTTTCCTCCTCCATCTCCCCTTCTCTCCATTCCCCAGGGCTAATCCCACCCTGTCCCCTAGAACAAGCACCCCTGGGAGCCTCCCACATCCAGCTCTGGGCTCCTCCTCTCATATTCACTTGCTGAACAGCTTCCCAGGTGGCACTAGTGGTAAAAAGAACCCACCTACCAATGCTGGAGACTAAAGAGATGCAGGTTCAATCCCTGGATTGGGCAGAGCCCCTGGAGGAGGCATGGCAACCCACTCCAGTATCCTTGCCTGGAGAATCCCCATGGGCAGAGCTTGGTGGGCTACAGTCCATGTGGTCGCAAAGAGTCGGACATGACTGAGCGACTTAGCACACAGCACTCACAGAGAGAAGCCTCTCCTCTTAAGGGAACTGGGTTCTGCTTAGCTGCTAAGGACCCTTTAAGACTAGTAAGACTCCACCTGAGTTGAAAGTGAAAGTGAAGTTGCTCAGTCGTGTCCGACTCTGCAACCCCATGGACTGTAGCCTACCAGGCTCCTCCATCCATGGGATTTTCTAGGCAAGCGTACTGGAGTGGGTTGCTATTTCCTTCTCCAGGGATCTTCCTGACCCAGGGCTTGAACCCCGGTCTCCCACATTGTAGGCAGATGCTTTACCATTTGAGCCAAATAGATCTGAATTGCCCCGGATAAAAGGCCTCAGTCTACAGAGGCGCCTTATCAAAGCCACTCATCTTTCTGAGTATTCTTCAGGCTGTACTCAGTCCTACTGAGGTTTTCTCCCACCTGCTTGTCAGCCTTCGGTACAGAATGTTGCCTAATGCCAGGTCGGATTGCCAGCCTCATTCCAAGGAGAGCTCACTTAACTCTCTTCCCAGCAAGACCTGTTGTGACCTCAGCTTGCTTGACCTCAACTAATCTCCCTGCGGGTGTCCAGTGACCATGACCGACCTGACCCCATTTCCCGCAGGGACGCGGTCACCTAAGGAAGCTGCAGCCATCCGGTTAGAGGTGGGACGATCGACACACACTGAGAGCGGTGGAAGGAAAAGGAAGCATCAGTCACAGCACCTCAGATTCCTCCTGTGACATCACAGTGAAAGGGCTACAGTCAAATCATTCCAGAAGGTGTCGGGTGGGCCAAAAGTTCGTTTAGGCTTGCTGTGCGATGCTACAGAAAATCCGAATGACCTTTTTGGCCAACCCAATACAATGTACAGATCATTCCCATGGGGACTTGTGAAAGTCCGAATCATGTCCATGGAATTCAATAGGAAACTGCCTTTGTGGCGCTGGTATGAAAGGCCTAGAAATGCATAGTGATTGCATGCACGTGCAAACAAAGAGACTTTTTGTCTTCCTTCTTTCAAAGAGATGTAAACTGCATCACTGTAGAAAAACTCAGAATGCTGGCTCTCAGGAATTCTTCATCATTAAATTCAGGTTAACTCAGCCTGGTGCTCTATGCCCACCTGGAGGGCTGGGATAGGGTGGGAAGTGGGAGGGAGGTTCAAGAGGGAGGGGACACATGTATACCTGTGGCTGACCCATGCTGGTGTACGGCAGAAAGCAACACAAGATTGTAAAGCAAAATTATCCTTCAATTAACAATAAGTAATTTTTTTTTAAAAATTCAGGTTGACTCAACTTTTCCCACAATACAAATTCGGAATTCTTTTATTAAACTATTTACATCCTTAATGAAGATGAGAGAAGGCAAAGAACAGAGAAAATGGAATTGTCCACCGAAGGTAAAGGAAGATAACATAGGTTCTGAGCCACTTACATAAAATACTACAACATAAAAATAAGATTTCTGTAAGTAAACCCGACCCAGAGTCCTAAAAATGAAGATGAGTTGGACAACAATACCCAGGATGTATGACTGAAGGTCTGAGTTTGTTCTTTCATTAAAGTTATATCTTTAATAACAGGAACTTATTAAAGTTTAAGGAGAGATCACTGGGATCAGTCCTGAGAATGAGAATGCATTTGGCAAGTGGAGTAAAAGAAGAGAATGTCTCAAATAGAGAGAAGAGAAAAAATTAAGGCCTAGACGCAGAAAGGGGCAGGAAGCCACTTGCAAATGCTCTTAGCCTCCTGCCTGTGTTCATTCCAATGGAGGCAAATGACTTTTTTGTTTGTTTTTTAATGGTGGTAAAAGTCATGTAATGTAAAACATGCTATCTTAACCATATTTAACTGTGCGGTTTAGTGGCACTAAGGACATTTACACTGATGTGCAGTTCTCACCGTTGTCCATCTCCCAAAGTTTTCACCTTTCTAAACTGAAACTCTGCTCCCAGTAAACACTGATTCCCCGTTCTCCCTCCCCACCCCTGCCCCCCACCTCTGGCATCTACCACCGTACCTTCCGACTCTCTAAATTGACTATTCTAGGGAACTCATATAAGTCGAACCAAACAGTATTTGTCTGCACCTAACATATACTGGACTTGGCAGCAGCAGCAGCAACATATCCTGGAATGCATTTTTTAAGGTTAACTTAATATGTGACCTGGGCTTCTCAGGTGGCGCTAGTGGTAAAGAACCCACTTTCGAACGTAGGAGACATAAGAGATGTGGGTTCAATCCATGAGTCAGGAAGATCCCTGGAGAAGGAAATGGCACCCCGCTCCAGCATCTTGCCTGGAAAATCCCATGGACAGAGGAGCCTGGAAGGCTACAGTCCACGGGGTCACTGAGGGTTGGACACGACTGAGTGACTTCACTTCACTTTTCACTTTCATGCATTGGAGAAGGAAATGGCAACCCACTCCAGTGTTCTCGCCTGGAGAATCCCAGGGGCGGGGGAGCCTGGTGGGCTGCCATCTATTGGGTCGCAGAGAGTTGGACACGACTGAAGCAACTTAGCAGCAGCCAGTATTCTTGCCTGGAAAATCCCATGGACAGAGGAGCCTGGCGAGTTACAATCCATAGGGTTGCACAGGGTCGGACATGACTGGAGCCGCTCAGCACACAATCTACGTCCTCCAGTTTCACCGGTGCTATACAGCAGATGCTCATTAGTTATCTACTGAGGTAAATGCCTCTTGAAACTATAAAGAAATGAAGAAATGTAACGAATTTTATCATTGCTTTTACCCTTTGGAGAGCTGGATTTGTACAATCTGTATTTCACTCCGGAGATTTCAAAAATAGTATAGGATACATGTGAAATAAGCCAAACAGACAAAGACAAATACTGTATGATATCACTTATGTGTGAAATCTAAAAAGGTAAGACAAATGATCCTACATGCAAAACAGAAACAAACTCATAGACATAGAAAACAAACTGGTGGTTACCAGAAGGGAGGGGGAGGGGAGAGGGGCTGACCAGGGGTAGGCGACTAACAGGTGCAAACTGTTATGGATAAAATAAATTGTCAACAAGGATACACTGCAGAGCATGGGGAATTATAGCCATTACGTTGTAATACCTGTTAGTGGAGAATAATCTGTAAAATACCAAATCACTATGCTGTACACCTGAAACTAACATAATATTAGAAGTCAGTTATACTTTAATAAAAAAAAAAAAACATTAGGCATATTGAAGGCATTTTCCCTTTGGTAGACAATAGAAGAACTTAGTAGGAATGTATTTGCTCCTGAATGAGAAGAAAAAAAAACATTGAAAATTTTTCCCTTCTGCTATTTCACAAGTCATAAATGACTTCTTAACTGACCTCATGGTCTCTACAGAGAAAAATGGAGAAGTACAGAGGAAAAGTGGAAATGTTAAAGAGAAATCTAATAATCTCTTGGAACATTTTTTCTGTTACTATCCTCTTCCCTTGAACAGTGGTTCTTAATATTGCTAGGTTCTGGACCCTGAATTGTAAAACCAACAGGAGAATATGATCACGTTACCTGATTTTCAGTTTCTGCATCTGCAACCTGGGTACAGTAATAAATCTTACCCTATCTACCTGCTGGTGTGGCTGTGAAAGTCACCATAGACAACATATGTGGAAGAATTTATAAGCCTTCCAGTGGCTATTATTATTATGTCTGATCCAAGATATAGATCACCTTTAAGGAAGCGATAGGAATTTCTATAGCCTGCTTGAAAGGAAAGGCTATTATCTACTGAAGTGCTCTAACGAATTGATAGTAAATAGTGCACACTAAAATTAGCTGCTTCAACATCAGTCCCCTAAATATTTCCTGATTGATCAAGTAGCATTTCCACTAACAAATATTTATGAAACACTGGATCAATAGCAATGTTATTATTGAACCTGTATATATGGGGAAGAAGATGCTCCAGAATATTTACTCAAAGGAAACACAAACAGAAAGCTGAAGGTCATTTTCCTACTGGAAATGCACTTTAAACTCAGGAGATCCCATGGGACTCGCCACCCTCCCCTCTGCTCAGGCTGCCTCCTCTCTCCTTTTCATCTCACCATTCATACCATCACTTTCCACCCTATCTTTCTTCACTTCCCACCCCCCATACCCCCTTTTCCATCCCCTGTCTTCAGCTAAGTAGCAAATCCTATCACTTCAACCACCAGTTCAGCCCTTTTCAATCCTTCGAAACTGTTTTTGTCTAGACCGACTTCGTCTCTTAAAGAAATGACAGCCAAGATCTTTCTAAATGTGAGTTCTTTATGTTGGGAGAAGGTAAATGTGATCAAGCGTTTTAGCTGTGGTGCTCAAATACACTCTAACCTTACGGGTTTCGTTTCAAACAATCTGACAGGAGTGTGTTACAAATTTCCCACAATGCTGGTGGATGTGTCCATTTTGCCTTGTAATTTTGTTAGTTTTTGCTTCTTAAATATCAAATGGGTTATGGGGTGACTTGCAACTTTAGAGAAGTTATATTCTTATATTTCCTCCTGAATTTTTCCTTTAATCAACCTTAATGTAGCCATTATGACTATACAGTGGAAGTGAGAAATAGATTTAAGGGACTAGATCTGATAGACAGAGTGCCTGATGAACTAGGGATGGAGGTTCGTGACATTGTACAGGAGACAGGAATCAAGACCATCCCCATGGAAAAGAAATGCAAAAAAGCAAAATGGCTGTCTGAGGAGGTCTTACAAATAGCTGTGAAAAGAAGGGAAGTGAAAAGCAAAGGAGAAAAGGAAAGATATAAGCATCTGAATGCAGAGTTCCAAAGAATAGCAAGGAGAGATAAGAAAGCCTTCCTCAGCGATCAATGCAAAGAAATAGACGAAAACAACAGAATGGGAAAGACTAGAGATCTCCTCAAGAAAATTAGAGATACCAAGGAAATATTTCATGCAAAGATGGGCTCCATAAAGGACAGAAAGGGTAGGGACCTAACAGAAGATATTAAGAAGAGGTGACAAGAATACACAGAAGAACTGTACAAAAAACATCTGCACAACCCAGATAATCACAATAGTGTGATCACTCACCTAGACCCAGACATCCTGGAATGTGAAGTCAAGTGGGCCTTAGAAAGCATCACTANAAGATCAAGCAAAAAAAAAAAAAAAAAAAAGATAATCAACTGGAGATAATTTAGTCAGAAGATTAAAAAAAGAGAGTGGGAAATCATATGGGATATTGTCACATAGATTATGCCTTGTGGGAGTCCCAGATGGAGAAGAGAGTGATAGAACCTAGAGAGGTTATATGAATAGCTTCTTTTCTTCTTTGAAGAAATAATGGATGAAAACTTCCTAAATTCAGAGAAACGACACACATATCCAAGAAACCTAATAGATCCCAAATAAAGAAGCCCAATAGATTCCAAACATGTAGCCAAAGAAATACACAGTGAGGCACATTTTAATTAAACTGTCAAAGGTCAGAGATAATTTTGAAAGCACCAAGATGATTGACTTTTGACATACAAAGGAACCTCTTTGAGGGGAAAACTTACAAAGGGAGTGGGATGATATATTCAGACCACTTAAAGAAAAAAAGTGCCAACCAAAAATATTACACCTGACAAAGTATTAAAGAACAGTAGTTCTTTAATAATTAAAGGGAGAAAGAGACTCTGCCTACCAAAAAAGTAAATAAAAAGAAAAGCTAAGGGAGTTCATTCCTACTTGCCTGGTTCACAAGAAATGCCAAAGAGAGTTGCTCGAGTTGAAACAAAAGGATCCTAAACAGGAACACAATAGCATAGTGGAGTATGAAACTCTTTGGGAAAGGTACATATATGGACAAATAGAGAATACTTTATTACTGTAATGGTGTTGGGAAAGAAATGCTTTTAATTATAGTGTTAAAGGCAGAGGACAAAAGTATTAAGATAAATATTAAAACAACTCTAATTTAAAAATACTTTAAAAGATATGCAATATAAATACTTGTAAACTGTGACAACAATACATGAAGCATATGTGGGAGGCAGTTTAAATGATTTTTGTATGTGATTAAAGTTAAGTTGTTGTCAGCTTAAACTATATTAAAAAAATGACACGTTTACTAAGAATATGCAATGCAGAAAGGATAGTCTTTAACAAATGGTGATGAAAAAGTAGTATTCATGTGTAAAACCTGGACTCATGTTACACTACACACAAACAAAAACCAACTTAAAATGGATTAAATACTTAAAATATAAGACTTGAAACTGCAAAAATCCTAGAAGAAAACATAAAGAAGAGCTTCATGACATTGACCTTGAAAATTACTTCAAGGATTTGACATCAAAATCACAGGCAACAAAACCAAGTGAGACTATATCAAATTAAATATCTTCTGCACCACAAAGGAAACCCTCAACAGAGAGGACAGGCAACCTATGGAATGGGACAAAATATTTGCAAAACATTTATCTGAGAAGAGGTTAAGCTCCAAATTATATGAGGAACTCCTATAATTTAATAGTAAAAGAAGTAATAACTCACTTTAAAAATTAACAAAGGAATTGAGAAGAATTTCTCCAAAGAAGACATACATGACACCAGGGATATGGAAAAATGCTTAACATTATTAATCATCTGTGAAAAGCAAATTGAAACTGCAATAAGATATCACTTCACAGCTGCCAGATTGGCTATTATTTTAAAATAATACAAGATAACAAATGGTGAAAATGTGGAGAAACTGGAACACTTGCATATTTTTGTTGAGTATGCAAAATGGTGCATCCACTATGTAGAGTAGTGTGAAATATCATATGATCCAGTGATCCCATCTGGGTATTTATCCAAAAGAATTGAATCAGGATCTTGAAGAGACATTGACACTTCCATGTTCACTGCAGCACTATTAACAATAGATAAGATGTGGAAACAACCTAAGAGTCCACCAACAGATGGATGAGTAGAGAAAATGTGGTGTATGCACACAGTGGAATATTATTCTGCCTTTAAAAAGAAAGGACTTGAGCTATATATGACAACATATGGCAATCCACTCCAGTATTCTTGCCTGGAGAATCCCATGGACAGAGAAACCTAGTGCATTACAGTCCACGGGGTCGCAAAGAGTCGGACACGACTGAGCGACTTCACCTTCCTTCTTCCTTCCTAAATGAACCTTGCTTGCATGCTAGTACTCAGTCATGTCCAACTCTTTGTGATCTTTTGGACTGTAGTCTGCCAGGCTCCTCTGTCCATGGGATTTTCCAGGCAAGAATACTGGAGTGGGTTGCCATTTCCTCACATAGGGGAACTTCCTGACCCAGGGATTGAACCCTTTTAACAAAAATGAGTTGTTTTTTTCAATTGCTCATCGGTTGAAATAAAATCACTAATTAAAAAAGTTTTCATTTATCCAGTTGATAGTCATGCTCTATAGAGACAGTATTTTGGAAGCTATATTCTGATTACCATGTATCCAGGTGACTGATTAACATATACCTCAGGGAAAAGAAATCCTAGTATGGAGTTCTCTTTCAATAAGTGCACATGTCTTAAAATGACTCCCATGAATACCAACATCCATGGACTGAAATTCATTTTTTTCACTTTCGCCAAATCCACATCACCAAAATTCCAAGATGTTATCTTAGAGCTTCTTGTAGCATGTAGCCCATGGAAATTTATAGGCACCTCAGTGGAGTATTTCCTAAAAGTAATGTATAAGGAAACTTTATCACACTAAAAGATCAATTTATAATGGTCTGATATAGTAAAAATATTTTAGCTATTCTGGCACCTTACTGATACATTTTATAATTACTTATTAGATATGTTTTATAATTACCTTGTGTAATTAGAAGGAACTTTTGATAATTATTTTGGTATTACATATATAGGACAATTTAAGGAGAATTTAGGTCATTACTCAATATTTTTTCTGGTAAGTTATACCCATGTTGTCAAGGGAATTCCTTTTTGGTTTTATTTTTTAACTGAAGGATAATTGCTTTACAAAGTTGTGTTTGTTTTTGCCATACAACAATGAGGACCGGTCGTTGTATAAGTATATATGTATCTTCCCTCCCTCTTGAGCCTCCATCCCACACCACCCCACATCCCACCCCTCTAGCTCATCACAGAGAGCTGGGCTGAGCATTGTCAGGAGAGTTTTCAATACATAATGTTAAAACTGAAAAATATTACATACATTTTTAAATCATGAAATTAACTTAATCCTCTTTTGAATTGCCCACATTTTACTCTATGTCCACCAACAGAATCTATTTGAAAGAATCAAAGGCTTAATAAGGCTCTCTGCTCACAGATGTCAGGCTATTTTAGAGTACAGAGGCAAGGAAATTAAATAAATAACTGATGACTCAGTTATTTACCACTCTCCTCATTAGAACTTGACAGGCTCTCCCAAATTACAGGAAGGATCAGAAACTCAGGCTGTCCAATAAAATAACTCATTCTCTCAGACTCATACACATGAAAAGACACATAATAACAGTTATAGTGATGGTAGAAGCCTTAATAGGTCTGTTATAGATGCATGGATACCATTCTTTCTCTATGAATATCTTTGCTAACTGTTTCTACCTCTGACCATTAGATAGCATATTCCAGTTGTCATGGAAACCAGAATATCAGCATAACAATCACTTTTACATTAGCTTTCTTAGGAAACTGAAGTACAGATTCTTCCTCCGAATTAATGCAGTAAACGAATACATGAATAAAATATTAAGAGAGATTATTTCAGCAATTCTCCCAAAATTTATTATTGGAATAAAATAAAAGGATTTTGAAACAATGAGTTAAAGTGGAAGAAAAGGATAGTTAATTATTCTGGATTTCCTGTCAGACACACAAAAACCAGGTTCACTGTCTGTTGTGGACCGCCTTAGAACCTGAAGAAACAGATGCTTGTGCCGAAAGGGATTTCAAAATACATATAGCCCCAAACCCAATGTCAACATTCAATAGCTCCAAATGACCTGATTCACAAAATTATCACATTCTTTCTTTTGTACCTTAAATTTATCATCAAAATCAAAGCATTGTACCACAGCCTAGTGGTTTATTTATTACTCAGATGTTAAAACTAAATGATTGACTGACTGAATCAATGAATGAAATAGAACAAAAACTGTTAAATTTGGACATCTAGATGACCCTAAGGAGGAACCAGAACCTGAGTAAAATGTGAGCAAGAGGTTTTTCCCTCCACCAAATTCTTGTTGATAATGGAGACAGTTGATTAAAGCAGTCCCCAGGAATGTACTGAGGCCATGTCCAAGAATTTTTGGTACTTTTGGAACAATATGGTGAGGAGAAAATTTAGTGACTGTTAACTTTTCAGATATAGTACTAGGAAAACCAGCCATGGAAGAGCTGCATGGGCTAAGGAAACTGGCAAATTTTTGGAAAAATGCTTATGTAAATGGTAGGATGAAGAGAATGATTACAGAAAAGATAAACTGATTTCTAGTTCCAAAAAAATTGGCACTGACTAACTTTCCATTTTTCTCTTCTCTAAATACCATGGGGGCAAAAGGCAAAGAGGAAAAGGAAAGATATGCCCATCTGAATGCACAGTTCCATAAAAGAGCAAGGAGAGGTAAGAATGCCTACTTAAGTGAACAATGCAAATAAAGAGGAAAACAATAGAATGGGAAAGACTAGAGATCTCTTCAAGAAAATTAGAGATACCAAGGGAACATTTCATGCCAAGGTGGGCACAATAAAAGACAGAAATGATATGGACCTAACAGAAGCAGAAGATATTAAGAAGAGGTGGCAAGAACACACAGAAGAACTATACAAAATAGATCTTAATGACCTATATAATCATGATGGTGTGGGCACTCACCTAGAGCCAGATATCCTGAAGTATGAAGTCAAGTGGGCCTTAAGAAGCATTGCTATGAACAATGGAGGAAGCTAGCAAGGTGATGGAATTCTAGGTGAGCTATTTCAAATCCTAAAAGATGATGCTGTTAAAGTGCTGTACTCAACATACTGGCAAATTTGGAAAATTCAGCAGTGGTCATAGAACTGGAAAAGGTCAGTTTTCATTCCAATCCCAAAGAAGGTCAATGCCAAAGAATGTTCTAACTACCTCACAATTGTACTCATTTCACATATAGCAAGGTAATGTTCAAAATCCTTCAAGCTAGGCTTCAACAGTACATGAAATGAGAACTTGTAGACATACAAGCTGGATTTAGAAAAGGCAGAGGAACCAGAGATCAAATGCCAACATTGACTGGATCTTAGAAAAAGCAAGGAAACAGCAGAAAAACATCTACTTCTGCTTTGTTGACTACCCTAAAGCCTTTGACTGTGTTGTTGTTGTTCAGTTGCTAGGTCGTGTCCAATGCTTTGCAACCCCATAAACTAACGCTTTGCAACCCCATATACTAACGCTTTGCAACCCCATAAACTGCCACATGCCCAGGCTTCCCTGTCTTTCAGTTTCTCCCCAGTTTGCTCAAATTCATTGAGTCAATGATGCCATCCAACCATCTCATCCTCTGTCACCCCCTTCTCCTCTAGCCCTCAATCTTTCCCAACATTAGGGTCTTTTCCAGTGAGTCGGCTCTTCACATCAGGTGGCCAAAGTATTGAAGTTTCAGCTTCAGCATCAGTCCCTCCAACAAACAGAATATTCAGGGTTGACTTCCTTTAGGATTGACTGGTTTGATCCCTTTGCTGTCCGAGTGACTCTCAAGACTCACAATTCAAAAGCATCCGTTCTTTGGCACTCAGACTTCTTTATGGTACAACTCTCACATCCATACATGACTACTGGAAAAACCATAGCTTTGACTAGACAGATCTTTGTTGGCAAAGTGATGTCTCTGCTTCTTAATACACTGACTTGGTTTGTTATAAATTTTCTTCGAAGGAGCAAGCGTCTTAATTTTGTGGCTGCAGTCACCATCTGCATTGATTTTGGAGTCTAAGAATATGAAATCTGACACTGCTTCCACATTTTCCCCGTCAATTTGCCATGACGTGATAGGACCAGAAGCCATGATCTTCATTTTCTGAATGTTGACTTTTAAGACAGCCTTTTCACTTTCCTTTTTCACCTTCATTGAGACGCTCTTAAGTTCCTCTTTGCTTTCTGCCTTTAATGTGGTATCATCTGCATATCTGAGGCTGCTGATATTTCTCCCAGCAATCTTGATTCCAGCTTGTGAGTCATCCAGCCAAGTATTTCATATAATGTACTCTGCATATAAGTTACATAAGCAGGGTGAAAATATACACCTTGACTCACTCCTTTCCCAATTTTGAACCAGTCCATTATTCCATGTTCAAGTTGTGGATGATAGGTAACTGTGGAAAATTCTTAAAGAGATCACAAAAACAAACAAACAAACAAAAATTCTTAAAGAGATGGGAATACCAGACCACCTTACCTGCCTCCTGAGAAATATGGATGCAAGTCAAGAAGCAACAGTTAGAATCAGACACAGAATAATGGACTGGTTCAAAAATGGGAAAGGAACCTGCTTATTTAACTTCTATGCAGACTGCATAGTGCAAAATGCCAGGCTTGATAAAGCATATACTGGAATCAAGATTGCTAGGAGAAATATCAATAACCTCAGATATGCAGATAACACCACCAAAAAAGAGGAACTAAAGAACCTCTTGATAAAGGTGAAAGAGGAGAGCAAAAAAGCTGGCTTAAAAGTCAACACTCAGAGAACTAAGATCATGGAATCTGATCCCATCACTTCATGGTAAACAGGCATGTAAACAATGGAAACAGTGAAAGTCTTCATTTTCTTGGGCTTCAAAATCACTGTGGATGGTCACTGTAGACATGAAATTAAAAGATGCTTGCTCCCTGGAAGAAAACCTATGACAAAACTAGACAGTGTATTAAAAAACAGAGACATCACTTTGCCAACAAGGGTCTGTCTAGCCAAACTTATGGTTTTTCCAGTAGTCATGTATGGATGTGAGAATTGTACCATAAAGAAGACTGAGCTCAGAAGAAGTGATACTTTTGAACTGTGGTGTTTTTGAGAAGACTCTTGAGAGTCCCTTGGACAGCAAGGAGATCAAACCAGTAAATTCTAAAGGAAATCAACCCTGAATATTCTTTGGAAGGATTGACGCTGAAGTTGAAGTTTCAATACTTTGGCCACCTGATATGAAGAGCTGATTCACTGTAAAAGACCCTGATGCTGGGAAAAATTGAGGGCTAGAGGAGAAGGGAGTGACAGGGAATGAGATGGTTGGATTGCATCATCAAATCAATGGACATAAATTTGAGCAACTCTGGGAGATAGTAAAGGACAGGGAAGACTGGTGTGCTATAGTCCACGGGGTCACAAAGAACTGGACAAGATTGAATGACTGAACAAAACAAAAACAAATTCAACAGACAATCATAAAAGGACTCTGAAGATAGAAGAAACAGCTGATAAGCCATAGAACTTAAGACTCGAGGAAAGACACCACTGTGAATCGCTTGCACTTTCTCCATATTTCTTATATATTCCTAAGTTCCAAAGAAACCCACAACCTGGAAGTTCTCACAGGAATAAAACAAACACATAAGAAAACAAACTCTTTCTGTCCAAAGGAGTTGAAAAAACCCAACCAGTTAAACACCTGGAGGGAAGAGCCACTGTATCCAGCAATAGAAGCAGTGGTGACCCAATCAACAGTTGGGGTGCAGTCATGAAGGCCCAGCCAGGGGCCTGTTCCAGAGGCCATGCATGGAGCAGTGGTGGGTTGCTATTGCTAAGTCACTTCAGTCGTGTCCAACTCTGTGCGACCCCATATGGCAGCCCACCAGGCTCCCTCGTCCCTGGGATTCTCCAGGCAAGAACACTGGAGTGGGTTGCTATTTCCTTCTCCAGTGCGTGAAAGTGAAGTCGCTCAGTCATGTCCGACCCTTAGTGACCCCATGGCCTGCAGCCCACCAGGCTCCGCTGTCCATGGGATTCTCCAGGCAAGGGTACTGGAGTGGGGTGCCATTGCCTTCTCCACCATGGTATCAGCAACCAAGACCCAATATTTCATCTGCTCCCATACAGTGACTTTGGGCACACAGGTGAAACCTGCAGAGATTGAGAGGGAGCCTAGCAGAGCCAGAACGAAGCCAACCAGAATAATACTGAATTGGGCTTGAAAATTAAATTACCATTTGAACTAACAGTCACAAAAGTTGACCAGGATCTATAAGCTAGACCTAAAAAAGGATGAGTGCCTGTGTGTTGAAATAGAATGTTTACATAAAATCAAGTATGTTCCAACAGAGTAAAGTGTCCAGGATTTGTTGGAAAGTCACTCTCATACCAAGGACCATGAAGAACAACTTGAATGAGATGAATACATTGTTCCATAGTGCTCAGGAATACAGGACGGAAGATAAATATGAGGTTGCTACATTAGGGATTATGCTGTTCCTTAGGCAACTATAAAACCTATAGATTATTATTGATAATATGTTCATAGGTGTTTTACATTTATGCTATTTTAAAATTAATTTTAAAAACAAAATTTAGGTACATTTGGTGAATACCGAGCTAGCTTATCAACAGAATACATAAGCACACACACAGTTTCTGTAATATATATTTATTCAGATAAGAGAGACTGATATTACCCCAGTTTTACTTCCTACTAGCAAGCATAGGAGCATCCCCTGAATGGCCAGCCAAGGGACTCAAAAGCAAGAAAAACCGGTCTCAAACCTCTTAGGACCCATAGTGTATGTCCCAGGTAAGTTCAGAAATATACCTGTATATAAACCAAAAGATTTTCAAACTTTTTCTTTGTGTGAGGAAAAAAATGAAACCAAGGCACATAGCTTTCATACACAGAAGATAAATAAGATAAATATTGGTAGGATTGCCAGAGTTAGCAAATAAAATAACAGAAAGTCCAGTTAAACCTGAATTTCAGTTACACAACAAATATTTCATGGATCATGCTTACACTAAAAAAAATTCCTCATATGACTTTGAAATTAATTGAGTGTTCTGTATTTTATCTGGAAATTTCCACCCTGAGATCATTCACAACTGTACTTCCTAATCAGAGAGATCCACAGACATTTGTGGGCTTGAATTCTAGCTCTGCCATTCACTACCTCTGTTACTTTCAGTATAACCTTTCTGTTTCTTAGTTTTATCTTCCTTGTTTTATTTACAGGGAGTATTTTTTAACATTACAGAGAATTCCTCTTAATTTAACACTCTCAGTAGTTTTCTATATAAAACTCACAATCAGTCCAAGTTTCACTGGGCCAACTTTCTTTAAATAATACATTTCATTTCTTCCTTTCTCCATAACCTCAAAGACAGGAGATTCCTAAAGCTCATATAACTGTAAATTACTCAGGCATCAGCTTGGGGATTTAAAAACCAGTTATTTCCTTTTTTTTTGGAAGTGAGAGGTATGTGAATTGGGTGTGTGATTCTTTCAGCATTTATTGATATCTCTTTGCTGTGCTTCAGGAGAGAACTGACTATTGCCATGACTATTCATTGCATTGCTTTTATAATAAAACAAAACAAAACAACTGATAACAAAGTAACACTAGAAGGGATAGGATAATTAATATAAGGTCTCTCTGTGTGTGTGTGACTGCTCAGACGTGTCTGACTCTTTTGAGACCCCATGGACTGTAGCCTGCCAGGCTCCTCTGTCCATGGAATTTCTCAGGCAAAAATACTGGAGTGGGTTGCCGTTTCCTGCTCTAGGGGACCTTTTAACCCAGGGACTGAACCTGCGTCTATTGCATCTCCTGCACTGGTAGGTGGATTCTTTATCACTGCACCACCCTATGCATCCAACAAAAGAATGAGATGGATTTAAATATATTACTATAGAAAAAGAATCATGTTACATACCAAAAGATGACATGTCATTAATTTAAAATCCCATACAGATGGAAAACAATATTCTCTATATTATTTTATTTTAACATAAAGGTATCCATAGTTATGGAAAAAGATCTTTAATGGCATATACAAAACTGATAAAATAGATTTGATCTGAAAAAAGTGGGGGAAGAAGAGTATACTCGGTAATGAGTATCTAGTTAGATACTAATATTACCATCATATTGTAAGATTTAACTAGGAGAATGTACTTCTATTTAATTTATGCATCTAAATAATGCTTTCTGAAAAACAATAAAACAATGAAAAGATATAAAGTTTATGTCAAGAATATATTTAAAGAATTGAAGAATGGAACAATATTAATACAACATAAAAGAGAATTCAAGGGGAATCGCTTTGAAAACACATAAGTAAATTCACTCAGTCGTGTCCGACTCTTTGTGACCCCATGGACTGCAGCCCACCAGGCTCCTCAGTCCATGAGATTTCCAAGCAAGAATACTGGAGTGGGTTGCCATTTCCTTCTCCAGGGGATCTTCCCGACCCAGGGATCGAACCGGGTCTCCTGCATTAGAGGCAAACGCTTTAACCTCTGAGCCACCAGGGAAGTCCGGTTTGAAAACACATAGAAGACATTTTATATCTAGTAAGAAATTGTGTACAACTAAGAAAAAAGCTAAACAAAAACATTAAAATTAATAGAATTGGAGATAGTGATAAATTCAACAATAAACAAATTTTACTCAAATATAGAAATCAAGAATTTTTAAACAGATTAGTCAGAGTGAAAAGAGAATAAAGTGGATAAAAAGTAAAAAGAACTTTTAGTGATAAAGCAGAGGCAACAAAATGAAAGTGTAGAAAATGACATAAATTTTTAAGTCACAGTGCAAAGAAGAGTGAGACTGAAGAGTAAGCAATATTTGAAGAGAAGGTGGAAAAAATTCTCCAAAAAGTATTGAGAAAAATCAAGTACAGATTCAAGAGGTGATCCTGAAAAGCACAGGATAAGAGGAAACCTGAAAAACCACCACAGGAAAAAAGACCCTTAACATTTGTCAGGGTCCAATCAGAAAAAAAAGCATATCAGTTAGACTGTAGTCAGGAAACAGAAACCACACAAGTTGACAAGAGTGAAGACTGACTAGAGAAAATTGGCTAAACAGTCTGGGAGCATCTAAATAAACATAAAAGGAAGACTAAATTTATATAGAGACAAAAAGGAATGCCACTCCTAAAGCTGGACAAGCCAAAGGAAGATCTGGGTGTTCTGAAAACTATAAGAGGGGGAGTGTCGGGAGCCAGCGTGAGGAATCCCACCTGTGACAGGGTCACGTGGCAAACTCAGATGGCAGGGCAATCTGAGTCATCGGATCTCTCCCTGGTTTTTCCTGAGCATGTGCCCCAATAATAAAAATTTGTTCTGTATTTGTCTGTTTCCCCACTGTTCTCTGCCAGTTTCTCGGAAAGAGTTAATTCAAAGCTTTAGCTTCCTGCATTTGAAAGGGTGTTTCAGCCCAACCCCCCTTTGATAATGCTCTATCCTGCCTAAACAGGTTCCCCTGACCTTTTACAAGCTTGTGAATTGCTCACAACCC
Source organism: Aepyceros melampus (assembly GCA_006408695.1). Taxonomy (NCBI): domain Eukaryota; kingdom Metazoa; phylum Chordata; class Mammalia; order Artiodactyla; family Bovidae; genus Aepyceros; species Aepyceros melampus. Next base: position 226,565 of record SJXQ01003388.1, read on the forward strand.
CCAACTGTGAGGGGCAAAAAGGCCTTGAAGTGTTTTAAAGTTACAAACCTCTTCTAAGGACAGACTTCACTGTTGCCTCAATGATTGCTGCCAGACCTCCTTATCTGCACCTGGAAATTTCTGCTATACAAACAATATTTGGAAATAGATATGTAGTAGTTTTTTGATGTTAGCAACACTAGGCATTAGAGTTAATTTGCTTTCTTTTATAAATCATTGTACTCTCGCTTGCTGTGTCCTTGCTATGTGAGAATGCAACTTTGTTTAGTGTCTCCCAAGAATGGTGCCAGACCTTGGAAAAAATAATACTTATCAGAAAAGAGCTGTAAATTGTCAAATTGGCCTTTTGGCTGGAAGATGATGTAAATTACCTAAGACTTGTGTATATAATTAGGTATGCAGAGACTAAGCCTGCTCTCGATAAGAGTCAGGGCTGCTGTCATTGCCAAAATTTGTGAAACCCATTGATCTTCATTGTATAAAAAGGACATGTGAAAAATAAAGTGGGGGCCAGTTTCGGGACCAGTTTCCTCGGGAACAGTTTCTCAGAGCAGTTTTTCTGGACCAGTTTTTCTCGGGAACAGTTTCTCAGAGCAGTTTTTCTGGACCAGATCTTCTCAGACCGGTTCTGTAGGCCGGTTTCTCCGACGGCTCACTCTCCTAAACTCGTTCTTTAAGGACATCTGGCTCCCACACCTCTCTCTCTCTCTCTCTTTCTCTCTCTGTCCCCTTGTACTTTAATTCCAGGCTGAATTCCCATCTGGAGCAGGAGGCTCACCACGTCTACTTACTTGCCCTGGCTCTAAGTTCTGCAAGAAAAGAGGACCCACTGTGGGGCCCCTTTAGAGATTCAAGTGGACGCCGGTGGCCCACGTAGATGGTGCAAACCTCTTGTCTTGAGGTTTTATTGGCTTTCCCCGTAAACCAAGTTTTCAGCCTCCTATTTTTCTAGTAATTTCCTACTATTCTATCCTGTCCTGAGCTATCCTGTCCTATCCTTTCCTATCCGCCTGCTCCGTCCCACCTTTGAATATCCCTGGATCCACCGGGGCTGGACCCTGGTGGGGGAGGATGGTTCCCTCAGTGCTAGAACTCGGACCTCTGAGGAAAAGAGACTGCATAGCTAGTGTTGGTTCCTAAAATGGTTCAGCAAAGGAAAATCACACACCAGGGAATGCTATCTTTTGTGGGAGGGGGGAGGTGGGGGTCGGGAATGGGATTTCATGTACACTTGTGGCTGATTCATGTCGATGTGCAGCAAAACGAATACATATTGTAAAGCAAAACAAACTAAAAAAATAAAAATAAATTTTAAAAAATTTAAAAAAAAATAAAAAAGAAAATACTTAGGATTTCACAGAGATTTGTATGACAGTAAAAATGCTTAGTCTCTCAGTCATGTCTGACTCTTTGCAACCCTATGGACTTAAGTCTACCGGGCTCCTCTGACCATGGGGTTTCCCAGGCCAGAATACTGGAGCGGGTAGCCATTCCCTTCTCCAGGGGATTTCCCAACCCAGGGATTGACCCAGGTCTCCCACATTGCAGGCAGACTCTTTACTGTCTGAGCCACCAAGCAGTGCATTTATTGGCTCCTCTCATAACTCAAACCTGGAAGAGAACTACAACCTTAAACTGAAAAGATTATGGTTGCCAGGTCTATTATATTTTTAAAATGACAGAAGAAAATTATTTTAGAAATACTTTTTTTAGAAAGAGTAGTTTTAGGTTCATAATAAAATTGAGGAGGAGGCACAGAAACTCCTCATATATCCTTACCCTATATATGCATAAATGAATGTGAAAATATTAGTCGCTTAGTCATGTCTGACTCCTTGTAACCCCATTGACTGTAGCCTCTGTCCTTGGGATTCTCCAGGCAAGAATACTGGCGTGGGTAGCCATTCCCTTCTCCAGGGGATCTTCCTAACCCAGGGATAGAACCTAGGTCTCCCATATTGCAGGCAGATTCATTACTGTCTGAGTCACCCAGGGAAGCTTCACCCATTATCCACAGTCCCCACCAGAGAAGCACCTTTGTGACAATTGATGAGCCCACACTGGCACATCATAATCACCCACAATCAATAGTTTATGGTAGGGTTATTCTTGGTGTTTACATTCTATGGGTTTGCACAACTGTATAATGACTTATACTCTCCATTATAATATTATACAGATTATTTTTACTGTCCTAAAAATTCTCTGTTCCTCCTCCCCATTCCTTCCCAATTCCAGGAAACCACCAATGTTTTCACTGTCACCATAGTTTTTCATGTCTTCTCCGGGATGTATAAAGGAATCATGTACTGTGTAGCCTTTTCAGATTGGCATTTTAAATAAATGCATATAACGAAAATGGAAGACCGGCAAGTATGTCTCAGTTCACTAGAGTCAAAAATGAAATGTAGCCCCTAAGTCTCCATAATGCATAAATCTATACATCATCTCACAAGAAGTTAAGAAAATTGTAAGAACATTATGTTGGAGAGATATGTGTAGGATGTTTAGAAGAGAATTACTTTCTCGTTCTGATTCAAGTGTACTAAATAGAATCATATTCTAGTGAATCAGCTATATTCACATTAATTGAATGAAAATTATATACTTGAAAGAACTGAGTATATGCTTCCAGGCAGATCATCTGAAAAAAATGTCAAGAAAAAGCATTAGCAAGCACACATTTTATACCGATACATACTGGAAATTCTGTTTTCTACAGATCTGCCCAGTGCAACAGTGCTTAGCCATAATCTTACTACAACCCAGGTCTCTTCATTCCTCACTTAACAAGCTCCAGCTGTACTGACCATTCTCCAGCGCTCTGCAGTACTCTCATTCTTTCTCCTATAATCAGCAAAATGAGAAGAGAGCCAGTGTTTCTTAACTCCTTTCAGTCAAGGATGGAAATTCAATTGAGAGGAGATTGGCAAGAACGCATAGAGACAGAAGTGGTATTATCAAGTGGGACCCATTCTTAATTAACCACACGTAAAGTTCTCTCTAGCAGACACACAGGATTAAATGTACTCTGTTGAATTTGCAAATTACTTCACATTATTCTGGTAGCTATTTTTTGCATTTTCATGAAAATATTTCCTTTGCTATGATCTAAACCTAATCACCATGAATGAACTTACCCTGCAACTTCTATGGTTTGAAGAAATCCCCCACATCCTGCAGTTCCAAAGTAACTGTCAGAAGGGAGAAAAGAGGATTGGTCTAAACTGTCTCTCTCCTTGGGTCCCAGAATGTTTATTAAAATGCCCTTTGATGGGACAAGGGGAAAATACAAGGCCAGTGAAAAAGTTAAATCATGGTTCATACATAAGCCTAAATTAATCAACAAGAGACAATGGTCTTTCACAAAAATAGAATATTATCCTATTTCACAGAATAGGATTTCTATAAATGATTTGATCCTTCAGTCTTCATTTCTCTCATTTTTTGCTGCTCGTGTATCTCCTCCATTGCTTACAATCTACTTATCCCTGTTCTTAGCAACCATTTTAGTAAATGGTCTCGGGCAACTGAGCAGTTCCTCCACTGAGGGTACAGATACTTTCTCCCACAGGCCAGGAGTAGAAAAACTGGAAAGATTTGCTTTGAAATGGAAATGAGGAAGGGAGAAGATGAAGGAAAGAAAATAACTGAAGGCAGTGCCTTCCAATATTTTCCCTTCAAGTTCTGCTAGCAGCAGAGTGAAGTGGGGATATATGCTTCTGTGAGTCTGGGGGCAGCCTGAAGTAATCCATCTCAAACTCAAATTTTCTTCAAGAATTTGCATTTTGTTTTATAACACAGATGCTTTTTTTTTAAGTAATGCTTTAAAAGTGTTAATTGTAAACATATTACCACCAATACCCTCGAATAAAACACGAGATCAAAATAAAGTATCAGGAAGGTACACTAGGTTTACCCTGAGATTTCTCTTGCCTTTTAGCACCCATTAGAACACCTTAACTTTTTATCAACGATGCAACCTTAGACCTCAGAATTAACCTACCTACCTAAAGAAGACTTAAACATATTCATGATATTGAAATATTCTAAAGTGCAAGCATTTTTTAAATATAAATAATACAAGTATAAATTTCCATAGATTTGCACAGAATAGGACATCTACACCATATTCATATGATTAAGATACATTTTATTTTCTTTATATTTTCATGTATGGTTTAAAGAGTAAATTCAATTTTATCTACATTCCTTAAGGCTTTCTAAAGGCTTTCTGGTTATTCTAAATTTCCTGATTTTTCTGATTTTATATTTATCATACTATTTCTTTTAGTTTGCTGCTGTTTTAATGAGCTTGTTAAATGGAACATTTATCTATTTACTTTCATTTTCATTAATACAGTTATTTTAATGCTATAAATTTTCTTTGGAATTGACCCAGCCTCATCCCATGATTCTGATATATTTTGATTTAATTATCAATATTCTCAAGAAATTTTGAAATTTAAATTTGTACAGTTTTTTTGACCCAATAGTAGCTAGTGGGTTGTTATTTTTAAATTATGTTTAAGCTGTTAGGACCTTCTAAATTTTGTTATTTAATTTTAATTTTATACTTCAAGTGCAGAGGATGATGTTTGTGTTACTTTTATTCTTGGTAATTATTTGGGATTAGTGTGTTGTCTGAAAGGTAGTCAATTTTCATTCATAGCCCAAGTTCATTTTGAAGTTGTATCCTCTATCATCAAAGCTTAGGGTTTGATCTGTTTAAGTTCTCATGTACTTGTATTGTCTTTGATTATGAGATGGTTGGATAGCATCACCAATTCAAAGGACATGAACTTGGGCACACTCGGAGACAGTGAGGGACAGGGAAGCCTGGTGTGCTGCCGTCGAAAAGAGTGAGACACAGCTAAGCGACTGGACAACAATACAGGTATGTTACAGTTGATTATGATCAGCATATGTTCTCCTTATATCTCTCTTCTCAATAAATTATGCCATATATACCTCGCTGCCCATATTTTAAAACCCCGAGTCATCTCTAAAGCATCTCTTATCCTCACCCATCTCTACATACAGCACATTGTTAGGTAGATTGCCAGACACATCTCAAATCCTCATACATTGTTTCCACATTTACTACTCTAAGTCATAGAACTATCATATTTTGTCTGCAACACGCGTCTCCCAACTGATACTAATGACTCCTCTCATCTGCTCAAAACTGACAATGAGATCGGGCATCGCCTGCCTAAAAATCATGTTAGCCTGTTGTGTTTAATACAATACTAAAGTTCCTTCACAGATGGTACAAGGACCTGCCTATTCACTGTCCTCATCCTGAAGTGATTTCTGCTTCACTCAGCACACAGCAGTGCATCCTGGCCTTCTTCCATTTCTCCAACGTGTAAAGAACCTTTCAAATAATGGAGCTTTGCATGCACTGTCCCTTTATCTGAAATATCGCACCCATCATTCCTTTCCTGGTTTATGCTTCAGTTTAAAAGTCACTTGGTTTGCAGACTTTTGGATCGCAGCCATTCTAACTGGTGTGAAATCCAGAGAGTTGATATGGGGTGGGAGGTAGGGGGTTTGTTCAGGACTGGGAACTCATGTACACCCAAGACGGATTCATGTCAATGTATGGCAAAACCAATACAGTATTGTAAAGTAAAATAAAGTAAAAATAAAAATTTTTTAAAAAGTCACTTGGGCAAAGATTATCTTCCTTGTTACATCCCCAATCATAAACAAATTCCTGAAAGTTCTATTATCACAATTATCAGAATTTGTAATTACACTTTGCTTTTATGGGCTTCGCTGGTGTCTCAGACAGTAAAGAATCCGCCTGCAATGCAGGAGACCTGGATTCATTTCCTGGATTAGGAAGATCCCCTGGAGAAGGGAATGGTTACCCACTCCAGTATTCTTGCCTGGAGAATTCCAGACAAAGGAGCCTGGCAGGCTCATGGGATCACAAAGAGTTGGATAAAACTAACACTTTAATTTTTATGATTATAATTATTCATCTGATGTCTTATTCTCTGCTAGATTGTAATTTACATGAAGGTAGGAACACCCTGTGACTGTATTTTACCACATTGTGGCTAACATTGGGTTTATAAACACTGTGTTAGGGTTCACCAGAAAAACAGAACATACGGATATATATGATTCTGTATTCTAATGACTCACATGAATATGGAGGCTAAGAAGTCCCATGACCTTCTGTCTGTAAGATGGAGCCACGAGAGAACCAATGATGTAGTTAGAAGGCCTGAAAACCAGATTGCTGATGGTATAGATTCCAGTCCAAGTCTGAAGTTCTCAGAATCAGAGCACCCGGGACATGAGGAGACTGATACCCCAGCTTCAGCAGTCAGAGTGCAAAATCTACTTTCCTCGGCCTCTCTTGTTTATTTAGGCCTTCAGTGAATTGGATGGTGCTCAACTGCACTGGGGAAAGCCATCAACTTTACAGATGAAACAATTCCAATACTAATCTCTTCAGGAAACATTCTCACGGCCATCTCCAGAAATAATGTTTAGCCAGCTATCTGTGCATCTCTTGGACTCATCAACTGACACATGAAATTAACCATTCAGTTCAGTTGCTCAATTGTGTCCAACTCTTTGAGATCTAATGAACCACTCCACGCCAGTCCTCCCTGTCCATCACCAACTCCCGGAGTCCACCCAAACCCATGTCCATTGAGTTGGTGATGCCATCCAACCATCTCATCCTCTGTCCTCCCCTTCTCCTACTGCCCTCAATCTTCCCCATCATCAGGGTCTTTTCAATAAGTCAGCTCTTTGCATCAGGTGGCCAAAGTATTGGAGTTTCAGCCTCAGCATCAGTCCTTCCAATGAACACCCAGGACTGATCTCTTTTAGGATGGACTGGTTGGATCTCCTTGCAGTCCAAGGGACTCTCAAGAGTCTTCTCCAGCACCATAGTTCAAAAGCATCAATTCTTCTGCGCTCAGCAATCATTATAGTCCTACTCTCACATCCATACATGGCCACTGGAAAAACCATAGCCTTGACTAGATGAACCTCTGTTGGCAAAGTAATGTCTCTGCTTTTGAAAATACTGTCTAGGTTGGTCATAACTTTCCTTCCAAGAAGCAAGTATCTTTTAATTTCATGGCTGCAATCACCATTGCAGTGATTTTGGAGCCGAGAAAAATAGGCAGCCACAGTTTTCATTGTTTCTCCATCTATTTGCCATGAAGTGATGGGACCAGATGCCATTGTCTTAGTTTTCTGAATGTTGAGCTTTAAGCCAACTTTTTCACTCTCCTCTCTCACTTTCATCAAGAGGCTTTTTAGTTCTTCTTCACTTTCTGCCATACGGGTGGTGTCATCTGCATATCTAAGTTATTGATATTTCTCCCGGCAACCTTGATTCCAGCTTCTTCTTCTTCCAGCCCAGTGTTCTCATGATGTACTCTGCATAGAAGTTAAATAACCAGGGTGACAAAATATAGTCTTGACGTACTCCTTTTCCTATTCTGAACCAGTCTGATGTTCCATGTCTAGTTCTGACTGTTGCTTCCTGACCTGCACACATTTTTTTCAAGAGGCAGGTCAGGTGATCTGCTATTCCCATCTCTTTCGGAATTTTCCACAGTTTATTGTGATCCACACAGTCAAAGGCTTTGGCATAGTCAATAAGGCAGAAATAGATATTTTTCTGGAACTCTCTTGCTTTTTCAATGATCCAGTGGATGTTGGTAATTTGATCTCTGGTTCCTCTGCCTTTTCTAAATCCAGCTTGAACATCTAGATGTTCACGGTTCACATATTGCTGAAGCCTGGCTTGGAGAATTTTGAGCATTACTTTACTAGAAAACTACCACACAACTGCACTCATTGCAGTTGTGGCATTCTTTGGCATCATTACCTTTCTTTGGGATTGGAATGAAAATTGACCTTTTTCAGTCCTTTGGCCACTGCTGAGTTTTCCAAATTTGCTGACATATTGCATGCAGCACTTTCACAATATAATCTTTTAGAATTTGAAATAGTTCACCTGGAATTCCATCATCTCCACTAGCTTTGTTCATAGTGATGTTTTCTAAGGCCCAGCTGACTTCACATTCCAGGATGTCTGGCTCTAGGTGAGTGTGAGTGATCACACCTTCGTGATTATCTGATTATTTATAATTAACCATTATAAATGGTTACTCAATAATTATCTTGGAATAAACATACACAAATATTTCCAAATATAAATATATGAAATATAATGCTTTCACCCTTCTGATTAGAAGTGCATTGCCACAAATAAAGGGATTTAGAAATGGGCTTTATTTTCTTTGTAGGCTGAATTATATCACAAATTAAAGTCAAATTTACAGTTTTATGCCTCACAATTTAATATATAAGTAATTGCACTAAAATTTGACTATGCTAGTGATGATTTTAGTCCTGCTTATTCATCTGTAGCGATTCTTTCCTACATTATGACTCAGATGAGTCTGTTAGTTTTGTTATGTTTGATGTAGCTATGTGAGAAAAATATTTATGAATAAGATTCGAGTTGTGGCCTGTTGCACATATCTTAACCAGCACTTGTCAATTAGACTCTAATTAAAAGTGATAAATAATTGCAGTGAAAATGTCCAAAGATATGATGCTAGTGAAAATGTGTATATAGGTATTCCATGGTTCAACACAATAAAATAAACATTAATGAGGAGAACTGAACATTGTAAAATCACTTAGAATTTCTGAAAGATCTACTAAAATATTTTCCACTAATTTTCTTTAATCAAATATCTGTGGAAGCTGATTCCCAGATCAATCACATAGGTTTAAGCTTCAAACAAGGTTTCACTTTGAATATTCAAAGTCCTATAAGGAGGTGATTGATAACACTAGGTTTAAGTCAGCCATGAAAATTATATACCCAAGATCTAAGTGAGAAGAAACAGTTTCAGAGAAAATAAGACAAAAATATGTCTCTTTTAATTAATTTTCTTCTTATATAGATCTGTATTTGAGTATCTTTCAGACTTGTCTTTTAAACTTTTAGTCACTATAATAAGGTTAACTAGGTTAGGTGACCTACCTATTGAAATGCAATACTGAATCATGGGTTAGTATTTGTTGTTATATATAGATGGGAAAATAGAAAAGAAAAAGGTTATTGGAAGCTATTAATATTACATAATCACATAATACTATTAAAAGGCCATTAATTTTTGGTCTAGCTAAAGTTTTTCCAACTTTGCTTTATTCAAAACCTGAGTTCATAATTTTATCAATCTTTTCTATCATTTTTCTATTATTTATTGTATTTATTTATGCTGATTTTTTTACTTCCTTCACTACTAAATTTGAACTTATTTTGTTCTTTATTTTTTAGTTCTTTGAGGTGTAAAGTTAGCTCATTTATTTATGATCTTTCTTTTTTCTTAAGACAGCTATTTATAACAATAAACTTCCCTATTAGAACTGCCTTTTCTGCTTCTAATTAAGTAAAAATTATAACAGGACATATTACAACTGATACCGCAAGAACGGGAAGGATTGTTGAGAGTTTAAATCATGAAAGGATAATGAGTTGAATCAATTTTTTTTTCTGTATCCACTAAAATAATCATAATTTTAACCCTTCATTCTGTTAATGTGATTTATCACAGTTATTGGTTTGTATATGTTGTACCATCCTTGTATCCCAGGGATGAATCCTATTTGTTCTTGCTATATGAACCTTTTAGTGTGCAATGGAATTTGATTTTTTGACAAATTTTGACTATATTTTTCAACAATTTTCATCAGAGATGGTGATGTGTCATTTTTATTCCTTTTAGTATACTTATCTAGCTTTGAAGTCAGAGTGATGTTGACTTCATAAAATAAATTGAGAATATTCCCTCTTTTTTAATTTTTTGAAAGATCTTGAGTAAGACTGGAGTTAATTCTTCTTTAAATGCTTGGTAGAATTCACCAGGGAAACCATCCTGTTTTTCTTATTTGGGAGGTTTTTTTTTTAATAACTCATCCAATTCCCTTATTAGTAATTTAGTCTATTCATATTTTATATTTCCTCATGAGTCAGTGTTGTTAAGTTGTATGTTTCTATGAATTTCTATCCATACTGAATATGAATGCATACATCTTAGTTTAAAGAAAAATGAATCTCAGGAGCAGGATAAAAGGAAAATTGTTTTAAATAGAACTGAAAAGGAAATACTGTAATCCTAAAAATCTGATACTTTAAAAATTGCATGTATTTTTATAATAATAAAAGTGGCAGGTTATAGTGTTGCTGTAATGTGTGGGGGAACTGGGGGCTTCAATCTCTGTATTATCTTGGATGTGTCACATGTCTTCCCTGAATTTCTGTTTGCTCACAAATAAAATACTTTTGCTATGAGTATTAGATGAGATAATCAATGTGAAAATACAATATATACTGTGAAATGTGATCCAAATGTATAACACTTCAAAGTACACTTTATCATCATCAGCTAGTATTTATCAATATAATTCATTTTAGATTCTAATGGCTACTTTGACACTATTTAAAATATCCATTATATATATTTTTGAGAAATTGTTAGTAATCTCTTAAGTAAATATTAAATATTTACTCTGTGATTTTAAGAGAGAATTTGGAAATAACTCCTAAGCTTTTATCATTTCGAATGGTTTATGTTAATGATAGTCATCATAGATAATGTTAAAATGATAGTCATAGTAGTTGTTCACATGTTTGTGTGGAGGGAATTGAAAATGCCAAGCAACTATTTGCAGAGTACCTTCCACCCTACCACCTGTTAAGTCTGAGGGAAGATAAAAAATACCTTATTCTACTGTAGCTTCTTTATTTAGAATTGCATTTATTAAGTTGAAAGCACAGAAGTAGAAGATAGTTTATTTTTCCTGTATTTCTGAGGGATAAAGGATGGGAACATTTCTCTCTGGATCTATAGAGCACAGGAAAAGAAAGAGGCTTTTAATCTCTATGCATGGATGTTAAACCAACACTAGGGCCATTCTAAGAATTAATGCAGTTCAATAGTTGCTAAATCACTTTACTTATATTTTCATCATCTTTATAATTGCAAAGGAAAGGTGAAATGAAAGTTTAAAGACTTATGATTGTTTTCTTCAAAAATTCTTCTCTCTTAAATCTTGGATGGTTTTAAGTTGTTTTTGTTTTAATGTGGAAAGATATTCTCATGGACACTGTTTCTGTTCATGACACAATGGTGGACACAGAACATAGCACCAACGCACTGAACTATCAACGGAGGGGATGACGTGATTAGATAAAAAATGACACATGTTGGTTTCAACCTACTAGAGGAAAATATAGAATTTAGAACTCATGATGTAATCATATCTAATTTGGAAAAAAATGAATAAGGACACTTTTTTACAATAAAACATTGAGGATGAGGCAATCTTCAAAACATTTCTCCCTCCTCATTTTCTAATCCTAGGTATGCAAGTGTTTACATATCATATTGTGACAGAGAGATAGAATTGGTAGATCAAGAGATGGGAAATTTTTTAAATTTTAAATTGGCAACATCTTTATCAAGTCCCTCTTCATTTTCAGAAAATACTTAATTCTCGTGGTGTGGTGTGGTGTGGTGTGGGATATACTATATAGTCAAATAATGTCCTGCTTTATTGGGCAAAGGGTTTTTTCCTAACTTCATGTTGCCATATGACTCCTCTAGAGGTCACAGATACAGGAATAAATGTATCTTAGCACTCCTCACATCAAGTACTATGAAGTTTCAGATGCGTTTTGCTATTTAAACAGGTACAAGATTTAAAAAAAATCTTTATAATGCTGTATACACACACACACACACACACACAGTCTACCATGCTTAGTCTCTCAGTCATGTCCAACTCTTTGCAACCCCATTGACTGTAGCCCACCAGGCTCCTCTGTCAGTGGGATCCTCCAGGAAAGAATACTGGAGTGGGTTGCCATCCCTCCTCCAGGGAGTCTTCCCAACCCAGGGATCAAATTCAGGTCTCTGGCATTTCAGGCAGATTCTTTACCTTTTGAGCCACCAGTGAAGACTACCAGAAACATAATATAAGCTTTAATAATATGATAGCCATATAATTTATGGAGAAAATAGAGAAAGTATCAAGCAGTATTAGCATAAACAATAGCAATCTTGTGAGATAGGAACTCTAGTTAGATAGAGTTCACAGGTATAATGTCAAATACTATAAAGATATAGACTCAGCTTAGGGGTTTTCTTCAGCATGGTACCTATCTTGACGCCTCCATTCATCCCTTAACAGCCAGTATAAAGGAATGGGTCTTCTTCAGCATTCCAATGGCACTGACACTTCTATTACAGTATTTCAAATAATTTATTGAACAAAATTCTCCCATGTTGTTCTTCAATTCACTTGTCAGCCCTGAGAAAAAAGTCAACTGACACAGAGGAAGCCAATCTAGAGCTCCTGATATGAGTTATCTTCACAAAGACCTAGACTTCCTATGTGCAGTCTACCTGTTATACAAATATTACTGATCCCTTAAGTGTAGTCAGGTTCCAATACTTTGTTCTAACAGATTCACATATGAATCAGAAAACATATTACAACCAAAAATGAGTGGAAAGACAGGAAGAATGAAAGAGAGAGAAAATAAGGAAGAAAGAAAGAAGGAAGAGTAAGAAGGGACAGAGAAAGTAGGAAGGGAACATGCAAAAGTCAAGAAAGCAAGATAGGAAGAAAATATGACTCTAGGAAAAGCAGTATATAGCAGAAAAACTTAGATCTACAGAGAAAATCATGAATAAAATTATAAAATAAACAAGACACGTACCATGTATGAAAAATAGAAATTTATTATTCAATATTAACCACAGAACATTATCATATTCTATAATTTTTGTTGCTCAAACACTTCACAAACTTTCAACATAGACTTGGAATGCAAATGGAAATGATAACAGAGAAGAGAATGGTTATACCCCCAAAGGATTTGCACATCTATAGTATGATATCTAAAATCTTGAAAATAGAATTTGAATGTGTTCAGCCAGGGAGGATTCAATTTAATTTTGAATTAGGCAGAATATATTTATGTAGGCATCCTAGCAGGACAATCTGCATGCAACATTCTAACCTTGATAGACAGCTGCAGTTTTATTAGAGGAAAGGTTACAAACCTAGTTCTAATTCTGTACAGAATTAGATACTATAGGACAGATTTCTGTTCCTATAATGGAGAAGCTATTTAAAGGACCTGGGAGAGAAAAGTGTTTCAGGACCACTAATTTTTCCCCTAAAAATGACTAAAAGAAAGACAAGAAAAAAGCAGAAGACTTTTCTTATATTCTGATTTGAAGAAGAAGTTGATGTTTCAAAATCTTAATAGTTCTCTACTGCTTTATTATACTGCATGTAGGGGCTTCCCGTGTGGCTCAGATAGTAGAAGACCCGGGTTCTATCCCTGGATTGGTAAGATCCCCTAGAGAAAGGAATGGCAACCCACTCCAGTACTCTTGCCTGGAGAATTCCATGGACAGAGGAACATGTGGTCTCCCGCAAAGAGTTGTATATAACTGAGAAATGATACTCTCGCTTTTTTCACTGGTAAGACTATCTACCATTAAAATAGGCTCCTCATTTGCATTTGGGCTGGAATAGGCTCAGAGCTGCCAAGCAGAAGTGGCTATAACTTCCTCCCATAAACAAAGTGGAAATGATGCTCATCATAGAAAAATAATCAGATTCCAGACACTGGTTTAACCCACAGAAAACTCAGGATTGTTTGTTAAATAAGCTGTTCCAAAAGATGAAATGAATAGACCAACTAAGAAAAATATATGACTAACATAACAGATACACAATTTAAGCCACCGCCTTAGAAAGCTTGGTCCCTCAGGTATCTGTCGTACCCAGAACCCCTGACAGAGGTGAGGCATTTGTGTCCACAAGAGGAGGCACTGCATGTCACCTATGTATAGGGTGAATCTTTCTTCCAGGCTTCAATAAAGGAAACTGCAAGCTAAGAATCTTTGCTCTGTAGAAAGACTCAAATCTATACTTACAGAGAATTATCGGGTTTTGGGCCTAAGTCTGTATTTAACGCAAGGAACATACAAACTAGTATAGACAACTGATCAGTGAGGGAAGTTATCCTAGGATGACTGATAAAGTTCTCAATTAAGTCCATTTCACAATAGTCCTCTTTGGAACCAAAACCATTTATATTTATGTTACCATTTACTGAATAAATACTACCTAAATTAGGTTTTATTAAATTTTATTTGAAGTATAATAAGCTTATAGAGGAGTGTACATATTAAAGCACATAGTTTGATGAATTGTAACAACCAAGACATCATAAAAAAACAATGTGATAGCAAACTTCAGGAATTCCCTTCGCGCCTCCTTCTAATTATTTCTTCTTTCCTTTAACAACCACTTTCCTCACCTAAAACAGCACCAGTTAGCTTTGCCTGCTTTTGTATTTTTTGAAAATGGAATCATAAAATATGTACTCTTTGGGGATTGCTTCTTTCACTGAATAATGTTTGTGAGGCTCGTCCATCTTGATAATGTATTGTAAATGATCCGCTCTCATTCTCATTCAGCACATATCTCCCACGTATGAATATGCCACTTATGCATTATACAATGGATGGGCGTTAAGCAGCTTCCAGATTGGTACTATTATGAGTAGGGCAGCAATGAACATTTTTGTGCTTTGCTTCTGATGACATTTCTAGGAGTAGAATTGCTGGATTATGTGGTACAATAAATGTGTTCCATTTTAGGAGACATTGCCCAACTGTTTACACATTGGTTATATTATCCTAATGTAAACTTCCATTGGTCATGTATGAACATCTGACAGTTGCATATTATATACTATTATGTTCCATAGTAGAACTTTTCATTTTAGTTCTTCTTGTATTGTATATCAGTTTTATTTGAATTTGCACTTTTCTGGTGATTAATGCAATTGAGGGCCTTTCATACATTTATTGTTAACTTGACATCTCCTTTGCAAAATGTCTTTTCAAATTCTTTAATATGCATGTGAGCTCAGTCATGTCTGATTCTTCTGTGAACTTGTATAGTTTGGACTGTAGCCCCCAGGCTCTTCTGTCCATGGAATTGACCAAAGAGGAATTCTGGGGTGAGTTGCCATTCTCTTCCTCCAGGGAATCTTCCCAACTCAGTGGCCAAACTCATGTCTCCTGCATCTCCAGCACTGGCAAGAGGATTCTTTACCATTAGCACCATCTGGAAGCCCCATTTTCCAATTGTTTACCAATTGTAAAAATCACTTCAGTTCAGTCGCTCAGTCATATCCAACTCTTTGTGACCCCATGAACCTCAGCACACCAGACCTCCCTGTCCATTAACAACTCCCAGAGTTCACACAAACTCATGTCCATCTAGTCGGTGATGCCATCCAGCCAACTCATCCTCTGTCGTTCCCTTCTCCTGACCCCAATCCCTCCAACCATCAGAGTCTTTTCCAGTGAGTCAACTCTCCATGAGGTGGCCAAAGTACTGGAGTTTCAGCTTTCGCATCAGACCTTCTAAAGAAATCCCAGGACTGATCTCCTTTAGAATGGACTGGTTGGATCTCCTTGCAGTCCAGGGACTCTCAAGAGTCTTCTCCAACACCACAGTTCAAAAGCATCAATTCTTCGTCACTCAGCTTTCTTCACAGTCCAAATTTCACATCCATACATGACCATGGAAGAAACCATAGCCTTGACTAGACAGACATTTGTTGGCAAAGTAATGTCTCTGCTTTTCAATATACTATCTAGGTTGGTCATAACTTTCCTTCCAAGGAGTAAGCATCTTTTAATTTCATGGCTGCAATCACCATCAGCAGTGATTTTGGAGCCCAAAAAATAAAGTCTGGCACTGTTTCCACTGTTTGCCCATCTATTTGCCATGAAATGATGAGACCAGATGCCGTAATCTTTTCTAAATGTTGAGCTTTAAGCCAACTTTTTCACTCTCCTCTTTCACTTTCATCAAGAGGCATTTTAGTTCCTCTTCACTTTCTGCCATAAGGGTGGTGTCATCTGCATATCTGAAGTTATTAATATGTCTCCAGGCAATCTTGATTCCAGCTTGTGCTTCTTCCAGTCCAGTGTTTCTCATGATGTACTCTGCATATATTTTAAATACGCAGGGTGACAATATACAGCCTTGATGTACTCCTTTTCCTATTTGGAACCAGTCTGTTGTTCCATGTCCAGTTCTAACTGTTGCTTCCTAACTTGAATATAGGTTTCTCAAGAGGCAAGTCAGGTGGTCTGGTATTCCCATCTCTTTCAGAATTTTCCACAGTTTACTGTGATCCACACAGTCAAAGGCTTTGGCATAGTCAATAAAGCAGACATAGATGTTTTTCTGGAACTCTCTTGCTTTTTCCATGATCCAACGGATGCTGGCAATGTGGTCTCTGGTTTCCCTACCTTTTCTAAAACCAGCTGGAACATCAGGAAGTTCATGGTTCACGTATTGCTGTAGCCTGGCTTGGAGAATTTTGAGCATTACTTTACTAGCATGCGAGATGAGTACAATTGTGTGGTAGTTTGAGCATTCTTTGGCATTGCCTTTCTTTGGGATTAGAATGAAAACTGACCATTTCCAGTCCTGTGCCACTGCTGAGTTTTCCAAATTTGCTGGCATATTGAGTGCAGCACTTTCACAGCATCATCTTCTGGGATTTGAAATAGCTCAACTGGAATGCCATCACCTCCACTAGCTTTGTTCATAGTGATGCTTTCTAAGGCCAGCTTGACTTCATATTCCAGGATGTCTGGCTCTAGGTGAGTGATCACACCATCGTGATTATCTGGGTCATGAAGATCTCTTTTGTACAGTTCTTCTGTGTATTCTTGCCACCTCTTCTTAATATCTTCTGCTTCTGTTAGGTCCATCCCACTTCTGTCCTTTATTGTGCTCATCTTTGCGTGAAATATTCCCTTGGTATCTCTAAGTTTCTTGAAGAGATCTCTAGTTTTTCCCATTCTGTTGTTTTCCTCTATTTCTTTGCATTGATTGCTGAGGAAGGCTTTCTTATCTCTCCTTGGTATTCTTTGGAACTCTGCATTCAGATGCTTATATCTTTCCTTTTCTCCTTTGCTTTTCACTTCTCTTCTTTTCACAGCTATTTGTTAAGGCCTCCTGAGACAGTCATTTTGCTCTCTTGCATTTCTTTTCTATGGGGATGGTCTTGATCCCTGTCTCCTGTACAATGCCACGAACCTCTGTCCATAGTTCATCAGGCACTCTATCTATCAGATCTAGTCCCTTAAATCTATTTATAACTTCCACTGTAGAATCATAAGGAATTTGATTTAGGTCACACCTGAATGGTCTAGTGGTTTTTCCTGCTGCTGCTGCTGCTGCTGCTGCTAAGTCACTTCAGTCATGTCCAACTCTGTGCGACCCCATAGATGGCAGCCCACCAGGGCTCCCTCGTCCTTGGGATTCTCCAGGCAAGAACACTGGAGTGGGTTGCCATTTCCTTCTCCAGTGCATGAAAGTGAAAAGTCGAAGTGAAGTCGCTCAGTCGTGTCTGACTCTAGCGACACAATGGACTGCAGCCTACCAAGATCCTCCATCCATGGGATTTTCCAGGCAAAAGTAAGTGCCATTGCCTTCTTCAGTGGTTTTTCTACTTTCTTCAATTTCAGTCTGAATTTTGATCTGAGCCACATTCAGCTCCTGGTCTTGTTTTTGCTGACTGTATAGAGCTTCTTGGCTCTTCTTGGCTCTCTTTGGCTGCAAAGAATACAATCAATCTGATTTCAGTGTTGACCATCTGGTGATGTCCATATGTAGAGTCTTCTCTCATGTTGTTGGAAGAGGGTGTTTGCTATGACCAGTGCATTCTCTTGGCAAAACTCTATTAGCCTTTGCCCTGCTTCATTCTGTATTCCAAGGCCAAATTTGCCTGTTACCCCAGGTGTTTCTTGGCTTCCTACTTTTGCATTCCAGTCCCCTATAACGAAAAGGACATCTTTTTGGGGTGTTAGTTCTAAAAGGTCTTGTAGGTCTTCATAGAACCGTTCAACTTCAGCTTCTTCAATGTTACTGGTTGGGGCATATACTTGGATTACTGTGATATTGAATGGTTGGCCCTGGAAACGAACAGAGATCATTCTGTTGTTTTTGAGATTGCATCCAAGTACTGCATTTCAGACTCTTTTGTTGACCATGATGGCTACTCTGTTTGTTCTAAGGGATTCCTGCCCACAGTAGTAGATATGATGGTCATCTGAGTTAAATTTACCCATTCCAGTCCATTTTAATTCACTGATACCTAGAATGTCAACGTTCACTCTTGCCATCTCCTGTTTCATGTCCAACTCTTTGAGACCTCATGGAATGTAGCACGCCAGGCCTCCCTGTCCATCACCAACTGCCAGAGCTTGCTCAAACTCATATTCATCAGGTTGGTGATGCCGTCCAACCATCTCATCCTCTGTAATACCCTTCTCCTTTGCCTTCAATCTTTCCCAGCATCAGGATCTTCTCTAAGGAATCAGTTCTTTGCATCAGGTGGCCAATGTATTGGAGCTTCAGCTTTAGCATCAGTCCCTCCAAACAATTACATTTTGTTTTTTATACATCTTGTGCATACACACAAGATCATCTTCTATTACAACAGAAGGAGGGTACACAGGTATATTATTAAATAATCAGAAGGATAGGGTAACCCAGTATTTGTATGTTGGTCAGCTTCTTTATCCACTGAGTTCTTGGCTCACTCAAACAGCTGATGAAAAAAGCATCCAGTTGACAGGGATTAAAATTCAAACATGTCTCAACAACATGGACTCTCTCACCAAGGCTGATTCTATAGTGTAACTGATTCACAGCTAATTTGCTCCCCTCAAATGACCAATATATAAATATGTGTGACACTATGCAAAATACTGTAAACCTACATTGTGTGTGTGTTTGTGTGTGTGTTTGTGTGAGCCACTCCATCACAGAAGGCTTGTTGCTATCTGGGGCTCTGTCTAGGAAACAACAAATGGATTCTTTCTTTAGACCCCACTGATAACTTTTTCATCATCTCTTCTCCACTCTCTCTCTCTTCCTTTTGTAAACCTTTTAAGGGAATGGAACATTGGCAATAGAGGAAGACTTACTATCAGCTCATATGTTTCTCTACAACCTATTGCCTAGAGTTTTCAAAGACCTCAGAGGCTTAAAACCAAAATAGATGATTATATTTCCTTTCTGACAAATTTTATTAATTACCTGAAGGAGTGGTCATGGGATTGACAAATTCATGACTGGATGAAAGATATAAATATCAGGGGAAAAAATATTAGTTTAAATACTTATAAATGTATTCTGCCTAAGATATACAGTTTTTTAAAAAATTTTACCTGAGTAAACTCGAACACTTTTTAAAATCTCTTTGAGCTTCACTTACCTCATCTTGGATGGAGAGCGACCGGGCCCACAATAGCAATGTCTTAGAATTGTTGTGATTATTAAGTAGCGTGCCTATAAGTAATTCAGCATAGTGGCTACGTCCTTTTAAATATTGTCCAACACATTTTCACTATGTCTAGGCCATGTGCTTTTATTCAAATTATTTATAAAGACAGTTAAGAGAGAAACTCTGTGAACTTTCCCTACAGCGGTTCTCAAACTCTTAGTGCTACCTACCGTCAGTGTACTTGGAACATTCGCATGTCAACGTAATTTCAGAACACATCCTAACAGTAACTTAAGTTCTTAAAGACCTTCAAAAGTGGGGCTGCCATCTACCACACCTAAGGAACTAACTAAATTGACAGCATCCCCAAGGAGAAAGAGCCAGGTTAATGTTCTCTGCCAGGAATCTTTGTCCCTGCATTTCAAAACTCAGTGGAGGTCACAGATGTGACAGCCTTGCGGGGACTGCTAAGGCTTCCTAATGTTGCAAGAGCCCCTGCTGTCCTGTCATGTCACATGCCAGAAATAAAAGCTTTCCCTTGTGCACTTTCTCAGCAAAGCTCTGTGGCCTTTGAATTTCAGATGTAAGAAGAGACAAGTGCAACAATGCGTGTACAGTCGCTTGAGGACCAAAACTGTTGTTGAAATCTTAAGAGCTCACAATTGTAAAATCTGAGTACAAAGGGGCCCCACAATTTCAAGTTTCTTTTGTTATGCATTATTGCTGAAGAATATAAATAATTTTAATGCTGCCTTGGGTATGTGTGTGTTTTCACAAGAGTGCACGTGTATTGTTGAATCTCAAGGATGTTTTGTGTTTATGTACCTGCTATGACCACTGAACATTCAGAATGGAGAACAACTTTTGGGATGGGGAAACCTTTTGAGATCATCTTTTTGAGCTCCATATTTAAAAGTGTGACTAGACAACAGTGATGCAAAATGTTATCAACAAAGCAAGCACTCAAAGTTAACATAAATACATTCTGCTTAAAACTGAGTGAAGTTGCTCAGTCATGTCTGACTCTTTCTGACCCCATGGACTGTAGACTACCAGGCTCCTCCGTCCATGGGATTTTTCCAGGCAAGAATACTGGAGTGGGGTGCCATTTCTTTCTCCAGGGGATCTTCCTGACCCAGGCATTGAACCTGAGTCTCCTGCATTGTAGGCAGACGCTTTACTGTCTGCGCCACCAGGGAAGTCCTTTCTAGACAGAATATCAGTAGTTGTGGTGTCTCAGATGGTAAAGAATCCACCTGCAATGTGAGAGACCTGGGTTCGATCCTGGGTTGGGAAGATCCCCTGGAGGAGGGCATAACAACCCACTCCAATATTCTTGCCTGGAGAATTCAAATGGACAGAGGAGCCTGGAGGGCTACAGTCCATGGGGTCGAAAGAGGTGGACACGATTGAGCAACTAAGCACACAGCACAGGGGTGTTCTATTCCTTCTGCCTCCTGCTTGTTATCATTCACTACAACATTGTCTCTCTATACACATACATACACACATACACACACGCAAAATAAAGTGCATGTCCCATATATGCCTTATAGTTTTACTTCTGAAGTTTTATTTTTTAATGTTCTTGTCTCTGAATGGAATAATCTCCTTTCTTTAAATCATTCATTTACAATAATTAATAACTTTCAATGAGCCATATATTGGAGCAAACTCTCAAGATATTTTGAAGAATAAATCATATCCAAAGTGGTATTTTGTTCTGTTAGAAGAAAAGCCACCTCTTCTCTGAAATTCATATGGTATTTGTCTTTCTCTCTCTGACTTTTTTAGTATTAGGCTTTAAAGTAATATATTCACTTAGTACCAGGCTTCCCTAGTGGCTCAGATGGTAAAGAATCTGCCTGTAATGCAGGAGATCTGTGTTCGATTCCTGAGTTGGAAGACCCACTGGAGAAGGGATAAGCTACCCAATCCATTCTTCTTGGGCTTTCTCTGTGGCTCAGCTGGTAAAGAATCTGCCTGCAATGCAGGAGACCTGGGTTCGACCCCTGGGTTGGGAAGATCCCCTGGAGAAGAGAAAGACTACCCACTCCAGTATTCT
This sequence comes from Aepyceros melampus, assembly GCA_006408695.1. Taxonomy (NCBI): domain Eukaryota; kingdom Metazoa; phylum Chordata; class Mammalia; order Artiodactyla; family Bovidae; genus Aepyceros; species Aepyceros melampus. The sequence goes on from SJXQ01003388.1 coordinate 248,035, forward strand.
AGCCTGGAGAATTCCATGGACTCCATAGTCCATGGGGTTGCAAAGAGTCAGGCACAACTGAGCAACTTTCACTTACTTCTCTCTGACTTACTTCACTTAGTACTATAATCTCCGGGTTTATCAGTGTTACTACAAATGGCATTATTTCATCCTTTTTAATGGCTGAGTAATCCTCCATTATATATATGTACCACATCTTCTTTACCTATTCATCTATTGATAGATATTTAGGTTGCTGCCAAAACATTGTAAACAGTGCTGCAATGAACACGGAGCGCATCCATCATTTAGAATCATGTTTTTGTTTGTTTGCTTGCCTTCCAGATATTTACTCAGGAATGGGATTGCAGGATCATATGGCAGCTCTATTTTTAGTTAGTTAAGGAAGCTTCACGCTGTTCTCCATAGTGGCTATACCAATTTACATTCCCATCAACAGTGAAGGAGTGTTCCCTTTTTCCACACTCTCTCTAGAATCTGTTTGTAGGTTATTTGACAATGGCCATTCTGACTGGTATTAGGTGATATTTGACTGTAGGTTTATTTGCATTTCTTTAATAATTAGCAATGCTTAGCATCTTTTCAGGAGAAGGCAATGGCACCCCACTCCAGTACTCTTGCCTGGAAAATCCCATGGACGGAGGAGCCTGGTGGGCTGCAGTCCATGGAGCTGCTGGGAGTCGGACACGACTGAGTGACTTCATTTTCACTTTTTACTTTCATGCATTGGAGAAGGAAATGGCAACACTCCAGTGTTCTTGCCTGGAGAATCCCAGGACGGGGGAGCCTGGTGGGCTGCTGTCTCTGGGGTTGCACAGAGTTGGACACGACTGAAGCGACTTAGCAGCAGCAGCAGCATCTTTTTATGTGCTTATTGGCTATCTGTATGTCTTTGAAGAAATATCTATTTAGGTTTTCTGTCCATTTTTTTTTATTAGGGCTAGAACAGTGGGGGCAAATGGGGAGTGATTACTACTTGCCAAGGGGCTTCTTTCTCACATGGTGAAAGAATCTAGAATTAGATTCTGATAATGTTGCACAACTCTGTGAATATATTAAGATTGTACACTTAAAATGGATGAACTGTGTGGTTTATAAATTATCTCAAGATTTTATTTTAAGATTGCTAAGTGCTAATGAGAAACATAAAATGAGGAAAAGGATCCGCAATAACAGGAAGGTGGGAGGGGGAACAGTTACAGATAGGATGGGGAGCCCTCACTGAGGTGACATTTTTAAGGCTTGAAAAGAGAAGAGAGTGGGCAGGCCACCATCTGCAGGAGGAATATTTCAGGCAGAGAGAAGAGCAGATGCCAGACCTCAAGGCCAGCCGTGTGTCTGGTGTGGCTGGGGATCAGCCTGCCTGCTGATGGCTAGGGCTGTACTCCCAACCCTGCTGGTTGTTTGACCAGAGGCATCTTAGCACTGGTTGGGCAGGGCTGGGTCTCTGGGGTGTGGGGAGGGAATGATGGCCTCCAGGAGGGCTCACACAAATGAGTACTTGCCAGAGCTGCTGCTGCCCATGTCTCTGTCCCAGTCGTGAGACAGATCCAGCCCTGCCTCTGCAGGAGTCCCTCCAATACTAACAGGTAGGTCTGGCACTGTCTCTTATGAGGTCACTGCTTTTTCCCCCCTGGGGCCTCACGTGCACAGGACCTTATAGGAGCCCTTCAAGAATGAAATTTTTGTTTCCTCCACTCCAGCGGAATCCTTGCCATCAAATCCCCTGTCTTTCAAAGCCAGATTACTTGGAGGCTTCTTCTCTTGTTCAGAACCCCACACTGGGAAGCTCGACATGGGATTCAGGACTTTCACTCCTGTGAGAAAACTTTTGTAGTATAATTATGTTCCAGTTTGTGGAGCACTCTCCCAGTAGGTATCGGATTAGATTTTATTGTGATTGTGTCCCTCCTCCCATCTTGCAAGGCTTCTTCTTTGTCTTGGACTTAGGGTATCCTTTTTCAGTAGGTGTCTACGGTTTATTTTGTCAGTCAGCATTTAGTTATGACTTTGAAATTTTTGTAAGAAAGGGTGAGCTTATGTCCTTCTACTCCACTGTCTTGCCGCCAAATCTTCATTAGAATATTTCTTATCTCCCCATTAGAAACAGGCAAGTGCACAAAGAGTTTCGCTGGACATTCAAAGCCCTCTGCTGTGTGATCCCACCCTAAATACCCCCTGGATATAAGAGAACCTATATTGCAATGAAAAGGCATGCAGTTCCAAACTGTGGGGCAATAATGCTCAAAATCCTCCAAGCCAGGCTTCAGCAATATGTGAACTGTAACTTCCAGATGTTCAAGCTGGATTTAGAAAAGGCAGAGGAACCAGAGATCAAATAGCCAACACCTGGTGGATCATCGAAAAAGCAAGAGAGTTCCAGAAAAACATCTATTTCTGCTTTATTGACTATGCTAAAGCGTTTGACTATGTGGATCACAATAAACTGTGGAAAACTCTGAAAGAGATGAGAATACCAGACCACCTGACCTGCCTCTTGAGAAATCTATATGCAGGTCAGGAAGCAACAGTTAGAACTGGACATGAAACAACAGACTGGTTCCAAATAGGAAAGGAGTATATCAAGGCTGTATATTGTCACCCTGCTTATTTAACTTATATGCAGAGTACATCATGAGAAACACTGGGCTGGAAGAGCACAAGCTGGAATCAAAATTGCTGGGAGAAAGATCAATAACCTCAGATATGCAGATGACACCACCCTTATGGCAGAAAATGAAGAGGAACTAAAAAGACTCTTGATGAAAGTGAAAGAGGAGAATGAAAAAGTTGGCTTAAAGCTCAACATTCAGAAAACGAAGATCATGGCATCTGGTCCCATCTCTTCATGGGAAATCAATGGGGAAACAGTGGAAACAGTGTCAGGCTTTATTTTGGGGGGGGTTCCAAAATCACTGCAGATGGTGACTGAAGCCATGAAGTTAAAAGATGCTTGCTCCTTGGAAGAAAAGTTATGACCAACCTATATATCATATTGAAAAGCAGAGACATTACTTAGCCAACAAAGGTCCATCTAGCCAAGGCTATGGTTTTTCCAGTAGTCATGTATGGATGTGAGAGTTGGACTGTGAAGAAGGCTGAGTGCAGAAGAATTGATGCTTTTGAACTGTGGTGTTGGAGAAGACTCTTGAGAGTCCCTTGGACTGCAAGGAGATCCAACCAGTCCATTCTGAAGGAGATCAGCCTTGGGATTTCTTTGGAAGGAATGATGGAAAAGCTGAAACTCCAGTACTTTGGCCACTTCATGCGAAGAGTTGACTCATTGGAAAAGACTCTGATGCTGGGAGGATTGGGAGCAGGAGGAGAAGGGGATGACAGAGGATGAGATGGCTGGATGGCATCACTGATTCGATGGACGTGAGTCTGAGTGAACTCCGGGAGTTGGTGATGGACAGGGAGGCTTGGGGTGCTGCGACTCATGGGGTCGCAAAGAGTTGGACACGACTGAGTGACTGAACTGAACTGAACTGAACTGAAGCATCATCCAGGAGATAATCACCTTCCTTGTGGATTTTGTCTTGTTCCTTCCAAATTTTCAGAATTTTTGAATATGCGAACACGTGTCTGTCTGTAATTTAATTATGGCAATACAACTAGTTAGAGGAACAGTAGTGTTCTGATGATTTCATGTCGCTAAAATAGAAGGCGATATGTAGGCTTGTGGTTGAAATGGTCAGAACATATGGGTTCAAGATCAAAGTTAATGTTCTGTGATTTTGAGTTTAGTCATTATCCACAGCAAAACTTTTGAAGTTTTTCTTTTCTTTTTTATTCAGATTGTGGAGTAATAATAATATAGGATATAAAAGATTAGAAAATGTGGTATAAATGAGAGTTGTTTCTTTTATTTTTAAAATACTATCAAAGGAAATGAAGGCAGACATTCTTCTTATAAAGTTGAAGCAACTGGAAAATGACCAAAGTTTATAAGTAATTTTGTTGGTGGCAGGGATATTTCATTTTCTTTTATGTTTTACTTTTATGATCAGAAATACCAATCATGTAGTCTCCAGCTGCTTTTTACCACAGAGAATTTAACAATTATGATAAAAAGCAGCAAAAACAATTGTTTCTTTTCATACACCATTAAATTATCCAATGTTTCCATGAATTTTTCTAAAAATATACTAAGTAAAAAGTGAAAGTTGCTCAGTGCTGTCCAACTCTTTGCGGCCCCATGGACTATACATTCTGTGTAATTCTCCAGGCCAGAATACTGGAATGGGTAGCCTTTCCCTTCTCCATGGGCTCTTCCCAACCCAGGGGTTGAACTCAGGTCTCCTGCACTGCAGGCAGATTCTTTAGCAATGAGCCATGAGGAAAGCCCAAAATATACCATAGTTTAGCCAAAAAGTTATTAGTTACTGCCCCTATTAAAAGTACTTATATTTTTTAAAAATTTCTGTAAAATGCATTTACACAAGGATTTTAGAATAGTCTATGGCACTGTTCATGCCAAACAAAAGTGTATGTGATTGTTGCTACTTTATTTAAGTAAATCTCTGAATATTTAATACCATTAAATATAACTTATTACTGATTAAAAGAGATGCTTATGATCTTGAGGAGATAAGACCCTTGGAAAATGGTAATAAACTGTGGAATTGTTAGTACTGAGAAATGTGATTGAATTCATTTTTTTCATTTAAATGCCATTCTTACCTTTTTTCCAAACATGTATTCACTTAAAGCAGTTATTAATTCCAGGTCCTATGCAAACTTCAATGTGCTCATATCATTTAATTATCTCAACATTCATAATGTATCGATATTATTTTTATTCCCAGCTTGTGACTAAAGATTTTGAAAAACAAATATACGAAATCATTTTCCCTTGGTCTCATAATTAAAACAAAGAAAGAGAGAGAGAACATTCTTTATCTCTAGCTTACTTTGCTTTCTTAAGCCTCAATGTTCTTCAGTCATCCATCCATTTCCTACATTCACCATGAAGCATTTCTTGATCATACCAAGCCAGTACTTTCAAAATACCTGCTTAGGAAATGGATGCCATTACTCATTCCCTAAATTTTTCACATATGGAGGTCTTATAGGCTGAGTATAAAATAAGCACTTAGTGTGTTTGAACATAACAGGATTCTGAAACAGTGTGATGTTTCATAATGAATAAAAAGTCTAGTTATTTAAACTCAACATTATTTAAAATTCAAAACTCAAATCTAGATGCATGGTCTGACCCAATTTAGATTTTATGTGGATAAAATAACAGATAAACCAAGAGTCTATTCAGGTCTATCATTAAGTGAAAATCCAAATGAAATTTACTACCTTTGTTGTTACACTGAATAGAATCCTTCATAACTGACTTTCCTACAAATCAATATTCTCCATATCCTCTGAATCAGGTAACAGTCAATGGCTAGCTACCCTTTACATGTCTAAAATACTAATGCAATTTGCTCACCAAGAGTCAACTGAATAAACACCAATTGTCCTAATTCTCAAACTATTTCTCTTACCATCTTTCACTGCTAATAACATCACTATGTATATCCTGACTGTAAAGACTCAATCCTTTAATTAATTTAAAAAATATAACCATATTTAATTAAAACATACAAACAAAAATTATATAAATCATAGGTGTATGGTTTTGAATGTTTATCATGTATCACAATAAATATTTTTAAATGATCAATTTTATATCTATTTTTGTTGATGTGTACTGAAATAATTTTTAGTGCATTCAATAGAGATTTCAAGTTTCAGAAATGAATAATATGAGGACAATATTTGGCATTGCACTTTATGTGAATTATATAATATTTAACTGAATTTTTTCTAATTAGAACCAACCCCCCAAGTCCAAAAAAAATGCTATTAATTTTTATTAAAATAGGATATCAAACATAAAATGCATATTGAAACATAATAAATGTATATCAAAATATAATAAATGTTTTCAAAAAGTAGCATAGTAGAAAGTTAAATGGAAAAGAACTCAGAGTTTATCCCTACAATGCCACTGCTTTGCTGGACAAATTAGTAGAGGAGCTTCAGTAAACTTATCTGCTACAGATATTATATAGGCAAGATTATTTCAGTACTCACACTCAACTCTATTTTTTTCAAAGAGATACTCACCTCAAAAAAAAAGTGAGAGTTCTAAGATTTTTGCATATTACTGATAATGAATTTTACCATTCTGTAAAAGAGTGCAACGGCTTTCTCTTTATTTCATAATGTGACTGGAAAAGGTCAGTTTTCTTTCCAATTCCAAAGAAAGGCAATGCCAAAGAATGCTCAAACTACCACACAATTGCACTCATCTCACATGCTAGTAAAGTAATGCTCAAAATTCTCCAAGCCAGACTTCAGCAATACGTGAACCTGAACTCCCTGATGTTCAAGCTGGTTTTAGAAAAGGCAGAGGAACCAGAGATCAAATTGCCAACATCAGCTGGATCATGGAAAAAGCAAGAGAGTTCCAGAGAAACATCTATTTCTGCTTTATTGACTATGCCAAAGCCTTTGGCCTATTGTGATTGTGGATCACAATAAAAACTGTGGAAAATTCTGAAAGAGATGGGAATACTAGACCACCTGACCTGCCTCCTGAGAAATCTGTATGCAGGTCAGGAAGCAACAGTTAGAACTGGACATGGAACAACAGACTGGTTCCAAACAGGAAAAGGAGTACATCAAGGCTGTATATTGTCACCCTGCTTATTTAACTTCTATGCAGAATACATAATGAGAAACGCTGGATTGGAAGAAACACAAGCTGGAATCAAGATTTCTGGGAGAAATATCAATAACCTCAGATATGCAGATGACACCACCCTTATGGCAGAAAGTGAAGAGGAGCTAAAAAGCCTCTTGTTGAAAGTGAAAGAGGAGAGTGAAAAAGTTGGCTTAAAGCTCAACATTCAGAAAACGAAGATCATGGCATCTGGCCCCATCACTTCATGGCAAATAGATGGGGAAACAGTAGAAACAGTGTCAGACTTTATTTGTGGGGGCTCCAAAATCACTGCAGATGGTGACTGCAGCCATGAAATTAAAAGGTGCTTACTCCTTGGAAGAAAAGTTATGAGCAACCTAGATAGTATATTCAAAAGCAGAGACATTACTCTGCCGACTAAGGTCCGTCTAGTCAAGGCTGTGGTTTTTCCTGTGGTCATGTATGGATGTGAGAGTTGGACTGTGAAGAAGGCTGAGCACAGAAGAATTGATGCTTTTGAACTGTGGTGTTGGAGAAGACTCTTGAGAGTCCCTTGGACTGCAAGGAGATCCAACCAGTCCATTCTGAGGGAGATCAACCCTGGGATTTCTTTGGAAGGAATGATACTAAAACTGAAGCTCCAGTACTTTGGCCACCTCATGCAAAGAGTTGACTCATTGGAAAAGACTTGATGCTGGGAGGGATTGGGGCCAGGAGGAGAAAGGGACGACCGAGGATGAGATGGCTGGATGGCATCACAGACTCAATGGACGTGAGTCTGAGTGAACTCTGGGAGTTGGTGATGGACAGGGAGGCCTGGCGTGCTGCGATTCATGGGGTCGCAAAGAGTCGGACACGACTGAGCGACTGAACTGAACTGATGATCAGAATTCTGCTGACGAATAACCTCAATTTCTCTCAGTATATGTATGTGTACTGAAATAACTTCAGGACAAATAGTTTTAAAAAGCAGGTTATCAAGACAAATGTGACAGATGTTTTATTGTACTAAGATTTATTTGCAGGGTGAATGTTCTACTCATCTTTAATATAATAATATGATGGTAATTAAGCTTGAACTTTTCTATTTAGTTGGATATTGTTCTATTCGTTCGTTTCTCATATTTGTCACATCTAAACTCTTAGTTTAAGATCATACTTAACAGCATTCTAACTACTGCACTTAGTATTAATGATAGTGTTAATTGCTCAGGCATGTCCAACTCTCTTGTGACACCATGGACTGTAGATTGCCAGGCTCCTCTGACCATGGGATTCTCTAGGCAAGAATACTGGAGTGAGTAACCATTTTCCTCTCCAGGGGAGCTTCTCAACACAAGAATCAAACTCGGGTCTCCTATACTGCAGGCAGATTCTTTACTGTCTGAGCCACCAGAGAAGCCCCTATTCTAATAAGTACTTTAGTATCTCAGTAGAAGCTGAAGTATATAATGTTAATTTGTTTGTCTCCATATAGTTCAGCTTTTCTATAATTAGGTAAACTAAGTTTCTATAGAATCTATATATATTTTCACATTTGTGTAACTTTATCCTGCATTCACTAAACTTAATCAGCAAATAAGAAAACAATTCAGTTAATAATTTCAGCAATTTTGTCTTGTATACTTATTTTAGTTTAATAAAAGTCACATCAATCTTTAGATATAAATCATAAATAAAATGCTAATAATAAACATTGCAAAGTAAGTGGATTGCAAGTGGAGTGGCAAAACTTCCTTCTTTTAAAAGTTGACAAGAAATAAACTTTGTAATACTGAAAAATCTTTTTATTCTCACCTTTCTATCAGAGTATGTAAAAAAATTAAAATTGGAGGTGACTATTAGACAATATCACCCATCTGTTTTCTGTTTTAAAAGGTAAATCATTTATTTGTATGAGATAAAACTCCCTTTATTTGAATTGATATCTCGCAAAATTGAAAATAGTTTAACCATTTTAGTGACAAAACTAACATCTCTTTAATGAAAATCATAGTATTTATATACTAGAAAAAAATTTCAAATTTAGCTCAGCAGTACACTTTTGTAAAGTTTTAAATAACCATGGTATTATTTTATTTTAAATAAAAGATTTCTAGAATTACAGCTATATGGGAATTTATGAAAAGAGGTTCTGAGACTGAGAAATGAAAACATTTCGAATTGTGTGTGTGTGTGTGTGTGTGTGTGTGTGTGTGTTTCCAGATTTTTCAAAGGCTTACCAGAGCATTAGAGCTCAATAAGTGATTTCAGTTTTGTAAGTATTCCGAGTTTACGAGACCTCTGTGGACCTCACTATTCTCCAGACTTTTGTTTTCCTATATCCTGAAACTACTCACAGTATGCTTCCTGGTGCAAACCGAACTACTAGGTCGGTGTCCTTTCAAGTTTTGCAGAAAACAAACAAACAACGCTAAGACAGTATTATACACAGATACATTCTTAGGGACTATGATTGTTATGAGTAGAGTAAAGATGTTAAAAAATAATCATCCAAAGGATAGCAATCGAATCCTAAAACTCCTGAAAACCACAGATTCTGTATTTTTAAAATGTTTTTCGCTTACATTTTTATTTGCTCAATTCAATACATAAGGCATTTGAGTACACAAAAAGCAATTTTTGTTTTGCTTTTCTTCATATATCTTAAATTGTATAGGACATCCATTTTATTTTCACTGAAATGAGCTAATTTTCAACATCATTTAATAAAACCACACTTTCTTTTGTAGATTCAAAGATCCAGAGTGTTTTTTGTTTTCCAGATCTAACTGAAGACATAAATAGTCTCAATGATATCAGTAAGTAAGACCTATCACAGAAAATATATATGGCTCATTGAAATTTATTCAGAAGCTTAACAGCACATCCTACTAGCAACAGTGATTAAACAATGACATTATATTTAACTTTTCGTAACATTTTCCCTTTACGCTCATAAAGGCAGGTAACGCTGTTACATAGTGTTATAGCAAATGTGTGTATTTTTATTTATTTATTTATTTTTAATTTTCACAAATAATCTATTTTTGAAAATTCAGTTCAGTTCAGATCAGTTGCTCATTCATGTCTGACACTTAGGGACCCCATGGACACAACAGGCCTCCCTGTACAATACCAATCTTAAACTCATATCCATCAAGCTCCTGATGCCATCCAACCATCTCATCCTCTCCTGCCTTCAATCTTTCCCAGCATCAGGGTCTTTTCAAACGAGTCAGTTCTTTGTATCAGTTGGCAAAGTATTGGACCTTCAGCTTCAGAATCAGTCCTTCCAATGAATATTTCAGACTGATTTTCTTTAGGATGGAGTGGTTGGATCAGCTTGCAGTCCCAGGGACTCTCAAGAGTCTTCTCCAATACCAAGGTGCAAAAGCATCAATTCTTTAGTGCTCAGCTTTCTATATGGTCCAACTCTCACATACATACAAAACTATTGAAAAAAACCATAGCTTTGAATAGATGGACCTTTGTTGGCAATGTAATGTCTCTGCTTTTTAATATGATCTCTAGGTTGGTCATAGCTTTTCTTCCAAGGAGCAAGTGTCTTTTAATTTCATGGCTGCAGTCACCATCTGCAGTGATTTTGGAGGCCCCAAAAATAAAGTCTGACACTGTTTCCATTGTTTCCCCATCCATTTGCCATGAAGTGATGGGACCAGATGCCATGATCTTAGTTTTTTGAATGTTGAGTTGTAAGCCACTCTCTTCTTTCACTTTCATCAAGAGGCTTTCAGTTCCTCTTCGCTTTCTGCATAAGGGTGGTGTCATCTGCATATCTGAGGTTATTGATATTTCTCCTGGCAATTTTGATTCCAGCTTGTGCTTCATCCAGCCCAGGACTTCACATGAAATACTCTGCATATAAGTTAAATAAGCAGGGGGACAATATACAGACTTGACGTACTCCTTTCCCTATTTGCAACCAGTCTATTGTTCAATGTTCAGTTATAACTGTTGCTTCTTGACCTGCATAAAAATGTCTCAGGAGGCAGGTAAGGCAGTCTACTATTCCCATCTCTTTGAGAATTTTCCACTCTTTTTTGTAATCCACACAGTCAAAGGCTTTATCATAGTCAATAAAGCTGAAATAGATGTTTTTCTGGAACTCTCCAGCTTTATGCTGATTCAGTGGATGTTGACAACTTGATCTCTGGTTCCTCTGCCTTTTGTAAATTCAGTTTTGACATCTGAAGTTCTTAATTCATGTACTGTTGAAGCCTGGCTTGGAGAATTTTGAGCATTGCTTTGCTATCATGTGAAAGAAAGTGAAAGTGAAGTCGCTCAGTCGTGTCCTACTCTCTGTGATCCCATGGACCGTAGCCTAACACGCTCCTCCGTCCATGGCATTTTCCAGGCAAGAGTACTGGAGTGGGTTGCCATTTCCTTCTCCAGGGGATCTTCACGACCCAGGGATCAAACCTGGGACTCCTGCATTGTAGGCAGATGCTTTACCATCTGAGCCACCGGGGAAGTATGCTAACATGTGAGATGAGTGGAATTTAGTGGTAGTATAAAAATTCTCTGGCTTTGCCCTTTTTTGGTATTGGAATGGAAACTGACCTTTCCCAGTCCTGTGGCCACTGCTGAGTTTTGCAAATTTGCTGGCGTATTGAGTGTAGCACTTTAACAGCAGCATCTTTTAGGACTTAAAATAGCTCGGCTGGAATTCCATCATCTCCACTAATTTTGTTCCTAGTGATGTTTCCTAAGGCCCACTTGACTTCACATTCCAGGATGTCTGGCTCTAGGTGAGTGATCACACCATCATGGTTATTGAGTCATTCTGTGTATTTTTGCCACCTTTTCTTAATATTTTCTGCTTCTGTTAGGTCCATACCGCTTCTGTCCTTTATCGTGCCAATCTTTGCATGAAATGTTCCCTTGGTATCTCTAATTTTCTTGAAGAGATCTCTAGTCTTTCCCATTACATTATTTGCCTCTATTTCTTTGCACTGATTACTGAGGAGGGTTTTCTTATATCTCCTTCTATTCTTTGGAACTCTGTATTCAGATGGGTATATCTTTCCCTTTCTCCTTTGGCTTTAGCTTCTCTTCTTTACTCACCTATTTGTAAGGCCTCCTAAGACAACCATTTGGCCTTTTTGCATTTCTTTTTCTTGGGGATGGTCTTGATCACTGCCTCCTGTACAATGTCACCAACCTCCATCCATAGTTCTTCAGGCCTTCTATCAGGTTTAATCCCTTGAATCTATTTGTCACTTCCAGTTTATAATCGCAAGGGATTTTATTCACATCATACCTGAATGGTCTAGTGGTTTAGACCATTCAGGTATGAAATCTTTCAAAGAGTAAGCCCAAAATCATGCAGAGGTTATTCAAATATTCCCATGAGGATAAATTTTAATGTATTCTTTTGCTTGAAACATTTCTGAATGGAAGTAGTCACTGAGAAATGGACACACTAAGGAATCTCAGAACCTTTTATCCCACAATTAAATCCATCATCTAATCTAGAAAACAATAAGAACATTTTAAAAAGTACCTTTTCGTGTATCCATATCACTTTTTTCTCTGCTTTGGTAAATGAATATTTACAATCTATTGCAAAAAATTACTTTGAAAATATTACCTATAATAATTTATTATAAATTATAGCATGGGCCAGTTTCTATAAGAAACATTTTCAGTTCAGTTCAGTTCAGTCGCTCAGTCATGTCTGTCTCTTTGCAACCCCATGAATCACAGCATGCCAGGCCTCCCTGTCCATCACCAACTCCCGGAGTTTACTCAAATTCATGTCCATTGAGTCGGTGATGCCATCCAGCCATCTCATCCTCTGTCATCCTCTTCTCCTCCTGCCCCCAATCCCTCCCAGCATCAGGGTCTTTTCCAATGAGTCAACTCTTCGCATAAGGTGGCCAAAGTATTGGAGTTTCAGCTTCAGCATCAGTCCTTCCAATGAACACCCAGGACTGATCTCTTTTAGGATGGACTGGTTGGATCTCATTGCAGTCCAAGGGACTCTCAAGAGTCTTCCTCAACACCACAGTTCAAAAGCATCAATTCTTCGGTGCTCAGCTTTCTTCACAGTCCAACTCTCACATCCATACATGACCACTGGAAAAACCATAGCCTTTACTAGACAGACTTTTGTTGGCAAAGTAATATCTCTGCTTTTCAATACACTGTCTAGGTTGGTCATAACTTTCCTTCCAAGGAGTAAGCATCTTTTAATTTCATGGCTTCAGTCACAATCTGCAGTGATTTTGGAGCCCAAAAAAATAAAGTCTGACACTGTTTCCACTGTTTCCCCATCTATTTCCCAAGAAGTGATGGGACCAGATGCCATGATCTTCGTTTTCTGAATGTTAAGCTTTAAGCCAACTTTTTCACTCTCCTCTTTCACTTTCATCAAGAGGCTCTTTAGTTCCTCTTCACTTTCTGTCATAAGGGTGGTGTCATCTGCATATCTGAGGTTATTGATATTTCTCCTGGCAATTTTGGTTCCAGCTTATGCTTCTTCCAGCCCAGCATTTCTCATGATGTACTCTGCATATATTTTAAATACGCAGGGTGACAATATACAGGCTTGATGTACTCCTTTTCCTATTTGGAACCAGTCTGTTGTTCCATGTCTAGTTCTCACTGTTGCTTCCTGACCTGCATATATTTAAATATTGTTAAAACTTCAGAAAAAAAAATCTCATTTTATTTCAGTTTTATATATATTTGGAAAACATATGAGTCTTTGGTATTAAAATAAACAAACACAAAACTCACCTTACTTTCCAATCTACTTTTCAACATCCAAAGTGTGTATACTGGATTCTATGAGATCAAGGGAAAGGAAAAGAAAAAAAATGTGATGACCAACTATAATATACGACACAATTACATTCAAAGTCAAAGGTAATATAAAGCCATTTTTGAGAACGATTTTGGCCATGTAAACTTACTGCTCAATATAAATCTTAGAAAGCTGATATATTCTTTGAGGGCGGCCAAAAATCTAAATCATTTTGCCAACAAAGGTCCATCTAGTCAAAGCCATGGTTTCTTCAGTAATCACGTATGGATGTGAGAGTTGGACTATAAAGAATGCTGAGCACCGAAGAATTGATGCTTTTGAACTGTGGTATTGGGGAAGACTCTTGAGAGTCCCTTGGACTGCAAGGTGATCAAATCAGTCAATCCTAAAGGAAATCAGCCCTGAATATTCATTGGCATGACTGATGCTGAAGCTGAAACACCAGTACTTTGGCCACCTGATGCGAATAACTCACTCACTGGAAAAGACTCTGATGCTGAGCAAGATTGAAGGCAGGAGGAGAAGTGGATGACAGAGGGTGAAATGGTTGGATGGCATCATTGATGGAGACAGTTTGAGTAAGCTCTGGGAGTTGGTGATGAACAGGGAAGTCTGGCATGCTGTAGTCCATGGGTCCACAAAGGGTTGGACATGACTGAGAGGCTGAACTGAATTGAACTGAAAAAGCTATATGCCAGGCACTATGATAGTCATTCTATAGTTATATCAGCTGTAGCGTTCATCTCTCAGAGTTTCTCTTCTAATACACACAGAAGCTCTAAAAGATGATTGCTACAGTTGCACTATTGTATTGATGAGGATTCTATGATAGGAAAGATTACATTAATTATTCCAACATAACAGTAATAAATAGTAAGACCCTTGTCAGTCACATGAAAAAGGTTCTTCATGGTCTATGTACTTAATCATGTGCTTCAAAGTACTCGTAATGCTTATCTCTTGCAATGTTCAAAAACATCCTGGAATAGCACCCACTGTCCAGCTACAAATACACACTTCCAAGGATAGAATTTAGGGGTCACAATTTAATCCATAGCAGGTGCCAGTTAGGGAATTTCTAGCCCTGGGGAGAGGGATATTTAAAGGGCATGACAAATGACTTTTGCAGCAGAGGGAGTAGCATCTCTTTAGTGCAGCATAAAATGGCACAACATATGGAACTTTCTTAAGCCAAATCTGGGGAAACATATACTATTACCTTCTTGGGATTTTAGCTCACCCTTTAAACTATAAAATAAATCTCCATGAGGAATTGGAAAATTTTCAATTTTTGCTACTCACTCTTATCTAGACAATTGGAAAAATCTAGAAGAGGATGACAGAACTAGGAATAGAGCCCTTGTATCCAAACTTTTAGAATCTCTCAGTCAAATCATGTAGCTAATTCTGGCAATGCTATTTAAGAAAAGTAACTTGAGTTCAAGAACATTTAAATTTGACAAACTCAAACCAAGAGAACACAAAGCAACTAACAATGCCTTCAGATATTGGAAACTGCTCTTTGGAAGAAAACTGAGAGTTGACTTGTATTGTCTAGAGGGTAGAACAAAGATCATTTGGTGGGAGTCACTAGGAACATATTTTTTAAAGTCTGTTTTAACAATTATATTATTCATTAAGTTAATGCTTTGCATTATAAGAATGGGAGCAACATGTTTGCAAAGGAACAAACAAGTTGAACAGCAACTTAGAGAAAAAAATAAAGCACACAGGGAGAAATCAAACACTGATTAGATATTTGAACTATATGAACTTCAAAGTTTCTTCAAACTCTGAAAGCTAATATTCTGTAATAAAGATTATTGTAGTTTAATTCCATATGAATGAAAGACACTGAAATACAGACTCATTTAGATACTAAAGAGAAAGTGAGATGATATTATTCAATAATTTTTCCGCTCATAATTGAGAATACAAAGCCACTCAACTAGTAGGCAAAGCTACTACTGTGCCCACATTCAAAATTACCTCTTGAATCCTAATGAAATATTAAAATAATATTATTTTAACTGTCCCTCCTTAAGCATGGAGAGTAAAACTTACAGCATACACATTTAGAGTTCAGATAATGAGTATTTTATTTTATAACAACAGAAGTATATTTATTTAGCAAAGATTTTAAATAAGATACCCAGTATTTTAACATTCTTCAAGAATCCAATATATCTGTTAATAGTCAACAAGTTCTAAATATATTTTGAATTATTAAACTTGCTTCTATAACTAAAATAAAACAGTTTATTAAAAATAATTCAAGCTATAATTTTATGACCAAGTTGCTGAATGAAAAAAGGCAATCTGATAAAGTATTACTTTTCTCCCCTAAGCCACTCAAACCTACATACCTGTAATAAGAGAAACAGGAAGACACCAGGAGCTACCAGAGTTGGAGAAATGAGAGAGCCAGAGTTGGTTCTACCAGGACACCACCCAAGCCTATATCTCAGACTGCCCCTGAATAAAGTCTTTGAAGATATTAGTGCCCTTGAGCCATTGTCCTTGAGGAGTCGTTACCACTGAATCCATTCTGACTTGCAGTATCTGAGAACAAAGTCCTTCCTAACAAGTTATCCTTAAAGCCGAGGACAGGAAAAGGGAGAGATGGGTTAAGTTAATGTTACTTTCTTCTTTTTTCATGTCCCCAAATATATTATACCTCTATTTTTCCTTTTAGGTAACTGACAAAAAGTATCCCATCAAAATACGAGGTGTATTAGGGAACATTGAAATAGGTGAAGTTCAATTTACTCAAGTTCTTATTGAATATGTTCTAAAATACAACTTAACTTTCTATGTTTTTCATTAAAGAACAAACATAAGCTCTGTGATAATCATTACCAAGTCTATTCCATTAACATTTTAAAACATCATTTTTATTGATCTTTAAGTAAGAACCAAGAACAGACTGCTCCCCCAAACAGACTATCTTATAAGTGTTTATAACACTTAAAAGTAACATCAGCTCATACACTATCAGATATTCAATATTCTCACAAAGTTGCAAAACAGTACATACTGATGCTTAAATTCCTATATGTGGATACTTGGAAACAATTATTAGAAGTTCAACATGTATTTCTTTACGTAAATTACATTTTCCCACAGTATCAATATTTTTATATTAAGAAAATACATATGGCTGTCATTTCTAAATAATAAAAATATTGTCTTGGGGGGGAAAAGCCTCCAATTTTCCCAATAAAACAAGTATATATATATATATATATATATATATATATATTCATTTATACACATGCAACTTCCAAATCTCATGCTGAATTATTGTCTTGAAACTAGCTTAACCACATGAGTATAAGCCAGGCTTTGTAGTTTCTTAACCTTTTAAAAAATTTTGACTCATTATGCAAAATAAGGTCTCTCTTATGCCTGTTATTAGAAACTAAATAATTTTAGGATACATGTATATTATCAATATTTTTATATTAAGAAAATACATATGGCTGTCATTTCTAAATAATAAAAATATTGTCTTGGGGGGGAAAAGCCTCCAATTTTCCCAATAAAACAAGTATATATATATATATATATATATATATATATATATTCATTTATACACATGCAACTTCCAAATCTCATGCTGAATTATTGTCTTGAAACTAGCTTAACCACATGAGTATAACCAGGCTTTGTAGTTTCTTAACCTTTTAAAAAATTTTGACTCATTATGCAAAATAAGGTCTCTCTTATGCCTGTTATTAGAAACTAAATAATTTTAGGATACATGTATAATTCACAGAGGAAAATATGAAGAATAAAAAAGGTAAAAAAAATTACTGAGTAGATGCCTGATTGATCAAAACATCCAAAATATGGATAATATACCCTAATATGAGAATATATGTATAGGCATATAGCTATATGAATATAAGTATGAAGTAATCAAACTAATAAATTTTACTTGAAGTGCATGGGAAATTGCTCTAACAAGACAATGAACATTTAAGTAAGTATTCAACAAATTAGAGTTGCTTAAAAGCAGAATAAGAAAATAACCATTGTGTTCCATGGGAATTTATTGGGAGAGAACTTCTGCTTGATGAGAAGTAGGAGACAGAACAAAACACAAAAGTAATAGATTTTGTACATTAGCAAGTTTAAATAGCCTGAATTATAAACACTCTAAATGAAGATGTTCCTCAAAGCAATGCATTTTACAGTTCAAAATCCATTTCAAGATGTTTAATAAGATTTCATTTAATTTGTGCTTTTTGAAACTGTTCACCAGGCAAAAAAGAAAATCTGTCACCTTTTGTTTGGCCAGCTTCAAATCTTATTGTTTCCTACCGATAAAAATAAAATTTACATGGCCTAGTTTATTACATATGTTTATTTAAACTATTTTATTACTTTATTAGGACATGTAGGAACTGAAATATTTTATATATAAAAAAGAACAAGGTCAAATGGATGAGTTGTTATTTAGGGTTCACTACTAAGATCCCATCACTTTATGGGAAATAGGTGAGGAAACAGCGGAAACAGTGTCAGACTTTATTTTTGGGGGGCTCCAAAATCACTACAGATGGTGATTGCAGCCATGAAATTAAAAGATGCTTACTCCTTGGAAGAAAAGTTATGAGCAACCTAGATAGTATATTCAAAAGCAGAGACATTACTTTGCCAACTAAGATCCGTCTAGTCAGGCTATGGTTTTTCCTGTGGTCATGTATGGATGTGAGAGTTGGACTGTGAAGAAGGCTGAGCACAGAAGAATTGATGCTTTTGAACTGTGGTGTTGGAGAAGACTCTTGAGAGTCCCTTGGACTGCAAGGAGATCCAACCAGTCCATTCTGAAGGAGATCAACCCTGGGATTTCTTTGGAAGGAATGATGCTAAAACTGAAGCTCCAGTACTTTGGCCACCTCATGCGAAGAGTTGACTTGTTGGAAAAGACTCTGATGCTGGGAGGGATTGAGGGCAGGAGGAGAAGGGGACAACCGAGGATGAGATGGCTGGATGGCATCACGGACTTGATGGACGTGAGTCTAAGTGAACTCCTGGAGTTGGTGATGGACAGGGAGGCCTGGTGTGCTGCGATTCATGGAGTTGCAAAGAGTTGGACACAATTGAGCTACTGAACTGAACTGAGATCAAAAGTATATTTCAATCTACAAATGGATGAAATGTGTATTTCAATCTACCAAGGAATTATGATGTCATATTGTCCTACAAAACTTGGCACTAGTATATTTTAATTATTTTCAGTGACTCTATTATAGAAAAACCCAACACATAGGTGAGTAAATTACAGAGAATATAATTTTACTGCAGTTTAAAAGTCTGTGTTGTTATGAAAGACAGTAAATTCAAGATAAATTCTTGTTTCAGTACCTTAATTTATCATAATAGTAATTTTTAAAATTATTATTATAGTCAGACTACTAATGGTATTTACAATGTAATTTACAGACTACTTTCACACATGTCCTTATCAACTGATCCTCACAACAACCTTCTGGTCAAGAAAGGAAAAGCGTTGCTTTTACCATTTTATAGATGACAAAACTAAAGCACAAGAATCTATTAAGCTGGTCACAGTCATTCACCTAAATAAGTAATATTTGTTCACTGTATCAGGCTTCCCTTATGGCTCAGCTGGTAAAGAATGCATCTGCAATGCAGAAGACCTGGGTGCAGTCCCTGGGTTGGGAAGATCCCCTGGAGATGGAAAGGCTACCCACTCCAGTATTCTGGCCTAGAGAATTCCATGGACTGTGTAGTCCAGGGCTGCAAAGAGTCAGGTACTACTGACTTTCACTTACACTTTCATTCATAATATCACATGGCCCTAGAGTCATGGCCTGGGACTTGCAATTGTTGTAGTTAATTACACATTCAGTCATAAGCAAAATCATAATGTGACTAAATATACCAAGGAAATATTTACAAGTAATTACATCTATCTCAAGCAAGAGAAACATGGGCGAAATTTGTATCTTTTTCTTGAGTTGATGGTATTTTAGCTGATAAAGTATATAGGACTGAGTCACTTTCTTCACTTGTCACGATTCATGTTCCTCTTCTAAAGATATCTACACTGAACTTATAGAGCATACTTCTTGAATTAATATTATTCCCTAGAATTCTTCTGCTTCAAGATTATAAGTGCTATTTCCACTCCAAGTAATATCAGGCCTATAAATTATTATTATTATTCAGTCTTACAGCCTAAGTGCAAATCTTTATCTGTTCATTATTTTTTTTTATTTCAGCTTTTTACACTGCTTCCTAATTCCTTCATTTATATCTGTTTTTGTGCTGTCTTCTTTAGTTTTCAGTTCTCTTTGCAGTGTTCTACTATTTAATGTTTCCTAAGTTTTATCAGTCCCTGTTATGTATTTTATATTCTTTCATCTAATTTTTTCAACAATATTTCATCTTCATTCTTGATGTCATCCTGTCTTCCTGAATTCCCCTTGGCTGTGATTCAATATCTTTTCTCTTCCAAGTCACATGACTCAAAAGATATTAGTGCATTTTCCTCACTTTGTGTCAGTCATCAGCCCAATGTAATTTTGCTTTCTATTCTGGTATTTTATGTCACTAATGACTTCCCAATTACCAAATCACATAGACAGTTTCTGGACTTTGTCTTTCTGCCACTCTCAGCTAAATTTAAATAAATTTAGGTAGATGTATACAGTGACATACTATGAAAGCATTAAAAAGAATGAACTAATTTTCTTTTTGGTATGAAAAGGCAGTCTTACCTGTGGAAATAGAATCTCTGGTGTACTTTTCAGCTATGTTGTAAACTACTACTTAGGCTAAAATGTTTAAAATGAACCATATACAATTTCTTTGCCTATAGACATTTTGTTATGGGACTATTGTCCAGTATTTATAAGATCATGACAATAATAAAGTAAAATCTACTCTTTCTGGAAATAACACGTGGGACTTCTTTCACAATTACTGCCCTAGATGGCCACTGAGCTCAACTGGACTTTAGTGTGCTGTACTGTAATTAACTCAGGCAAAAATACTGAGTGACAGTGAGTAGGAAGTGTTACACAGCCAAATCCCAAGGCTATAAATTATACAAGAAAGCTAAATCTTGCCTCGAGCAGCAGTCTTTGGTAGAAGGCATACTGTTCAACATCCAGAAATGAACAAATTGTTATTCTGTTAATTATGAGTGTTTAAAGTTCAACACTTTTATTAGCTTATTTTTCAAGCAACTATGTGAACACTAGTTGGTTGGATTATTCTTGGTTTTGGATGTGTACCTAAGATATAGTTGAAAATAAGTTTCCACCATGTATTCTAGCTTTAAAATGCTCTGAGTATGATTATTTCTACTTAAGTTTCAGTGGCAAAGTAAGAGACAGATTGAGACTAGGTACCTACAAAGAAACTAAAAAAAAAAAAAGCATTGCAGTAATAAAATCTGTTATTTCTTACATGACTAAATGTGTTGTTAAACAGTGTCTTTATTACTATGTAGCTACCATTATGCCTAGTTCAGTGAGTAGCTTTTCAAAAACCATTTGCTGGTTGCCTCTGAGTTCCCTGCTGATCTTGCCATTTGATTCTCCATCTCTCTAGGCTCAGAACATAATCAGGTAGACACATACTAGACAGTAGAAAACAGTACTCTATTAAGGGTATTTACATTTATACTGTTTTGTTTTAAAAGCATTCTAGAGGCATCATTAAAATACCAAAAATCAAATGGAAAAAACAATTTGCACTTCCCCGCAAATCACTTTTTAGATATTTGCTCCATTTCTGTTTTTTATATATGCATTAACAAATTTGCATATCCATAATCATAGGCTGTATATAATTTTTATTCTTCATGGAATATATATTAACCTGAACTATTTGAAGGTGTGTTGTGTACTGCAACCTTAAACATTTAAAGAGAAATTAGCTGAGTAAGTGTACTTTATCAAGGAAATTAAAAATTAAATTGATAGATTATTTTGAAATGTAAATAAATAAACAAATGTTGAGGTGAGTTGCAAACAATGGTTTTAAAGTTTAAATCAGTTCAGTTCAGTTCAGTCACCCAGTTGTGTCTCTTTGTGACCCCATGAACTGCAGCACGCCAGGCCTCCCTGTCCATTACCAACTCCCAGAGTTTACTCAAACTCATGTCATTGATTCAGTGATGCCATACAACCATCTCATCCTCTGTTATCCCCTTCTCCTCCTGCCTTCAATCTTTCCCAGCATCAGGGTCTTTTCAAATAAGTCAGTTCTTCACATCAGGTGGCCAAAGTATTGGAGTTTCAGCTTCAACATCAGGTGTTTCAGTGAATATTCAGAACTGATCTCCTTTAGGATGGACTGGCTGGATCTCCTTTCAGACCAAAGGACTCTCAAGAGTCTTCTCCAACACCACAGTTCAAAATTATCAATTCTTTGGTGCTCAGCTTTCTTTATAGTCCAACTCTCACATCCATACATGACTACTGGAAAAACCATAGCCTTGACTAGATGGACCTTTGTTGACAAAGTCATGACTCTGCTTTTTAATATGCTGTCTAGGTTGGTCATAACTTTTCTTCCAAAGAGTAAGCATATTTTTATCTCATAGCTGCAGTCACCATCAGCAGTGATTTTGGAGCCCAGAAAAATAAAGTCTGCTACTGTTTCTACTGTTTCTCCATCTATTTGCCATGAAGTGATGGGACTGAATGCCATGACCTTTGTTTTCTGAATGTAGAGCTTTAAGCCAACTTTTTCACTCTCCTCTTTCACTTTCATCAAGAGGCTCTTTATTCTTCTTCACTTTCTGCCATAAGGATGGTGCCATCTGCATATCTGTGTTTCTATAACACTATAATACCAAACATATATATATATATATATATATATATATATAATTAACAATGAAATACTTAGGAATAAGCTTAATCAAAGAGGTGAAAGATCTCTACATTGACAATTACAAGACAGCAGTAAAAATAATTGGGAGAGACAGGAATAAATGGAACGATATCCCATGTTCACAAATTGGAAGAATCGATATTGTTAAAATGTTCACATAACCCAAAGCTACCTATAGATGCAACAAAAACTCTACCAAAAGGCCAATGATGACTTTTTATAGAAGTAGAAAAAAAAATCCTAAAATGTTTATGGGACCACAAAAACCCCAAATAACCCAAGAAATCCTAAGAAAGAATGAAGGGGGAAACATCACACTCCCTGATTTGTTACTGAAAACATATGGATGTTCTTTTCTTATTTCTTTATTCTCTTCAAGAGAAGGAGACATGGGAGTGCCTGTTGGAAGTTTGAAGAGTCAAGATGGGTGAAATAAATGTCTAAGAGAGTAGGAGAATGAATTCACCAGCTTATTTAAGTAGAATACGTGACATCTCGTGAAGGCTCATATGGTTATAAATTTAAATTGAGACCAGTTTTTAGCTTGCTTATTTTTCTGTATTGATGGGGAAAGAGTGAAGAAATCACAATACTGAACTCAGTTTGGAGGTATGTTAGATGAATTCTCAGACAGAAACAGAGGCAACAGTGTTAAGACAGTGACTATTAACTTATTGAAGATAAAGCAGGAAAAGAGTAGAAAAAGAATACAAAATAGATGATAGGCATGGAAAGACTAACAGATAGGATATGCCAGTGAGGCAAATTTTATTTGAAGGTGGGGTATTAAAATGAGTGAAATGGAAAAAGAGTAGACAGTCAATGGAAAGAATGATGCTTTAAGAAGTTTGGAAGATGTGAAATTACTAGAATGAAGAAAATAAGGCCATGGTGATGTTAGGAAGGGGATTGAGGTTGCAGGAGATAGAGAGCCTAGAGTTGTAAGAAGCTAGAAAACTGGAGGGGGAGAGAGGAGAGAGACAGAGAGAATATTATTGGGCAATGAAGGAGGATATCAAAGATTCTAGGAACAAGGTATGATAAAGGCGATATAACCTGATGTACTTAGCTTCAGATGAGGATGACAGGGAGGAGAGAGTAACAGTCATATGCAAATATAAGATTTAGCTGGCATATTCTCTAGATTGAAATGTAAAGTTGTACTAGTATGTGAGGCAGTGTCCCCAGAGGACATCCAGTTTTCTATTAGGGTGAGAAATGAGAAATTCAGACAGGACATTAGGAAAGAAGCAACTTTGCTGAAGCCATATTATGAATTCTAGGGGTCATAAATAAAAAGTTGGGGTAATCAAGAAGATACCATCAGAAAGTGTTTACAGAGATGAATGAAGCATAAACTATGAGTACTGGATGTTCTATGATTACTGAGATTAGCCTTGTACATCACCATGGCCTTATCTTCTTCATTCTAGCAATTGCACATCTTCCAAACTTCTTAAAGCATCGCCATTTCCACTGACTGCCTACTCTTTCCATTTCACTCATTTTAATACCCCACCTTCAAATAAAATTTGCCTCACTGGCATATCCTATCTGTTAGTATTTCCACTGCCTATCATCTATCTTGTATTCTTTTCCTACTTTTTTCTTATACCTATTATACTTATAACAGGTATAAGACAGGGTGAATTCATCCTGAAAGTCTCTAAGAAGAGGTCAATGATCCATTTTAATTATAACCTCCTTCCTGGAACTGGTCTCTTAGATTGTGATAGTCATTTGCATAGTATGAGTAGAAAGAAAGGGAAATCCTGCCAAAATTTGCAGTGCTGTATGGGTTCCTTTTTAAACCTGCCAACTACAATGTCAGTGCCAAGCAATTACACTATTTCTCAAAGGTGGGAAGTTATAATATAGTTGCTAAATTTACAATTTTGTGTCTATTTTGAGATAGTTGATGAGAGAGTTTGAAATGTCTTCTGTTAAATAGCAGGATTCCTTTTAAGTATATTTTTTATGTGTGTTTTAAAATAATACAATGAAATACTTAAAATGATAAACATTTCAGGTATTTGTCTATCCTATAATTCAATCTCTTGTTTCTTGGCAAGGAAAAATGTAAAACAGTTTCTTTTCTATTTTCATTTATTCTTTTTCTTCCTCATCATTGGAATCAGGCATAAATAGATAAAACCACATGTTATCTAAAACTAAAAAGCTAAAAACACTTATAACATTGTACATCAGTTCAGTTCAGTTCAGTCACTCAGTCGTCCGACTCTTTGAGACCCCATGAACCGCAGCACGCCAGGCCTCCCTGTCCATCACTAATTCCCGGAGTTCACTCAGACTCACGTCCATTGAGTCGAGGATGCCATCCAGCCATCTCATCCTTTGTCATCCCCTTCTCCTCCTGCCCCCAATCCCTCATTGTATACAGTACAACTTAAAAGATCTATACACAACAGAGCATGTATACATTAGATCAGATGTTCTGAAAATGTAGTCCATGGATCACCCTTATCAGAACCAACCAGGGTGTTTACCTAACATTTAGATGTTTTTAACCATTAAAGTACTTCTTGAATCATATTCTCAATGATTGGGATTCTAAAAGACTATCTATCTCTCTGTATTTCTATATATTTATAAAATGGTATATGTATAGATAGATACTCACACATATACACTAAGCAAGCATATACATACCCACTAAAATATGATAACCATTCAAATTTTAAGGGCAGCAGGGTTTGGAAGATGAAGAGACCACGCATTTATATTAACAATTATCAGGGACTATTGCTTTGACTAGGATCCTAGATAACAAAGACTTTTTTCATTTTTATTATACTCTCTGTTAAGTAGTATTTTAAACTTAGTTCCCATCAAAAAGAACACCCTAGACTTAAAGACCAAAACAAAAACAAAAAAAAGTTGAGTCAAATGGCTTATTTTAAAAATGAAGGAAATGCTATTTTGGGTGGTGATTTTGTCCATGGCAGCTGTGGTTCCCACCATACCTTCCATGTATGGTCCCAGGTTAAAGTCGCTGCAGGATGAAAGTGCACAAGACTGGGAGGCAAGAGCGAAGAAGCAGCTATCATGCTTAGGAGGCCAGCAGAGAATGCCAGGCATTGTGTGGCTCCACCAAGTTTCAGGGATCTATTGGGTCACTTTGGTAGTGAGTGCCAGCAGCTAGGTTTGCACCTCCTGCTGATCCCACGATCTCTCTTCTCCAGCCTCAGAATGTGGGATACATTTCGAATGTATACAGTTGTGTGGTAAATAGCTCCAGCTTTTTCTGTGAATCATCTGTGCCAATAAGGTCAGAGACAGTGTGAGACAAACATGGGTTCCAGTCAGTATTCATGGATTCCACTCCGCCTCTCTTTCCCTCTCATCACATCAAACTTTTTTTCCTGACTTCCAGGCCTTGCTGATGTGGCACAACTTCAGGTCCCCAAGTAAAGCAGAGGCAATAACCTTCCTTATCTTGTTTTCCCAGCGCTCACAACTTTGTAAATTCCAATCGCTATAACAGATTCTTTCTTTGATTTCACTCATAGTGATTCTACCTTTTTAATCAAACTATATTTTATGAGACAGGGAAGGGAAGAAAACCGGTCAAGAGGGGATGATCAAACATGTTGCTACTCTAGCCGATGAGATCTCAACCCTACTGGAGACTCCGGGAGTCAATATAAAACACGTCTTAGAGTTATTCCACTCTAGCAGGGAAAGAGCTCCTGAAATGTTTAGCCACCTACTCTGTCAATCACAGGTTCACAGCAGCTTTCAAGGAATAATTCCCCAGAACTTCTAATCTATTACATCTAAAAGCGAGCAGCCTCAGGTGGCTAGATAAGCCCTTCAGCAAAGAGATACTACTGCTGGAAGATAGAGATTGGATGACCTGAGCAGGATAGTGGTGGCCAAAAAATGGTGTGGGTCACTGAAAGAATAATTTATGAGAACTTTATAAGAACTAATGTTTTTATCCTTACAACAACTCAACAGGTATTCAGCATTGTTTGAAAAGAAAAGTGAAAGTGTTAATCCCTTAGTCATGTCCAACTCTCTGCAGCTCCGTGTACTGTAGCCCACCAGGCTCTGCTGTCCACAGAATTCTCTAGGCAAGTATACTGGAGTAGGTTGCCATTCCCTTCTCCAGGCGATCTTCCCAAACCAGGGATGGAACCCGGATCTCCTGCACTGCAGGCAGATGATTGTTTACTATCTGAGCCACCAGGGAAGCCCCTCAGTATGATTTATATTTGCTTTATACATTAACAAAAAAGAAGTTTGGACTGCTTAGACAAATTTCTCAAAAGTCATAGAGGTGATAAGGGAAGGAGTTAGAATGTAAACCCAGACGTAAATGATTTCAAAGTATGTATTATTAACCACTATGATTGCTGCCAAATCTAATATGAAATTTTAGCAAGTTTGTCAAATGCATTGCTAATATTTAAAAATATCATTGTATCTTTATACTAGCAGAAAATAATAACAAGATGAAGATGAAATTACTTTTTAAAAGTGCTGAAAAACACAATGTACTTAAGAGTAAATTATCAAAAATAATATGAAAACTTTGGACTGAAAACTACAGCCTACTAAGAGAAATTAAATATCTAAATAAAGATAGTAATGTTGTTTACATGACAATTCTTCACAAATAGATCAATAGATTCAATTTAATCCAAATCAAATTCCAGTAGGATGCTATGTAGAAACAGAGTGATTCTAAAACTTATATGGAAATACAAATATTTTAGAAGAACCAAAACAATTAAAAAAAAAAAAACACAACTTGGAACTTGCACCTAATTTTAAGGCTTACTAAAGAGATACACAAATTAAGACAGTGTGGATGTGGCGTCAGTATAGACTTACAAGTCTATGGAAGAATAATGGTTGAGATTCAGTCTCTAAGTCGTGTCCGATTCTTTGTGACCCCTGGATTATAGGCTGCCAGGCTCCTCTGTCCGTGTAATTCTCCAGGCAAGAATACTGGCATGGGTTCTCATTTCTTTCCCAGGGATCTTTCCTACACAGTGATGAAACCCGGGTCTCTGGCGTTGCAGGTGGATTCTCTACCAATTGAGCCACTAGGGAAGCTCTATGGAAGAATAGAGATTCCAAAAATAGACTTACATACACATTGTCAAATAACGTCCAACAAATGAACCAAGGCAACATAATGCAGTAAAGAAAGGCTTTTTCAAATATGGTGCTGAAACAACTACATATTTTATTTAATTTTTAATTTTTATTTTTACTTTATTTTACTTTACATTACTGTATTGGTTTTGCCATACATTGACATGAATCTGTCTCGGTTGTACATGAGTTCCCAATCCTGAAACCCACCGCCCCCCACCTCCCATCCCATATCAACTCTCTGGATCATCCCTGTGCACCAGTCCCAAGCATCCTGTATCCTGTATCGAACATAGATTGGCAATTCGTTTCTTACATGATAGTATACATGTTTCAGTGCCATTCTCCCAAATCATCCCACCCTCTCCCTCTCCCTCAGAGTCCAAAAGTCCATTCTATACATCTGTGTCTCTTTTGCTATCTCACATACAGGGTTATCATTACCATGTTTCTAAATTCCACATATATGTGTTAGTATACTGTATTGGTGTTTTTCTTTCTGGCTTACTTCACTCTGTATAATCAGCTCCAGTTTCATCCATCTCATTAGTACTGATTCAAATTTATTCCTGTTAATGGCTGAGTAATACTCCATTGTGTATATGTACCACAGCTTTCTTATCCATTCATCTGCTGATGGACATTTAGGTTGTTTCCATGTCCTGGCTATTATAAACAGTGCTGCAAAGAACATTGGGGTATGTGTGTCTCTTTCAATTCTTGTTTCCTCAGCGTGTATGCCCAACAGTGGGATCGCTGGGTCATATGGCAGTTCTATTTGCAATTTTTAAAGGAATCTCCATACTGTTTTCCATACTGGCTGTACTAGTTTGCATTCCCACTAACAGTGTAAGAGTGTTCCCTTTTCTCCACACCCTCTCCAGCATTTATTGCTTGTTGACTTTTGGATCGCAGCCATTCTGACTGGTGTGAAATGGTACCTCATTGTGGTTTTGATTTGCATTTCTCTGATAATGAGTGATGTTGAGCATCTTTTCATGTGTTTGTTAGCCATTCGTATGTCTTCTTTGGAGAAATGTCTATTTAGTTCTTTGGCCCATTTTTTGATTGGGTCATTTATTTTTCTGGAGTTGAGCTGCATAAGCTGCTTGTATATTTTTGAGATTAGTTGTTTGTCAGTTGCTTCATTTGCTATTATTTTCTCCCATTCCGAAGGTTGTCTTTTCACCTTGCTTATAGTTTCCTTTGTTGTGCAGAAGCTTTTAGTTTTAATTAGATCCCATTTGTTTATTTTTGCTTTTATTTCCAGTATTCTGGGAGGTGGACCATAAAGGATCCTGCTGTGATTTATGTCGGAGAGTGTTTTGCCTATGTTCTCCTCTAGGAGTTTTATAGTTTCTGGTCTTACGTTTAGATCTTTAATCCATTTTGAGTTTATTTTTGTGTATGGTGTTAGAAAGTGTTCTAGTTTCATTCTTTTACAAGTGGTTGACCAGTTTTCCCAGCACCACTTGTTAAAGGGATTATCTTTAATCCATTGAATATTCTTGCCTCCTTTGTCGAAGCTAAGGTGTCCATAGATGTGTGGATTTATCTCTGGGCTTTCTATTTTGTTCCATTGATCTGTATTTCTGTCCTTGTGCCAGTACCATACTGTCTTGATGACTGTATTTTCATTTGGATAGCAAAATCCTAGATATTTAGAGATATCTAAATAGGTTTGGACATACTGTAGCAGACTTAAATATTGGAGTTTTATTGATAGGGATACACAGATAAAATTAAGTAAAAAGTTGAGAAATAAGCTGATAATTTAGTCTCCCATACTTTTACTCTAAATTTAGATAACTAACATTGGAGGAAATGACAACTTAAGCAAATTACTTGCAGTTGCATTTTGAGACAATATTGATACCTACAAATAAACAAATAAGTGATTTGAGGTAGAATAAGTGAAGAAATTGAAGTATACCTCATCTGGATAATTTTGCCATGATTGATGCTTGTATCTCCCTCTTGGAATTTTGCTTCATATTTAAAAATGGATTTCTCTTTTATTAACCTACACCTTTACAGTAATGGGCACTGTGTTGTAAATTAATCTTTTATGCAGTTTCTTTTCATTTAAATTGAAAAATCTCCATATTACTTCACTTTTAAGAACAATATAAAGAAAGATTTTAGGGAGTTGCTTTTGTTATGTGGTAGTGACATATAAGATATTCCCAGTATGATTATGCATGAGTGACTTAAGTGGAAGATTTATTATGAGGAATATTTTCCTTATTTAAAATACTATTCTTACAGTGAAAGAGTAAGATATGGTTCTATTTGTAAACAACCGAAGCATAATATCTGCAATACATCATGGAAAGGTATAATCACTGTCAAAGTGCCAAGGTACCATCACAGAAAGTGACTGCTGTAATTGACAGAGATAGTGATCAGGCTCCAGAACCATTTGCTGATTGCATATTCATGATTCCACTTTGTAATATGCTACAGTTACTCTGTGAGTTATTCTAAATGGATGTTTTAACATCACTAGACTGACACTATGTATTCTGAAATTTGCAAGTCTAATCTTTAACACATCTCTTTCTGCTTTGTCTTGGAATGTCTAACTCATGCAATGGGAGCTTAGCTATGGCTAAATAAGAGATTACATGTTCATGCTATTGCCATGGTACAGTCAGATGAATTCAGCCCTTTTTAAATTCAGTCCTTAAACTCTATCTCACAACTTTAAACATTGCCAGTCTGTTAAAACTAACTTCTAAATGCAATAGTCTTCTTGTCAACCCTTTCACATGGCCAGTCATTTAGTCTCTCACTGAGAAACACTTACATAGCAGCAGACAATAATTATTTTAAATATTATTCCCCCAGTGGAGTCATTTATAGTCTTCCCATGTGTGTGTCACATGGCATTTTCCCCCATCTTGACAAATAGATTTTGGAATGTACTGAGAAAAATCTATATATTATCCTCAAATAATGTAGAAAGTTGAGTTATAAAATTTAAGGATCTCTGCTTTTAAATGGAAATTAAATGCATATAGTCTGTATAGAGAATAAAATATGATTTGTTGCAACACCGAGCTTTTGGTTTCTTTTCCTCATTTTAATAGGAAAAGTTGACTGTATTTATGAAAGGATCTATAAATTGTACCCCAAACCTTTTTACTAGGCTGAAGTAGAAGCTAAGAAGAAACCTAGAAAGTCAAGAAGGTGTTCAAAGAAAGAGTAACTAAATCCCTTTTGAAAAAAATTGGGGCATATTCAGAAGTTTATTTATGCTATTGATTTAATGTAATACAAGGAAATAGAGATTGACAATAGATTTTTTAAAAAGAAAGAATTAAAATATACACATATTTCTATTACTTTCAAATTTAGATGTAGTATTTTTTCAGTGTTTTGATTCTTTAAGTAGGAGTCTACATATATTTAATACTTTAGTGTTTTAAATAAATATTTTGTTAAAGTTGGTTAGATACATAAAATAATGTAAATATAAAAGTATGTAAATCAAATGTATGGCTTAATGAATCTTTATAAAATACACACAGCTGTAACATTTTGAATTTTAAAATTATTTTATAAAAATTCTCTAAGTTTTAAGAAGCTAAGGATTCAAGAATATCCTAAATATGCTTTTTCCAAAGTGTTTCCTTAACATGAGAGTCAAGGAGTAATTGAATAAGACTAAAGTTATCTCCAGAGTAATTTTAGAGTAGAAGTAATGATAGCCCTCTAGGCCATTAGTCTGTAAGAGACCTGGATTTAAACCAAGCCAATGGGCTTGTCTGTCTGGCAGCTTGGCAAAACCATGTTGGTAGAAGCAATTATGGGTGAGTCATGCTAATCATAATGAAACTCAAGGGATAATCCTGGAACCCAAATTATAGTTTAATTTCTACTGTTACAATTAATCTCTCTAATTAGGTGGACATGGCACATCTTAATGTTCATATTTTTCCTTCATAACTTTATGCAGGTGCTACCTTCTAATCTTTATATGCCATATGTACCTAAAGACTGCCATCATTATTTCAAAAACCATGAATTCTATCCTGTTTTGGAAAGACTATTTCCAAGAAATTATTTGAATCAGAAGAAAACACTTAGAAAAATTCCTCTTAAAGAAAAGTTAATACCATTAAAAGATTTTCCTTTCATTTCCTTTTTCATCTAAGACCTATTGTGATGAATTACTCATTTTTTAAGCAAAAAAAGTTTACTACATGCCCTTTATAGATCTAGCTTTGTTTCAGGTACTAAAAGTTTTTTTTTTTTTCTTTTTCAATGATGGCAGAGTAACACCTATCCTTCTGAAAGTATTCCAAAAAACTGCAGAGGAAGGAACATTTCCAAGCTCATTCTAGGAGGCAACCTGATGTCAAAACCTGACAAAGATATTACAAAAAGAAAATTATAGGCCAGTTTTACTGATAAATATAGAGGCAACAGTGAAGTAAGTCAGAGAAAGATAAATCCCATATAATATCATTTATATGTGGAACTTGAAAAACACAACAAAAATTCTTGAAGAGATGGGAATACAGACCACTCTACCTGCCTGTTGAGAAATATGTATGCAGATCAAAAACAACAGTTAGAACCAAACACGGAACAACATGGAAAAACAGACTGGTTCCAAGTTGGGAAAGGAGACGGTAAAGCGTCTGTTGANATGTGGAACTTGAAAAACACAACAAAAATTCTTGAAGAGATGGGAATACAGACCACTCTACCTGCCTGTTGAGAAATATGTATGCAGATCAAAAACAACAGTTAGAACCAAACACGGAACAACATGGAAAAACAGACTGGTTCCAAGTTGGGAAAGGAGACGGTAAAGCGTCTGTCTGAAATGCAGGAGACCCAGGTTCAATCCCTGGGTTGGGAAGATCCCCTGGAGAAGGAAATGGCAGCCCACTCCAGTATTCTTGACTGGAAGATCCCATGGACGGCAGAGCCTGGTGGGCTACAGTCCACGGGGTCACAAAGAGTCGGACATGCCTGAGTGACTTCACTTTCACTTTTCACTTTCACTTTCATGCAGAGGGGCTTCCCTGGTGGCTCAGAGGTTAAAGCATTTGCCTGCAATGCAGGAGACCCGGGTTCGATCCCTGGGTCGGGAAGATCCCCTGGAGAAGGAAATGGCAACCCACTCCAGTACTCTTGCCTGGAAAATCCCATGGACGGAGGAGCGTGGTGGGCTACAGTCCACGGGGTGGCAAAGAGTCGGACATGACTGAGCAACTTCACTTTCACTTTCACTTTCATGCAGAGTACATCATGTGAAATGCCGGGCTGGATGAAGAACAAGCTGGAATCAAGATTGCAGGGAGAAATATCAGTAACCTCACATATGCAGGTGACACCACCCTTATGGCAGAAAGTGAAGAGGAACTGTAGAGCCTCTTGATGAAACTGAAAGAAGAGAGTGAAAATGCTGGCTGAAAGCTCAACATTCAAAAAAGGAAGGTCATGCTATCCAGTCCCATCACTTCATGGCAAATGGGGAAACAATGGAAACACTGACAGATTTTATTTCTTGGGCTCCAAAATTACTGCAGATGGTTCCTGCAGCCATGAAATTGAAAGACATTTGCTCCTTGAAAGGAAAGCTATGACTAATCTACACAGCCTTTTGTACTTTATTTTGCTTTACAATACTGTATTGGTTTTGCCATACATTGACATGAATCCGCCATGGGTGTACATGAGTTCCCAATTCTGAACCCCCTCTCCCACCTCCCACCCCATATAATCTCTCTGGATCTTCCTCGTGCACCAACCCCAAGCATCCTGTATCCTGCATCGATCATAGACTGACGATTCATTTCTTACATGATAGTATACATGTTTCAATGCCATTCTCCCAAATCATCCCACCCTCTCCCTCTCCCACAGAGTCCAAAAGTCTGTTCTATACATCTGTGTCTCTTTTGCTGTCTCGCATACAGGGTTATTATTACCATCTTTCTACGCAGCCTATTTAAAAGCAGAGACATTACTTTGCCGACAAAGGTCCATCTAGTGAAAGCTATGTTTTTTTCCATTAGTTATGTATGGATATGAGAATTGGACTATAAAGAAAGCTGAGTGCTGAATAATTGATGCTTTTGAACTGTGGTGCTGGAGAAGACTCTTGAGAGTCCCCTGGACTGCAAGGAGATCCAACCAGTCAATCCTAAAGGAAATCAGTCCTGAATATTCATTGGAAGGACTGATGCTCAAGCTGAAACTTTAATACTTTGGCCACCTGATGGGAAGAACTAACTCATTAGAAAAGAACTTGATGCTGGGAAAGATTGAAGGCAGAAGAAGGGGACAACAGAGAATGAGATGCTTAGATGGCCTCACTAACTCAATGGACATGAGTTTGAGCAAGCTCCAGGAGTTGGTGACGTACAGGGAAACCTGGCGTGCTGCAGTCCATGGGGTGGCAAAGAGTTGGACATGACTAAGCAACTGAACTGAACTGAACTGAGCTGAATGTAAGAGAAAGAGACTCACAGATACAAAGAACAAGCTAGTGTTACCAGTCGGGGCTTCCCTGATAGCTCAATTGGTAAAGAATCCACCTGAAAGGCAGGAAACCCCAGTCGATTCCTGGGTCAGGAAATATGCTTGAGAAGGGATAGTCTACCCACTCAGGTATTCTTGAGCTTCCCTTGTGGCTCAGTTGGTAAAGAATCTGCCTGCATTGTGGGAGACCTGGGTTTGATCCCTGGGTTGGGAAGATCCCTTGGAGAAGGGGAAGGCTACCCACTCCAGTATTCTGGCCTGGAGAATTCCAAGGTCACAAAGAGTCAGACATGACTGAGTGACTCTCAATTCACTTCACTTCACTTCACTTTACTAGTGGAGAGAGCAGAGAGGGACCATATTGGAGCATGAGAGTGGANATCACTGGCTGACTTCAGGAAGACCGGCAGTGCCAGGAGAACACTTAGAAGTGAGTCTTAAAAAAAAAAAAAAAAAAAAAGAACCAAGTTCTAAGGATGAATCCCAGGGGGAAGGCAGAAGAGGTTCAGAAAAAGAGAAATTGAAAAACTCTACTAGCCTCTTTGGTCTCCCTTTTGTGTTTTGAGGAGCAGTCACCTAACAACTTGGATCATAGAGATTTTTCCTAGTGGCAATCAATGCTGAAAAGCCTTTTTTTTTTTTTCCTACCTTTTTGCCCCAGTATGAGTGTCACCAGCCGACATACTCATCAATTTCCCCCTCTCTTGACCTTACGGCAGATAGACCCCCAAGGAACCCTCCCAACCTGCAGCGTAGTAACACATGGTAAAGCTTAGCAGAACCAAGGAAGAGAGAAGCTGGATTCTAAACAACCCTGGAGGGCAAACCTTTTCTAGGTGGTCCCTTTGTCCTGACCCAAGTATGGCACAGTCTCTGCCTCTAGAATCAGCCCAGAGAAGAGTCAGGTTCTCTTTGGAACCACAGTGAGTACTTTCTGATACATACACTTATGCTCTTGAGAATTTCAAGAAGTGAGAGTTGGACCATAAAGAAAGCTGAGTGTTGAAGGATTGATGCTTTCGAACTGTGGTGCTGGAGAAGACACTTGATAGTCCCTTGGACAAGAAGGAGATGAAACCATTCAGTCCTAAAGGAAATCAACCCTGAATATTCCATGGGAGCATTAATGCTGAAGCTGAAGCGCCAATCCTTTGGCCACCTGATGTGACGAGCTGACTGACTGGAAAAGTAAGAATTGATGCTTTCGAACTGTGGTGCTGGAGAAGACACTTGATAGTCCCTTGGACAAGAAGGAGATCAAACCATTCAGTCCTAAAGGAAATCAACCCTGAATATTCAGTGGAAGCATTAATGCTGAAGCTGAAGCGCCAATCCTTTGGCCACCTGATGTGACGAGCTGACTGACTGGAAAAGACCCTGATGCTGGGAAAGATTGAAGGTGAAAGGAGAAGGGGGAAGCTGAAGATGAGAAGGTTACATGGCATCACTGACTCAATGGACATGATTCTGGGCAAACTCTGGGAGCTGGTGAAGGACAGGGAAGCCTGGAGTGCCGCAGTCCATGGGGTTGCAAAGAGTCGGACAAGACTCAGCAACTGAACAACAGCAAATGCTCTTTGCGACGCACACATATGGACACATAATTTTATCAGTATCAGGAAACTCTTAGACGGTTTGAAAAAGTTCAAAGGGTTAAGAAGCCTTAGATGAAGGGCATGACGCTGACGTTTTTTCTAAAGTTGGAAGTCCCTAGAACATTCTCCTAGCATCTATCTTTTCTTTCCTTTTTCTGGCCGCCCTGCACAATATACAGGATCTTAGTTCCCTGACCAAGGATTGAAGCTGTGACCCCTTGGAGTGCAAGTGCAGAGTCTTAACCACCGCACCGCCGGGAGAGTGCATATCTCGTAGCATCTGTCATTGAATATGTCGGGAGATCCCAGCCCTTCCTGGGTGTATTAAATGTTACTATTAACTCCTGATACAAGGATACCTATGAGTTATGCTCTGAATACGTCAACGTTGGGGCACAAACTTAGCTCCTGCGGGTGATTCTTGAAGCATGGAAAGCGGCAGCTGAAGCAGTTCCTGTCCGTCTTCAGCCTCTCAATATGCAAGTGAAATCCCATCCTTCACGCCCTAAAGGCTCTCGGTTGACAACTGTTTAGTGAAACGCTTGCCAAGGAGGCAGGGCTCCAGCAGGCCCTCCCAACCCACAACGTGGGATGCTCTAGCAAGAAACACACAAGAAGGATGAAGATCAAAGCCCCGTCGTAGCCGGGGGTGAGTGAAAAGACTAGCTGTAACCAAGTCCTGGAGTGCTGCAGTCCATGGGGACGCAAAGAGTCCCCAGACACAGCATAGCAAGTCAACAATAACAACAGCAACAAACTGAGTCCTCAACTGTGGAGTTATCAGTCAGAAGCTCCACAGAGTTTGAGGACAGGAGGCTTTGGAATAAGCTGCATCACTCCCTTGCACAAACTGGGTCTAGCCTGAACGGCCCAAGACAGCCTTGAGGTTATGGCTAATTTCTAGGCGTGCTTCTTCTGGGGGAAGCTGAGTTCCAATGCTTGAGGTCTCCAGGGAGACACGATCTGGGGTCTACAGTGAAAGCGTCAGTGGCTCATTTGTGTCTGACTCTCTGTGACCCCATGGACTGTGGCTCACTAGGCTCCCCTGTCCATGGGCATCTTCACGCAAAAATATTGGAGTCCAGTGCCATTCCCTTCTCCAGAGTATCTTTCTGACCCAGGATCGAACCTGGGTTGAGTGCAAGTGCAGAGTCTTAACCACCGCACCGCCGGGAGAGTGCATATCTCGTAGCATCTGTCATTGAATATGTCGGGAGATCCCAGCCCTTCCTGGGTGTATTAAATGTTACTATTAACTCCTGATACAAGGATACCTATGAGTTATGCTCGAATACGTCAATGTTGGGGCACAAACTTAGCTCCTGCGGGTGATTCTTGAAGCATGGAAAGCGGCAGCTGAAGCAAAGCTGACCCAACTAGCTCAGCCCCCTCACTGTTCCTGTCCGTCTTCAGCCTCTCAATATGCAAGTGAAATCCCATCCTTCACGCCCTAAAGGCTCTCGGTTGACAACTGTTTAGTGAAACGCTTGCCACGGAGGCAGGGCTCCAGCAGGCCCTCCCAACCCACAACGTGGGATGCTCTAGCAAGAAACACACAAGAAGGATGAAGATCGAAGCCCCGTCGTAGCCGGGGGTGAGTGAAAAGACTAGCTGTAACCAAGTCCTGGAGTGCTGCAGTCCATGGGGACGCAAAGAGTCCCCAGACACAGCATAGCAAGTCAACAATAACAACAGCAACAAACTGAGTCCTCAACTGTGGAGTTATCAGTCAGAAGCTCCATAGAGTTTGAGGACAGGAGGCTTTGGAATAAGCTGCATCACTCCCTTGCACAAACTGGGTCTAGCCTGAACGGCCCAAGACAGCCTTGAGGTTATGGCTAATTTCTAGGCGTGCTTCTTCTGGGGGAAGCTGAGTTCCAATGCTTGAGGTCTCCAGGGAGACACGATCTGGGGTCTACAGTGAAAGCGTCAGTGGCTCATTTGTGTCTGACTCTCTGTGACCCCATGGACTGTGGCTCACTAGGCTCCCCTGTCCATGGGCATCTTCACGCAAAAATATTGGAGTCCAGTGCCATTCCCTTCTCCAGAGTATCTTTCTGACCCAGGATCGAACCTGGGTATCCTGCATTGCCAGTGGATTCTTTACCGTCTACATTGTTAGCTTGAAGGATGAAAGATGTTTGACTTTTTTTTTTCCCATAGCAAGAAGCATTCTCCCATCCAAGTATTAACCAGGTCTGACAGATGAGATCGGGTACGTACAGGGTGGTGGGGAGTTTGGGGGAGAAAAGATACGTGTATATCTTTGCTATCTCCCTAAAACCATCACAACATTGTTAATGAGCTATACCCAATACAAAATAAAAAGCTTTTCTTTAAAAAAGAAGCATTCTGATGAGGGTTGCAGGAGGCTCAACATGAAAAATATGAAAGATGAGCCCTATAAACAGAATGGCAGGGACTGTGTCTTCTAGCTAAGGAATTCTCTCATAGGCAGTCTTTCCTCTTAACACATTTTCCATAGCCTGTCCACACCGACAAGAGAGCAAGAACATATTTATGTACCTAACTGGACATAACTATTGTCCACCACACTTGTAAAAGGTTATAAACAGCCGGGAAACGGGGGCATATCTGGTATTTACTGTGTTTACATCCTTCATCCGTCAAGCTAACATCCTGTAGGCCAGTGGCTCAGAGGGTAAAGAGTCTGCCTGCAACGTGGAAGACCCAGGTTTCATCCTTGGGTTGGGAAGATCCCCTAGAGAAGGACATAGCAACCCACTCCAGAATTCTTGGCTGGAGAATCCAAAGGACAGAGGAGCCTGGTGGGCTGCAGTCCATGAGGCAGCAAAGAGTCAGACACGACTACAGACGTGTGTTACCATAAAAATATGCCAGTATGTTACAAGACAGGAATCTTGAAAACGCCAACGAAGTTCAGGTTAACCGTGCTGAAGTGCCAACCATCCTATTGACAGTCTGTAAATAACTGGATGAGAAAGCGTGGAGATGAAGAACCAGAACAACTCCTGGCAGTGAGTCAAGGACCACATCAAGTGGAATCAATACAGAAAACGGTATCGACAGCTGATTGGGATATAACACTCAACTGAACCTCAGAGAGCCGCAAAGACTAATCAATGTGGGCCACGTTCCAGGCAAACAAAGGGGGACTTCCTTACTGGATACCAGCTTCTCCGGTGGCTCAGCTGGTAAAGAATCTGTCTCCAGTGCAGGAGACCCAGGGTTCGATCCCTGGGTGGGGAAGATCCCCTGGAGAAAGGAACAGCAACCCACTCCAGTATTCTGCCTGGAGAATCCCATGGACAGAGGAGCCTGGTGGGCTACAGTCGGTGGGGTCACAAAGACTGGCTCAGCTGGTAAAGAATCTGTCTCCAGTGCAGGAGACCCAGGGTTCGATCCCTGGGTGGGGAAGATCCCCTGGAGAAAGGAACAGCAACCCACTCCAGTATTCTGCCTGGAGAATCCCATGGACAGAGGAGCCTGGTGGGCTACAGTCCGTGGGGTCACAAAGACTCAGACTTAATGAGCGATGAACACTTTCCTTGCACATGCTGTGTGCAGTTTCAGGGGCAGGATATGCCAGTAAATAATAAAAATAGGCGAACTGTCAACAAAATGCATACAAAGCACATAAAGCTTTCACACGGGAGCCACAGAGACAGAACCTAACATATTCACGAAGTAACTAACACGGTGATTTCATTTAAAAGGCAAATTAAGCAAGCGGGAATGGATCACCGTATCTTTCAATACACTTCACTAAGCATGCAAGCACTATTCCACGGCAGTGCGCATACGGCATGCTCGGTCCCCTCAGCTGCACCTGACTCTTTGTGACCTCATGAACTGTAGCCCACCAGGCTCCTCTGTCCATGGAGTTCTCTAGGGTTGCTATTCCCTCCTCCAGGGAACCTTCCCAGCCCAGGGATCAACCCACGCCTCCTGCATCTGCTGCGCTGCAGGCAGATTCTTTTACCGTGGAGCCCACCACAGCCATGATTATCATCTCAGAAGCTGGTTAACTTTCCGAGCTCTTCAAACACTGAGCTTCAGCGTGTTGCTCTTCCTTGTGGTGGCGATGCGTTCAGGATTATATACCTTGGTCAGTGCCTAATCTCACAGGATCAGCCATGACAAATGATTTTGTTAGTCTTATCCGATACACTTGTTAACGGCAGTTTTAATGGCGCCGTCACTCCAAGAGAACATCAAAATGTTCACGGTTCAGAAAGAGATGGACAAGTGTGCTGGCTACTGCTTGTCTATACTGTCATTCCGCAAAAGACCAAAGGGCTGACTTCGTAGAAAATGCTTTTGATCCAAGAAGTGAGCAGGCTTCATGCATTTTTTATTCAGGAATAACTAAAAGCTCGTACTCTTTCTTCACAAAGTCACTTAGGGAATCATCTAACTCAGTCAAAACGGATTCACTTCACCTTCGAGCTTTAAAACTGGTTCAAGTTTCTCATTAAGGCTGTTCTGACTCTCCTTCATCGGATTCCGTCGTAATAAAAATCTCCATCATACTAGTCTCCCCCTTTCTCTAGCCACTGTCTGTCTTTACTCTTTCCCCGGCTTGGAATTCTACCAGAGTGGCATAGATAAAAACACTTCCCTATTTTAATGATTAGAATATAATGCTCATTCTCTTACAATTCAGAATTTCCTTACTTTAAGCCTCGCTCACCTACAAGGTCCAGACTTTATGACTTTGAAATCCAGGCCCACCACAGGCTCACTTTTCCAATCTTGCACATGTGTGGTTAATCGCTCAGTTGTGTCTGACTCTGCGACCCCATGGACTGTACCCCCTCAGGCTTCTTTGTCCACAGGAGTCCCCAGGGAAGAATGCTGGAGTGGGTGGCCATTTTCTTCTCCAGGGGATCTTCCCAACCCAGGGATCAAACCCAGGTCTCCTGCATTGCAGGCAGTTTCTTTAGCGTCTGAGCCACAGGGAAGACCAAGCTTAGGTCCCCGTTTTTACTTTCAGGAATCCCAACTGGAAAACCAGATAACAAATTCCCTTCTGTGTGTACTATGCCTTACTTAATGCTCTCCTTCAGGACTTTTCAGACACAGAATACATGTATTTCATCAACAGAATGTCATTTAATGAGCCTGTGAGTAGAAGGACTCGACACTGAATTCTGATCTTCTCTTCTGATTTCAGCACTGTGTGAGTGGACAGCTCCACGACCCACTTTTGATCATCTCAAGCCATCTCCAAGGTTCCTCCCATGCTCCCTTAACACCACAGGAGTTTCAGGCCCTCAGGTCAACATCCTGGGGACCACCCTCGAAACTAACAGGATGTGGGAATCGGCAGATAAGTGCCTCCAAGTTCATATCCTTGCTTAACAGAAAATTTTGCCAGAAACAGCCTTTTTGTAAGAGGCTGTCAACCATGACCTCTTTATCTCTGATTCCATTTTCAAAGGTAAATGGCAGTATGATCGGCTAGAAAGATAGACTTTAATGTCCTACTGGCCTTTCTTTCTATCAAGAAATACAAGAGAAGTATGCTTGATAAATGCCTTTTCTGTAAGCGGTGTTTCAAAAGTCAACAGCTGAAGATCTGGGGGGCTGTATTCCGAGATCAGTTAAGTAGGAAAGCCAGCTCCACTGTAATTTTACCTGAACAAGCGAGTGAAACAGAAACGGAAATTGCCATCAAACACAGAAGATTGCTTTTGTGCAATTTCTCTGTTTTATGTTCAAAAGCATTTATTTTCAGAAACACTGTCCTGCCTTTTCCTCTCTGAGGGAATCAAATTCCCAACTTGTGCTGGAGTCTCTCTTTGCTGACACGGCCTTAGAATTAAACTCGAACCGTGCCTTGCTGCTTCAAAGCAGCCACCTCCCGCTCCGGTGAAATTCCTGGAGAGACCAAGGGGTGTCTTTTAGAACAGACAACACCAGAGGGACTTCACAGTTTCTCCGAGACCCTTGGAGGACATATGACGCACTGACATCAACGTGTCTACCCAGACCGCTTCATCTTCTATTCCTTTTGTTAGGGGGGCCCACAGGTAGGAAAACCATTATTACAAGAAAGAGCACCTTCAGAGGTCGATGCCTACAGTCATGTGAGGCGGCTGGATAAAAAGCCAGACAAAAATCACCCCACACAAAGAACCCCTGCAGTGACCTACGCTGATGTTCACTTGGCACCCCTTTGATGGAGCCAATTGCAGAGAAAACCAACTCAGCTGTAGAGACTTGCCCTGAATCTTGTCCTTTCTCCAAAAACATGTGAGCAACTGCCTTCCCATTGCTGCAGCCTCCTCCGGGGTGGTATCAGAGATCCCCCCCCCCAGAGCTTATGTCTACACACAGTCAGCTGGAATCGGCTGGTCATGGACCCCTGTTTCCCAGCTCCCGCAATCCTCCACGCACATCTCTGGTGGAGACTGACTGACGTGTCTGCTCAGCTTTTCAAATATATCAGAGGAGGGGAAGGAATAAAACAGAAGGAAAACTAGAGGACTTTCCTGGCAGTCCAGGGGTTATAACTCTGGGCTTCCAATGCCGGGCATTGCAGGTTCAATCCCTGGTCAGGGAAGTAAGATCTCACATACCTGAGTGGCCAAAAATATAAATAAAAGAAAGCATTTAAAGGAGATGTATGTTATGTGAAAGCATTTTTTAAGAAGAATAAAAACTAACAACACTGGGGTTACTGCAGAAGTGATTCTCAATTATTAATGGAAAAACAAAACAAAACAAAAAAATATTATTATTTGTTTTATTCTTGGAGAGGGCATTAAATGGATTATTCCCATTTGCCCCCAGTAGACATAGTGAGAGTGAGAGGAAAAGTTGCTCAGTCATGTCCGACCCTTTGCGACCCCATGGACTATTCAGTCCGGGGAATTCTTCAGGCCAGAACACTGGAGTGGGCAGCTATTCCCTTCTCCAGGGCATCTTCCCAACCCAGGGATCAAACCCAGGTCTCCCCACATTGCAGGTGGATTCTTTACCAGCTGAGCCACAAGGAAGCCCAAAAGTACTGGAGTGGGTAGCCTATTCCCTCTGCAGCGCATCTTCCTGATCCAGGAATCGAACTGGAGTCTCCTGCATTGCAGGCAGATTCTTTACCAACTGAGCCACCAAAGGCAGGCAGAGAGTGGAAAACGGGTTACAGAGAAAAGCAATGGATTCAGGTGTCCCCTGCTTGGAGGCTGTTAGCTTGAGGAGTTGGAGACAGATAACCAGAAGTGAGGGACCTCTCGTGTCAGTCTGGGGAGTATATTTCCCCTTCTCTGGTGGGTCCTCTACAGTCAGAGAGGCGAATAAATAAATAAATAGAGAGAAGTGTACTGGGATGCCTTGGAAGAAGGTATGCAGAGTTGCGTGATGAATATATGACTGATCTGAGCTCTACTGCCATATATGGTCTGTCCCTAGTCTGTCTGCGTAATTCAGCATCTCGAGTTCATTTGCAAAGACACATCACTTGAAAATGATGGCTTGTTAACATGACTAATGCGTGAAACAGAAAGAGACTGTTGAAACAAAACACAGACTTGTGGTTGCTAAGGAACGGGGGTGCAGGGGAGGGCAATGGACTGGGAGTTCAGGGTTAGCAGAAGCTTCCTAGGTGGGACAGTGTGGTAAAGAATTCAGCTGTCAACACAAGAGACGCAAGAGACGCAGGCTCGATCCCTGGGTTGGGAAGATCCCCCAGGAGAAGGGAAAGGCTACCCATTTCAGTATTCTGGCCTAGAGAATTCCATGGATGGGGTCACAAAAATTCGGATGCAACTGAGTGACTGAACTGAACTGAACTGAACTGAACACAGTCTTGACAAGCGTATCGAATATGTTTGCAAAGCTCCTAGCTTCAATATTTAGTGAAGATGGCAAAATTCAACTATGAATTAGTTATCGTTAATGACCTGAAAACATTCAACGAGCCCATCATGTAATTAAAGATAAGAGCATCATCGGATAATTGTCTTGTGTGAGGGAGAGGTCATTTTTTATATTATTATTAAGCATTATTGACGTACCGCACCACTTCTTTCCCTTCCTTTGATTTCCTGAGCATCTTGAAAGACATAAAGTCTATTTTTAGAGAAGGAACCTTGCAGACAATGAGCGAAGTGTAAATGCATGCAAATTCACTTTAATCACCTGCCTGTTCGTGCTTGTCAGCAGCCACTTCCAAGGTTTCGCTGATTAGCAAAGGATCCGAAATTATTATTTCATCTACGATCACAATGATTCCGAGCCATGGCTTCCAGCTCGGAGACTGTACCACCTTTCACCTCTGGTCCACTCCTATGGAATTAAGCCACATAGTATAACCCAAATTTGCATCGACCCCACCTCATTTTGGAGAAGGAAAGGGCAACCCACTCCAGTATTCTTGCCTGGGGAATCCCACAGACAGAGGAGCCTGGCAGGCTATAGTCCCTGAGGTCACAAAGAGTCAGATGTGACTTAAAAAACTGGCTATAGTCCATAGGGTCACAAAGACTCAGACACAACTTAAAAAGACTAAACAACCATCTCATTTAAATAAATCTCCATCAACTTTTTCCTTGATGAAACCACAAGCCAGACTCTCTCAAGCGATACAAGACAGGAGGGGCCTGAAACTGGCAAATAAGGTCTGTGATGTGCTGAGAAGCACCTCCCTTGATTTCTACCCCCGACCAGATACACCTGCTTCAAAGCACCGTCACACATGTTCGCTTTCAAAATCCACGCTTGCTGTCTGAAATCGAAATGCTCAAAACACTGTCTCCAGACAATAATCTCAAAGTAATTACAAGAGGAGATGGAAGTGGCAGCGTATTGCTGCGTGAGGTGTAGAAAAGATGAGAGATGTTATTTCACACTCAGGAGGAACAGACATCCTCAATATAACAGTCTAAATCATGCGGCGTGCGACTGAAGAACTCGGACATCGATATCAACTGAATGCGATCAAAGTGACACTGCTATAGCAAGGAGTGGGTTCTTTGCCCTTAAAAACAAACAAGCAAAAATCTCCCATATTAAAAGAAATCCTTGATTCAGCTACGAGGCCGAAGAGGAACGCTGGGACTCTAACGCCTCGTAAACACTTTACATTTACCCAATGAATGAAAAATGAATAAAAGACTGCATGCCTGCAGGAATAGCTACAGTGAAGACTGAAAAGGAAAAAAAAGGAAAAAGATGAATAAAGGCAGTTGAATGAGTTCCTTTGGAGGTAAGAAGGAAGGGGAATGGACATTGGTTACGCTTGTTCACTTCTTTTAGCATAATTTAAAAATCCTTCTAGGGATGTCCCTGGTGGTCCAGAGGCTTAACACTCCAGGCTCCCAATGCAGGGGACCTGGGTTCAATCCCTGGTCAGGAACCTACATCCCACATGGCGTT
Organism: Aepyceros melampus; assembly: GCA_006408695.1. Lineage (NCBI taxonomy): Eukaryota > Metazoa > Chordata > Mammalia > Artiodactyla > Bovidae > Aepyceros > Aepyceros melampus. Next base: position 292,976 of record SJXQ01003388.1, read on the forward strand.
AACTAAGTGTTCGAGCGCTGCAACTAAATTAAGACCCCGCATGCCACGAGGAAGGTCAAAGATTTGACATGCTGCAACTAAGACTTGGAGCAGCCAAATAAATATTTTTTAAAAATTAAAATCCTTCCATAAGCTTTCAGGGTCCTGTGTGGTACGTAATCACAATTTATATTCCCCTGATCATTTGGGGGGCTTCCCAGGTGGCTCAGCGCCAAGCAGGAGACACGGGTTCAACCTTAGGGTCGGGAAGATCCCCTGGAGAAGGAAACAGCAACCCACTCCAGTTTTCTTGCCTGGAGAATCCCATGGATGGAGGACCCTAGAGTCCATGGGGTTGCAAAAGCCGAACACAACTGAGCGACTAAACAGGAACACCAAATCGTGTTCTTCCTGACAAAGGGTGTTTCACACCAGCTCCACGGATGGCACCCAGAGGAGCCTCGGATGAGAAGCTGCCACTCACTAGACTTTCAACAGTAACTCTGACATCACAACACCCATTTTCTCCTTTGCAAAACTCACACAGCGAGACCCACCGGCAGGGCGGCCATCAGGAAGGACAATCTCAGTCAAGCCCCTTAACACACAGTAGGCTTGCCGACTAAAAATGGCTATCACCATTCAACCCATCTGAATGAATTTCCCCTTCAACTGACCCAGGTGATTTTACGAATGTTGACACGTCCTCTAGAACATATTCTATATTCTTTGCTTGAATAAGCAAGTGTGGGTACTCAGTTGTGTACGACTGAGTTTGCGACCCCATGGACTATAGCCTGCCAGGCTCCTCTGTCCATGGGGATTCTGCAGGCAAGAATACTGGAGTGTGTTGCCATCTCTTTCTCCAAGGGATCTTCCCAACCCAGGGATTGAACCCTCGTATCTTGTATCCCCTTCAATGGCAAGGCGGATTCTTTACCGCCAGCAGCTCCTGGGAGTGCCTGGTTTATTCAGAGTCCGCTTCTCTTTGAAGTCTTGGGGTTTTTCCCCTTATCCAAGTGCAAAGCGTACTCCTGAGACCGTGCCTGAACCAGTTTCCTAATATAGGAAATATATATTTTCTTCATTGAATAGACTAGGCTATTTGTTAGCTTGTGATATTGACAACTCACATTGTTTCTTAAGAGGAAAATTCAGGGCACAATGTGTTTCCGTTTTTTTTTTTTTTTTCCCTGCAACTGTAGTTTCTGAAAACTTGAACGCTCCTTAGTATTCTCAAGATTTGTCTCCACGGAAGGATGTATTAAGACACAAAAATATCAGTTGAAGAATAAGATATCTCAGGTCACCCAGCAATTTGATTTATAATAGCAGGCTTTCAGACAGCTCCTTTAAACATGAAGATTTAAAAAATATATATATTATTTCATGTGAAAATTTCAGAGGTTCAATAGAATCATTGATCAAGAACTGGCCTGGATATTGGAATAATATGAAATTATTGATTCCAAAAATGATGAAGCATGATTTTTAACCAACTATTGATGGCACTGCTCGAAACAGGGACAGCAATCCCATTTATCCATCATCAGATGGTCTCTCGAGCAAGTCTTAAATGTGACGGATGAGTCCACTGCAGCAAGCATCTCACCATGAAAAGGTGTTTATATTACTCTAATTTTCCACAATTCAGACTTTAAGGGAGATTTTTTTAAATCACTTGGAATTTTCAATGCAAAGATACAGAACTAGGCTCAGGAAATTGTATTGATGAGGTTCTAATGAGGAGTGAAGTGCTGTAAGGGAGAATTCTAATGATAAGAGAATCCAGAAACACATATGACTTGTGAATCTCTTTAAAAAAAATCTTTATTTGGGATCCTTGCTGCCACAAGCAGGATCTAGTTCCAGGACCAGGGATCAAACCGGGAGCCCCCTGCCCTGGGAGCTCAGAGTCTTAGCCACTGGAACACCAGGGAATTCTCATGACTTGTATATTCTTTGAATGAGCTCTTAGGATTGAGCTCAGGGGGTCAAGAATTTACCTGCCATGCAGGAGACCCAAGTTCAATCCCGGGTGAGGAAGATTCCCTGGGAGAAGGAAATGGCAACCCACTCCAGAATATCCTTGCCTGGAGAGTCCCATGTACAAAGAGTTGGGCATGACTATGCGAACAACACTTTGACTTTCTAGGATTGAGCAGGCGATTCCATCGTTAATCCCACCACACTGGAGAATCAAGTTGGAACCATCTTTATCCATACTTGGATGGGTTTCTTCACCCCTCACCCTGTGTGGGTGTGCGTGCAGTGAGTTGTGTCCAACGCCTAGTGACCCCATGGACTACAGCCCACCAGGCTCATCTGTCCATGGGGTTTTCCAGGCAAGCATACTGGAGTGGGTTCCCATTCCCTTTTCCAGGGGATCTTTCCTATCCAGGGATCAACCTCTGTCTCCTGCATTGCCTGCACTGGCAGGAAGGTTCTCTTTCCATTGAGCCATCAGGGAAGCCCCACTCTACAGCATAAAACATTTAATTCCTGTTCAGTGGGTTTGACCACCAACTCTGTTCTCCTCACAGCTGAATGTAGAAACAGGTAAGCTTCTAACTCATTAGTTTCTAATACAAATGATGCTCTCACCTCAGTTCAAAATAGATTTGTTCTCTTCTTCGCTAGATGAGCTAATTCAAGAAATTCATAATTTGCATGAAGTGCTTTTTCTGCCAGCACTGTTAGTTGGCAAAAGCTACATTTAAATGCTGAAAATCCACTAGTGAGTAAAACATCAACCTGGAGATTCTGGGTCGAACGGATTCAGACTATGCCTCAGTGATGGAATACTTAAAGAGTGTTTTCCTTAGTGAAATATTCCAGCTTCTAAGAAATCAGTGATGGAATACTTAAAGAGTGTTTTCCTTAGTGAAATATTCCAGCTTCTAAGAAATCAGTGATGGAATACTTAAAGAGTGTTTTCCTTAGTGAAATATTCCAGCTTCTAAGAAATCAGTGATGGAATACTTAAAGAGTGTTTTCCTTAGTGAAATATTCCAGCTTCTAAGAAATCAGTGATGGAATACTTAAAGAGTGTTTTCCTTAGTGAAATATTCCAGCTTCTAAGAAATCAGTGATGGAATACTTAAAGAGTGTTTTCCTTAGTGAAATATTCCAGCTTCTAAGAACTCAGTGATGGAATACTTAAAGAGTGTTTTCCTTAGTGAAATATTCCAGCTTCTAAGAAATCAGTGATGGAATACTTAAAGAGTGTTTTCCTTAGTGAAATATTCCAGCTTCTAAGAAATCAGTGATGGAATACTTAAAGAGTGTTTTCCTTACTGAAATATTCCAGCTTCCACCATTTGAATGGTGTCCAGAATTTGTCTTTTTGGTAAAATGTTCTGACTAACAGGCGGTGTTATAAAAATGAAATGTGGGCTTTCTTGGTGGGTCATGAGTAAAGAATCTTGCCTGCCAAAGCAGGAGGCACAGATTTGATAGCTGGTTCTGGAAGATCCCACAAGCCAAGGAGCAACTAAGCCTGTGTGCAAAAGCCATGATTTTGAGTGTGTGATTTAGAGCCTGGGAACTGCAACTACGGAAGTCCAAACGGCCTATAGCCTCCTATCTGCACCAAGAGAAGCCACTGTAACAAGGAGCCTGCTACCCGGAACTAGAGAAAGCCCAGGTGCAGCAATAGAGACCCAGCACAGCTCAGTTCAGTTCAGTTCAGTTGCTCAATCATGTCCAACTCTGCGATCCCATGGACTGCAGCACGCCAGGCCTCCCGTCCATCACAAACCCCCAGAGCTTGCTCAACTCATGTCCATCATGTCGGTGATGCTGTCCAACCATCTCATTCTCTGTTGTTCCCCTTCTCCTCCTGCCTTCAATCTTTCCCAGCATCAGGGCCTTTCCCAATGAGTCAGCTCTCGCATCAGGTGGCCAGAGTATTGGAGTGTCAGCTTCAGCATCAGTCCTTCCAATGAACATTGAGAACTGATTTCCTTTAGGGTGGACTGGTTGGATCTCCTTGCAGTCCAAGGGACTCTCAAGAGTCTCCTCCAACACCACAGTTCTAAAGCATCAATTCTTTGGTGCTCAGTTTTCTTTATGTCCAGCTCTCACATCCATACATGACCACTGGAAAAACCATAGCTTTGACTAGACAGACCTTTGTTGGTAAAGTAATGTCTCTGCTTTTTAATATGCTGTCTAGGTTGGTCATTTTGCCTTTTCATACTGTTCATGAGGTTCTCAAGGCAAGAATACTGAAGTGGCTTGCCATTCCCTTCTCCAGTGGACCACATTCTGTCAGACCTCTCCACCATGACCCCCTCCGTCTTGGGTGGCCCTACAGGGCATGGCTTGGTTTCATTGAGTTAGACAAGGCTGTGGTCCGTGTGATTAGACTGACTAGTTTTCTGTGATTATGGTTTCAGTGTGTCTGCCTTCTGATGCCCTCTCGCAATACCTACCATCTTACTTGGGTTTCCCTTACCTTGGACAAGGGGTATCTCCTCACCACCGCCCCTCTTGACCTTGAACGTGGAGTAGCTCCTCTCTGCCCTCCTGCGCCCGTGCAGCCACCACTCCTTGGATGTGGGGTTGCTCCTCTCAGTCACAGCCCCTGGCCTCAGGCGAGGGTAGCTCCTCCCAGCCGCAGCCCCTGGCTTCGGACGTGGGGTAGCTCCTCTCGGTCACTCCTGCGTCATTGCCAACATCCGCTGGATCATGGAAAAAGGAAAGGAGTTCCAGAAAAACATCTATTTCTGCTTTATTGACTATGCCAAAGCCTTTGACTGTGTGGATCACAATCAACTGTGGCAAATTCTGAAAGATCTCCTCTCAGTCACAGCCCCTGGCCTCAGGCGAGGGTAGCTCCTCCCAGCCGCAGCCCCTGGCTTCGGACGTGGGGTAGCTCCTCTCGGTCACTCCTGCGTCATTGCCAACATCCGCTGGATCATGGAAAAAGGAAAGGAGTTCCAGAAAAACATCTATTTCTGCTTTATTGACTATGCCAAAGCCTTTGACTGTGTGGATCACAATCAACTGTGGCAAATTCTGAAAGAGATGGGAATACCAGACCACCTGACCTGCCTCTTGATAAATCTGTATGCAGGTCAGGAAGCAACAGTTAGAACTGGACATGGAACAACAGACTGGTTCCAAATAGGAAAAGGAGGATGTCAAGGCTGTATATTGTCACCCTGCTTATTTAACTTCTATGCAGAGTACATCATGAGAAACACTGGACTGGAAGAAACACAAGCTGGAATCAAGATTGCCAGGAGAAATATCAATAACCTCAGATATGCAGATGACACCACCCTTATGGCAGAAAGTGAATAAGAACGAAAAAGCCTCTTGATGAAAGTGAAAGAGGACAGTGAAAAAGTTGGCTTAAAGCTCAACATTCAGAAAATGAAGATCATGGCGTCTGGTCCCATCACTTCATGGGAAACAGACGGGGAAACAGTGGAAACAGTGTCAGACTTAATTTTTGGGGGCTCCAAAATCACTGCAGATGGTGACTGCAGCCATGAAATTAAAAGATGCTTACTCCTCGGAAGAAAAGTTATGACCAGCCTAGAATGCATATTGAAAAGCACAGACATTGGCCGTCTAGTCAAGGCTATGGTTTTTCCAGTGGTCATGTATGGATGTGAGAGTTTGACTGAAGAAAGCTGAACGCCAAAAAATTGATGCTTTAGAACTGTGGTGTTGGAGAAGACTCTTGAGAGTCCCTTGGACTGCAAGGAGATCCAACCAGTCCATTCTAAAGATCAGTCCTAGGTGTTCTTTGGAAGGGATGATGCTAAAGCTGAAACTCCAATACTTTGGCCACCTCATGTGAAGAGTTGACTCATTGGAAAAGACTCTGATGCTGAGAGGGATTGGGGGCAGGAGGAGAAGGGGATGACAGAGGATGAGATGGCTGGATGGCATCACTGTCTCAATGGGAGTAAGTTTGAGTGAACTCCGGGAGTTGGTGATGGACAGGGAGGCCTGTGCTGCGATTCATGGGGTCACAAAGAGTCGGATACGACTTAGCGACTGAACTGAACTAGGTTGGTCATAGCTTTTCCTCCAAGGATCAAGGGTCTTTTAATTTCAAGGCTGTAGCCACCATCTGCAGTGATTTTGGAGCTCTCAAAAATAAATTCTCTCAGTGTTTCCACAGCACAGCCACAAACAAACAAATTTAAAAATAATAATAAAAGTAAGATGCAATTTTAAAGCACTTTTATAAAGAATAATTTGCTTCAGGAATTACGCAACCTCAAACAACAAGCAAAAGACCTTAGAGAGAAAATGTGTGCCCTTTTGTCTAGCTCAGAGTTTCAGAACAAAACTAAGGAATTCACCAGTGGGAAATAGCTCCACGTGACAAAGTCACATTATTTGTTAAGTGTTGAGGAAGGGCAAGAACTTGCAAATGAAGTGCTGTTTACCTGTCTCCTCATTCATGGAAAGAGAATCAGACTACACACAACACTTGAGGTTCCTAATAAAGACAAGGTCAGTCTTCTACCGCTAAATAATAATCACTCACACCCTGTGTGCACAGTTGGAATGAGTTCGATCCCTGGGTTGAACACCACCACCAACAAAAAACGGACTAAGTAAATGAAAGAAACAAAGTGAAATATACAGAATCTCAGTCTCAATGGGTGGGTCAGATTACTGATTCTAAAACATAAGTCAATATAAAAGAGAATGAAGGTCAAACTTCTAGAGACACTGAAGCAGCTTTGAGAAAGAAGGTCATTTTTCAGTGTTCTCAATTTTTGTCTGGGAACCAACAAATACAAGCAGTTCTGATGAAATATTTTAAAAGCACTGTTGATCTGGAATATAAAATAAGTTTCAATCTGGTCACGGAACTAGATCCCACACGCCACGCCTACGAGTTCGAAGGCTGGAACTATGCCTTGACAAAGACCCAGCTGGGTCATATAAATAAATCCTGTGTCAGGAAGGTCCCCGGGAGCAGGGAATGGCAACCCACTCCAGCATTCTTGCCTGGAGAATCCCCATGGACAGAGGAGCCTGGTGAGCTCTGTTCATGGGGTCGCAAAGAGTCGGACACGACTGAGTGACTGACACTTTGTCTTAACACTTTCTGGTAACCCAGTGGTTAAGACTTGCGCTCCCAACGCAGGAGGGCCAGATTCGACTCCTGTTTGCAGAAGTACATCCCACATGCCAGAGCTAAAGAGCCTGCATGCTGCAGCTAAGAACTGGCAGAGCCAAATTTTTTTTTTTAATATTTTAAAATAAAATAATAATCACCAATCATCTAGCTTAAGGATACATGTTTTGTAAGGGGAATTTTAAGGAGCTATATACCATCTATTTGACCCGTCTGGAAGTTGCTTTACAATTTGCAGATGGAATTTCTGGTTCAACCTGGTGACTGAAAGTGTTGGTCGATCAGTCTAATCTGAATACTGGAGTGGGTAGCCTTTCCCTTCTCCAGGGGATCTACTCAACCCAAGAATCAAGCCCAGGTCTCCCACATTGCAGGCAGATTCTTTACCAGCTGAGCTACCAGGGAAGTATATATATATATATATATATATATATATATATATAAAATAAAACAATAATCTCCAATCATCTAGTTTAAGGATACATATTTTCTAAGGGGAATTTTAGGAACTATATGCCATCTATCTGACCCGTCTGGAAGTTGCCTTATAACTTGCAGATGGAATTTCTGGTTCAACATGGTGACTGAGAGTGTTGGTGGGTCAGTCCACTCTGACACTTTGTGGCCCTGTGGAGTGTCGCCCACCAGGCTCCTCTGTCCATGGGATTCTCCAGGCAAGAATACTGGAGTGGGTTGCCTTTTCCTTCTCCAGGGGATCTCCTTGACCCAGGGATCAAACCCCTGTCTCCTGCATTGCAGGCAGACTCTTCACCATCTGAGCCACCAAGGGAAGCTGCAAAAAAAATTTTTTTGGCCAGGTCTTGGCATGCTGGATTCTGCTTTCCCTGGCCAGGGCTGGAACCCACAGCTCCTGCAGTGCAAGCACCCCAGGGCCACCAGGGAAGCCTGGTGACTGCAGCCACGTCTTTGACTATTTACATCCTCATATGTTACTGAAGTAGCAGTCATGTTTTAAAACATAAAACAAATGCCCGCACCATGGTAGTGTCATAAGATGAAAGGGTACAACCAGCTTCCCAGAGCATTTAACACTGTTCAATGGAAATGAGACTCTCCAGGTGGAAAACTGACAAATGAACCTTTGAATGTGATGCGTGTGGGACCCAGAGACTGTCGGCAGCTGAAATCAAGGCCGGAGAGGGCAGGACATGGAGGTTTACCAGATAGCCACTCAGCCCAATATGGTTATAAACCAGCTGTAGTATCTGTTCTGGACAAAGTCCCCTGACCTGCCTCCTAAATAGTGAGAGATCTCCATGGAGTAGCTCTTCATGCAGCTGAGGGATACAAGAAGAGAAGAAGAACAAAAACCAAGGTGATACGGGTCCCTCTATAGACACAGAACAACAAATCGAGGGAGGGTTTACCACGGAGTGACGCACACAGGTTCCTCACTTGCCTTTTGCCTAAGGGTGCCCCTGCGACCTCCATGGGACCTCAAAGGAAAATCTGTGACTGTGGACAGGACCGGTCATGCCCACATTTTGACAGAAGTCCCTTAGAAACGGAGCACACTCTGCAAAAGAGCACTCACTGAAGCCACCTGCAATGAACTGAATTATTACCCAGGAATAGAAACAGGGAAATGGAGCCCGGGAGGAAAGCCAACAAGCAGACTGCAATATGCCCAAGGCATTCTCAAGATGCCCAAGAACAACCGAAAATGTACAAAACGGGGAGGGCTTCCCTGGCTGTCCAGCGGGCAAACCAGACCCAGCACAGCCAAAAGTAAATACATTTAAAAAAATACAAAACTAAATAAAATAAAATAAAATAAAAATTTAAAATACACTTAAAAAATACAAAATCGGTATAACAGAAGAAGAAGAAAATAAAGAAAGAAGAACAGAAGAAATAAAGAAAATCCTCTAAAAAGGTAAAAGGGCTTCCCCGGTAGCTCAGTTGCTAAAGAATGCACCTGCAATGCAGGAGACCTGGGTTCGATTCCTGGGTCAGGAAGATCCCCTGGAGAAGAGACAGGCTACCCACTCCAGTGTTCTTGGGCTTCCCTGGTGGCTCAGCTGGTAAAAAATCCACCTGCAATGCGGGAGACCTGGGTTGGATCCCTGGGTTGGGAAGATCCCCTGGAGAAGGGAAAGGCTGCCCACTCCAGGATTCTGGCCTGGAGAATTCCATGGCTAGTCCATGGGGTCACAAAGAGTAGGACACGACTGAGTCGGACACGGACTTTCACTTTCAAAAAGCCCAATTAGTATCTTCAGGGAGACTCACGAGCAAAGAGACATAATGTTACTCGAAAAACTGGAAGAGTGAATGATAGTTACCAGATCCTTCACAGAAAGCCTCATAACAGACGGAAGAAGATGTACAATGCATAGGATAAAACCGAGTAAATTTCCCCAGGACAGGAAAAAGAACACAAATATATGTATAACTGAATCACTTCTGCTGTACGGTAGAATTTAACATGACACTGTAAATAAACTGTACTTCAATAAAACAAAGTTATAAAAAATATATTTCAGAACACTGTAAATAAACTTCACTTCAATAAAACAAATTTATAGAAATTATTTCAGAACACTGTAAATAAACTTCACTTCAATAAAACAAATTTATAAAAATACATTTCAGAACATAACGCAAACATGACAAAGAAATAGAAAGTAAATCGGAAAAGCAGAGGAGAGACGAAGGAAATATCATAGCAAGCTTGCAGGATTCCCAGATGAGGGAATCAAGAAACCCAGAGAAGGAGAGAGAGACCATAAATCAAACCTTAGAATAATTTAATCACTTGCAGAAGAAATGATTGTGACTTTTGGACTGAAAGAGAAGAAGGCAGGTAAATGAATCAACAGCGACAAGCAAAACACTTTCTGATGAACCAACACCCTCAGCCACAAGGATGGAGATTAAAAAGGTGGAAAGCTTAGAAAGACAGAGAAGGAGAAGACAGTATTTCTTAAAAACATGTCTCATCACTTCCCAGGGGACTCAAAAACATAAAGTTCTGAAGGAAAACGTCTGCACCAGAGTTTTACAACCAAACTCTTAAACAGTTGTCAGAACTTTTCCCAAAAAACTCAAGTGCTCATAATGTTTAGTACACATGGCAGTTTTTCTCATAAAAACACATCCTTGGGATATGTCCTAGCAAAAAGCAAAACTTAAGTATAGGGAGAGACAAGACATTCAAAGGACCGTAGCATGGATATTCGGTGAAGTACTAGTTTTTAGCAGCATAAATGGACGGCTGGTACCTGGATACACCATGGACGGATCTTATCAACACCAAGTTGAGTGGAAGCGGCCAGGCACTTGCACACACAGGGACACACAAGGAGTTTCTGCTCTATAATATCAAGTCACACAACAGGCAGAAGGAATTCACTGAGACACCAGTCAGCAGAGCTGGGGGGAGGCACCACGAGCTGTCGTGAGCTGTTCAGAATGGCCATGAGCAAAGCTTTCGGGAACACAGTCACTTTCTACCTTCTTATCGTGGCGGTGCTGATCCAAGTCTGTTCATTTGGTAGAAACTCATCAAGCTGGACACTTAAGGGTGCATTGTTCTGTGAGTTCAGCTACTAGAAAACTCTACTCAAATACAAGTAAAGCAAATGACTGCAGGGGAACTGGGTGGGACAGGAAGGCACTGGGAGTTTGGGATTGGCGGGTGCAAACAATTATACATAGGATGGATACACACAGAACTATACTGACAAACCCTGGGAGGGACAATAATGTACTTCTCTGGTGACTCAGTGTTAAAGAGCTCACCTGCCAATCCTGTTCGATCCCTGGGTCGGGAAGATCCCCTGGAGAAGGGCATGGCAACCCACTCCAGTGTTCTTGCCTGGAGAATCCCACGGTCTACAGTCCACAGCATCACAAAGACTCGGATACGACTGAGCACACAGCAGGCATGCAAACCATCACGGGAGAAAACATGAGCAAGAATGTGTATATAAATGTATACCCGAATCACCTTGCTGAACAGCAGGAATTAACACAACACTGAACATCAACTCCAATTTAAAGAAATAAAACGACTGCCTCTTAGGTTGCATAAAATCTCATGCAGGTGTCAGGGTTCGGGGTGCAAATTTCACAGTGAGAAAATGAACCCAGCTGGCATGAAGGAGATGGCAAATCCATGTCGGGCGTTTCTCATCACCAGTCTATAGGTTTGAAGCTGACTTTTTGATAATGAAGGTGAGTTGAAAACATGTCAACAGTTTAGCTAAGAGTGTAAGACGGCAAAGTAGTGTGGATCTCACCCCTGGTCTGTTAGGGTCATGGGACACTTCCCTGCAACCTGAAATAAGCACGCTCAGGAAAAAAAAAAAAAAGGATAAGCTTTTTGGATTGACAGGACCAAATCCTTTTCTTTTGGACCACTCACCAGCATGGGAGGAGATGGTCAATCAAGACTGTTGAACAAGAAAGGGGGGTTGGAGGTGAGCCCACTGGGCCACAGGACAGGTAACTTTCCTGACCTCTTCAAGAGACATTAGAAACCCTTCTTTAAAAAGTTATATACAAAAAGTGTCAGGCACTCAGTCATCTGACTCTTTTCAACCCCATGGACTGCAGCACGCCAGGCCTCCCTTCCATCACTATCTCCCAGAGCTTGCTCAAACTCATGTCCATTGAGTCGGTGATGCCATCGAACCGTCTCACCCTCTGTTGTCCCCTTCTCCTCCTGCCCTCAGTCTTTCCCAGCATCAGGGTCTTTTCAAATAAGTCATCTCTTCACATCAGGTGGCCAAAGTATTGGAGCTCCATCTTCAGCATCAGTCCTTCCAGTGAATTTTTGGGGTTGATTTTCTTTAGGATGGACTGGTTTGACGTTCTTGCTGTCCAAGAGACTCTCACGAGTCTTCTCCAACACCACAGTTCGAAAGCATCAGTTCTTCCACGCTCAGCCTTCTTTATGGTTCAAAATCTCATATCCATACATGACTAACTGGAAAAGCCGCAGCTTTGATGATATGGACCTTTGTTGGCAAAGCGATGTCTCTGCTTTATAATATGCTGTCTAGGGAACATCACGATGGCAGGTCTACCAAGTGCCCTTCAGAGAAGTTTCATGTACAGAAGCAGAGAGTGATGAATGGGGAACAGAAGAGATTACCCCAAGTATGGTTCCTTGGCATAAGGATTTTTTTGAGCTGAGTATTGTGTGAAACAGCAGAAAAGGGAGAAGTTCTGCAAACAGCGCGGAAATGACTCTTTTGATAGGGACGTTTACCTTTATAAAGGAAATCTTCTGTAAGGGTGCTCCCCCAACTCTGTACCGGGAAAGAGAATGACCGGACATGAGGACAGAATCTTATCGGAGGAAGAGACAGTAAGTTCAACCTTCGTAACAAACGTTATCCTTGTTTACTACAATTTCCATGGACACCCCACCGTGACTGCCCTGCCATACACACAAACACACACACACACACGCATGCACACACACACACTCACACACACACACTTCCCTGTCTCTATCTTCAGCTGAGATGGTATCTAAGCTGGTGACTTCGTCTCTATCAAGGAGTTTCCTCATGTTCACTGGGTATCTCCCACATAGACATGAGGCAGACATATTAATAGACTGTGCTTCTCCTATGGATCTCTTTTTTACAATGGAGCTCAGAGAGGAGCTCAGAAGGGTAGGAGGAAAATTATATTTCCTTTTCTGATTAAGCAGCCTTGCGCTAGGGGTCCGTCCCTCGCCAAGCTCAAAGTCTCCTCTAATGTAAATAAAATGCATCACACTGTGAATGCACCTTGAGAGCGAGACCTGAGGCCATTGTGAGCAGATGTTTTTAATCCCATTTTGAAACAATGAAGCTGCATTTCTGTTTTATACACAACATTAAAAGTATACATATGTGTATATATATACACACAGCATACAAGATATTTACTCATCCCAGGGAGATACAGAAATTCAGAACTAAGAAAAGTGTACAGGATAAAGAGAGATGAGTGGATATGGAGGTTCAAAATAGATTCTCAAAGCGGCCGCGAGCTCCCATGAAAACAAAGAACACAAAAGCGACGCCGTTGTGCAGCCAGCCTCGGGCCAGGACATAGAAGCTACCCACACAAAATTAGTCCCTTCTCCAGCCAACTGAGCGGCTTCCCCAGCACCTCAGCGGGTAAAGAATCTGCCTGCAATGCAGGAGACCCTGGTTCGATCCCTGGGTTGGGAAGATCCCCTGGAGAAGGGATAGGCTACCCGCGCCAATATTCTTGGGCTTTCCTGGTGGCTCAGCTGGTAAAGAATCTGCCTGCAATGCAGGAGGCCTGGGTTCGATTCCTGGGTTGGGAAGATGCCTTGAAGAAGGGAGAAGCTACCCACTCCAGTAATCTGGCCTGGAGAATTCCATGGACGGTCTAGTCCATGGGGTTGCAGAGAGTCGGAAATGACTGAGCAACTTTCAGTTTCACTTTCTCCAGCGGTCCAGTGGTTCAGAATCCGCCTCACAATGCAGGAGGGCTTGGGTTCGATCCCTGGTCGGGGAACTAAGATCCCACACACTTTAGAGCAACTAGGCCAGGCTGCTGTAACTACGAGACTTCCAGGCACGAGCAGGGAGTCCAGGCACGAGAAGTAAAGCTCTCACACGATGCAAAGATCCCGAGCGCTGTAACTAAACTCAACACAGTGAAATAAATAAACATTTTTTTTTAAATAGCCATGTTTTAAATTCAAAGCTATACCTTTGTGAATAAGTTCATACCCTCATATACACACAGAGAATTTAGCTCTGAGGAAGCAGAAATTTACGTCACTCTGTGCAAGGCTGTACTACTTCCCCCTCCACCAGAAAGTCGCTCAGTCGTGTCTGACTCTTTGCGACCCCATGGACTGTAGCCCACCAGGCTTCTCTGTCCATGGAATTCTCCAGGAAGTATACTGGAGTGGGTTGACATTGCCGTCACCAGCGGATCTTCCCGACCCAGGGATCAAACCCCGGTCTCCTGTATTGCAGGCAGATGCTTTACCATCGGAGCCACCAGGGAACCCTCATTCACCTAGTAGGTGCTCAGTAAATATACGTTGATCAGTTCAGTTGTCGCTCAGTCATGTTTGACTCTTTGTAACCCCATGAACTGCAGCACGCCAGGCCTCCCTGTCCATCACCAACTCCCGGAGTTCACCCAAACCCATGTCCATTGAGTCGGTGATGTCATCCAGCCATCTCATCCTCTGTCCCCCCTTCTCCTCCTGCCCCCAATCCCTCCCAGCATCAGAGTCTTCTCCAATGAGTCAACTCTTTGTATGAGGTGGCCAAAGTACTGGAGCTTCAGCTTTAGCATCATTCCTTCCAAAGGAATCCCAGGGCTGATCTCCTTTAGAATGGACTGGTTGGATCTCCTTGCAGTCCAAGGGACTCTCAAGAGTCTTCTCCAACACCGCAGTTCAAAAGCATCAATTCTTCAGCGCTCAGCCTTTTTCACAGTCCAACTCTCACATCCATACATGACCACTGAAAAAACCATAGCCTTGACTAGACAGACCTTTGTTGGCAAAGTAATGTCTATGCTTTTGAATATGCTATCTAGGTTGGTCATAACTTTCCTTCCAAGGAGTAAGCGTCTTTTAATTTCATGGCTGCAGTCACCATCTGCAGTGATTTTGGAGCCCCCAAAAATAAAGTCTGACACTGTTTCCACTGTTTCCCCATCTATTTCCCATGAAGTGATGGGACCAGATGCCATGATCTGTTTTCTGAATGTTGAGCTTTAAGCCAACTTTTTCACTCTCCTCTTTCACTTTCATCAAGAGGCTTTTTAGCTCCTCTTCACTTTCTGCTATAAGGATGGTGTCATCTGCATATCTGAGGTTACTGATATTTCTCCCAGCAATCTTGATTCCAGCTTGTGCTTCTTCCAGCCCAGCATTTCTCATGATGTACTCTGCATAGAAGTTAAATAAGCAGGGTGACAACATACAGCCTTGACGTACTCTTTTCCTNATCAAGAGGCTTTTTAGCTCCTCTTCACTTTCTGCTATAAGGATGGTGTCATCTGCATATCTGAGGTTACTGATATTTCTCCCAGCAATCTTGATTCCAGCTTGTGCTTCTTCCAGCCCAGCATTTCTCATGATGTACTCTGCATAGAAGTTAAATAAGCAGGGTGACAACATACAGCCTTGACGTACTCTTTTCCTATTTGGAACCAGTCTGTTGTTCCATGTCCAGTTCTAACTATTGTTTCCTGACCTGCATATAGGTTTCTCAAGAGGCAGGTCAGGTGGTCTGGTACTCCCATCTCTCTCAGAATTTTCCACAGTTTCTTGTGATCCACACAGTCAAAGGCTTTGGCATAGTCAATAAAGCAGAAATAGATGTTTCTGGAACTCTCTTCCCTTTTCCATGATCCAGCACATGTTGGCAATTTGATCTCTGGTTCCTCTGCCTTTTCTAAGACCAGCTTGAATATCTGGAAGTTCACAGTTCACGTATTGGTGAAGTCTGGCTTGGAGAATTTTGAGCATTACTTTACTAGCATGTGAGATGAGTGCAATTATGTGGTAGTTGGAGCATTCTTTGGCATTGCCTTTCTTTGGAATTGGAATGAAAACTGACCTTTTCCAGTCCTGTGGCCTCTGCTGAGTTTTCCAGATTTGCTGGCATATTGAGTGCAGCACTTTCACAGCATCATCTTTCAGGATTTGAAACAGCTCCACTGGAATTCCATCACCTCCACTAGCTTTATTCATAGTGATACTTTCTAAGGCCCACTTGACTTCACATTCCAGGATGTCTGGCTCTAGGTGAATGATCACACCATTGTGGTTATCTGGGTCATGAAGATCTTTTTTGTACAGTTCCTCTGTGTATTCTTGCCACCTCTTCTTAATATCTTCTGCTTCTCTTAGGTCCATACCATTTCTGTCCTTTATCGAGCCCATCTTTGCATGAAATGTTCCCTTGGTATCTCTAATGTTCTTGAAGAGATCGCTAGTCTTTCCCATTCTGTTGTTTTCCTCTATTTCTTCGCACTGATCGCTGAAGAAGGCTTTCTTATCTCTTCTTGCTATTCTTTGAAATTCTGCATTCAGATGCTTATATCTTTCCTTTTCTCCTTTGCTTTTCGCCTCTCTTCTTTCCACAGCTATTTGTAAAGCCTCCCCAGACAGCCATTTTGCTGTTTTGCATTTCTTTGCCATAGGGATGGTCTTGATCCCTGTCTCCTGTACAATGTCACAAACCTCCGTCCACAGTCCATCAAGCACTCTATCTATAAGATAGGCCCTTAAATCTATTTCTCACTTCCACTGTATCATCATAAGGAATTTGATTTAGGTCATACCTGAACGATCTAGTGATAGAATGCAGCAAATCCTATTCTCACCAGTTTCTGCAGTTTTACCAAGCAGTTGCTGAAGTTCTACAAGCCATGAGAGCTTGAGATTAAGAGTTCTAGAACATGACATACAAAAACAGCCCCTTAGTCATACAACTTCTTTTGAGCTAAAAGAATAAAGAATTCAACTGCTGGCAATGGAGAATCAGCAGACTTAGCATTAACAACAGAAAAAACACTTTACCAATCTCTAACTGCTTCAACACAGAGTGTATGAGTTTCCTCTTTTGTAAAGGAAATCCCATTTGCAGAGAAGTCCCTCTTGAGAGGTACTCCCTGAGACAATTCTTATCACCCACCCATGGGGAGAACACTTACTGATATTTTTAAAGATTTTTTAAAACGTAGACCATTTTAAAAGTCTTTATTGACTCTGTTACAATATTGCCTCTGTTTCATTACCCTTTGCTTTGTTGGTTTTGTGGCAAGTAGGAGCTGAGTTCCCCAACCAGGGATTGAACCTACACCCCCTCCATTGGAAGGCAAAGTCTTAACCACTGGACATCCAGAGAAGTCCCAAGAGAACGCTTATTTATCATTCATTTTCTCCTTTGCACCCATGAAGTCATTTCATGAAAACTTGCAAGATGCATTTCTTACATCAAGATTACACTCTTTAGGAACATGCATATATTGAATTTCAACATTAATAAAATGAGTAGAACTCTTCTGGGTCAGTGTGTGTTATTAGGATGCATGGAAAGCCAGGTCAAGCGTTCACCTCTTCTGCAGGTAACTTGGGGCCGGGGGGAGGCGGGGCGGTAATTACTGCCATGAATGACCAATATTTTTAAAGGAACTAATAGCAAATATTATGGCTCAGAACACAACACAGAACATATCTGCCACCAGTCCAAGCACACATCTCCCCAAGACATGGAGAGCCAGGACCCCAGACCACTCCCATCTCGCTCTGAACACCCAGGCTGCCCGCGGAGACCGTGGGCTCTTCGCCTGGGAGCCGGACCCGAAAAACGCATCCTCAGAACATGACCTCCAGGATGCAGTTTGGAGGGAGAAGGAGGCTGGCCACTTTGAGGTTCTTTTCTAGGCACAAGTGCGTTCTACGTGGAAAATGTAAAGAGATACTGCATGTAGGCACATAAGGACTAGAACTTAGTTAATCTACAAGGAGTGTTCCAGGAATTCTTCTCTTTGCCATCAACTCACTGGAAAAGACCCTGATGCTGGGAAAGACTGAGGGCAGGAAAAGGGAGCGACAGAGGATGAGATGTTTGGATGGCATCACTGACTCGATGGCACGAGTTGCAGCAAGCTCCGGGAGTTGGTGATGGACAGGGAGGCCTGGCGTGCTGCGGTTCATGGGGTCACAAAGAGTGGGACACGACTGAGCGATTGAACAACAGATTTAAAGAGAGAGCCTCTAAATGAAGAAACACTTCCTCAATGGCCCATTTCTTGGAAAGTTACTTAAAGCATTTCCATAAATGGCATGCAAATGGTTTTAAAGATGACCTGCTTAGAGCCTGAATTTTCCGTGACAGTTGACAAAAACTGCAACAGACATTGCTGTTCACCATATGATATAACCCTAAATCAGATCATCATACACGCACAGGTATGTACAAAGCATAGACAGAATGTATGACATCACAGCATACCCGAAACCACCATAATGTTATATATGCACTGCTATACAATAATATGGAGAAGGAAACAGCAACCCACTCCAGTATTCTTGCCTGGAGAATCCCATGGACAGAGGAGCCTGGCCGGCTACAGTCCATGGTAATATATATTGTATATTACACCTAGCATTTCAGTAATTTATAACATTATACATATATATTATATAAAACATTATACTAATATACCATCTAACATGTCAACTTACTATAACATAATCTATTTGTATATAATCTCTATTTCAATTTATTATATTTTAATATCTATGTATATTATGTATTATATATATTTAATATCTATGTATATCTCAATACCTTCCCCAAGAAGTTCTTAAGATTGACAGTTTCTACATGTGGCCAAATTATTCTGCATTTTTCTCTGTACGTAGAACCAATATCTCTTCCTCCGCTAGTGAGCTAATGGAAGTCCCAGAGATGAAGAGAAAAATCTAATAAAAATGTCTTCTTTTAATTCTGTTCTTAGTCGTTCCGTAGTGGAGAAAAACTTCCAATCCTCTCTGAGGCTTAAGAAAGGTTTGGCCTCCACTGACCTCATTTCCCCACCACATTTCCCCTCTGGGTTTTGAACAAGCAGAGTTGATACTTTACACAAAACAAAAAACAAAAGACCCAATTATTCACCCTCTTTGTTCTAAGGACATTCAATGCATCTCCGGACAAGTTTACAGAATTCATGTATCCTTGAGGCAGAGCTTCCATGACAAAAATGAAGGTGATGTGTTTCTTTTTTAAGAGAGGAGAAAATAAAAGCCACCAAAATCATACAGTTAGGAAAATTATTCACATATGTGTTACAATTCAGGCAGGGTGAATGAAAAGGCTGAATTCATGTACTCATTTCCAAGGTGGCTTTAGCAAGGAGGGAGAAAAGTCTTTCTCCTTCTGTCTTCCTATGTTCACAGGCGAGGTCTGAAACTCTTCGCTGATGGGCTTTATGGATGGTCCTTTGTACACTGAGAGACAGTTACAGATTGAAAAGTCATGGAAAGCCCAGAGCTAAGATGTGGGTGTCAGACAGTTTTCTCGCAGTCTAAACTCACTCAGGTAAAATCTGCGTATGGTCCTTAAGTATGAAGAGATGAGGAAACGACTAAGTTTCCATCACCACAACCACCACCACTCAATCAGACCTGGCTGAGTGGTGGCTCAGATGGTAAAGAATCCACCTGCAATTCAGGAGACCTGGGTTCGATTCCTGCGGTGGGAAGATCCCCTGGAGAAGTAAATGGCAACCCACTCCAGTATTCTGGCCTGGAGAATCCCATGGACAGGGGAGCCGGGTGAGCTACAGTCTGCAGAGTCACAAAGTGTCTGGACACGACTGAAGCGACTTAACACGCACGCAAGATGACAGCTCACGTTCCAGGCTTTGTCTCCAGACAGGCGTTCTTTCCTTCCTGAGCTCCCTCGGGGCTCAGCAGCTCGCCACCGGCAGTGGCTGCAGTCGTGAAGACTGAGACATCGTGTGTTTACTGACACAGCAGGCAGCTTTCCACTTCTCACGTGTTATGTTACCACAGCAACGGAAATGGACGCAAAACCTACCTACGTCAGTCAGAAGCAGAACGGTCACGTCAACACTGGTGCTTCTCTGACACACACCTTGATACCGAGACCAGCATTCAACTGGCCTGATGCACCCTCTTTATCTTTCCATCTTCCCTGAGCAAGCCCAGCCCCCTGCATTTGCTGCTTCATTCCCAAACACCTCCCTTTGCCAACATTCTCCCTACCCAAAGTCCAACCCCTTTGCTTAAAAGTTTGCAGAGAAAAAGAAAAACAGGGAAATGTCTCACTTCAGTCCCCTTCTTCGTTTCCTTCATCAGGGTTAAGATGAAAACCTCACACTCCGTCACCTCCTCTCCTTCGATGCCGTCCTTGATGGCACCGCAACTGCCACATATTTTTATGCCGGTCTTCCCAGTGAATCACAACCCCGTAATTCCCTGGTCTGAACAGCTCTCTCTTTATTCCTTCAGTCCTTTATTCATTCTGTTTCCTCCACAACATCTGTGAACACAGCAGATTTATCTGAGATGAATCTACGAGATCAACGGGGCTATGGAAAAAGGCATGCGTCTCATTTCCACAGCAGACTTGTCCCCTGACTTAGAACGTAATTCAAGCTCCTTACCAAGATGCCCACGGACCCTCATAAACTGGTACCCACTCCATCACTAGGGATAACCCATGTGACATCTGGGCCATCTTCCCTTCAGCCATTGCCTCCTAGAGAGAGGACTGCCCTTCCAGCAAAGCAGACAACTACTGCAGCACCAATAATTGATTGTCAAATTGGTCTGCTTACCTACTAGGGGATACACTGGAAATTCTCACTGCTCCCAGGAACGCCCCTGCTCTTAAGAGATTCTTCTACTATCACAACTTGGTCAAAGCGGAAATGGACACTCTCTGTGCCACCAATTCTAGAAGCCCTTGCCACCCAGCAGAGCATGCTTGGGTACCAGCAGAGTTTTACTAAAGGCTACTTATTGGGTTATCTCAGTTTACTTACAGAATCTTAAAGATATACACTACTTACATGCTACGATATATAAAATAGATGAGCAACAAGGTCCTACGTTATAGGAAGTGAAAGTTGCACAGTCGCGTCTGACTCTTTGCGACCCCATGGGATTCTCCAGGCCAGGATACTGGCTGGGTAGCCTTTCCCTTCTCCAGGGGATCTTCCCGACCCAGGGATCGAACCCAGGTCTCCTGCATTGCAGGCAGCTTCTTTACCTCTGAGCTACCAGGGAAGCCCCACTGTATGGCAAAGGGGACTATATTCAATCGACTGTAATAAACCATAAAGAAAAACAACATGAAAAATAACATATATATTCTTTACCATATGGGGCTTCCCTGGTGGCTCAGAGGTAAAGAAGCTGCCTGCAGTGTGGGAGCTACAGGAGATGTGGGGTCAGTTCTTGCATCAGAAGACCCCTGGAGGAGGGCATGACAACCCACTCCAGGATTCTTGCCTGGAGAAGCCCATGGACAGAGGAGCCTGGTGGGCTACAGTCCATGAGGTTGGAAAGACTCGGACATGACTGAAGGACCTAGCATGCTTTGTGTCATATATATAATAGCAATATATACATACATATATGTGCTCAGTCAGTCAGTCGCTTACTGATACCCCCTGGAAATAAAAACATTCTGAAGTCAGTAACTGATACTGTCAAAATTTTTCCTTCAACTCTCTGCCCAGTGATTCAGCAGTCACAAATCATGTTTGGGGGGTTGTCTTTGACCCCTGTCTTTTCTCACTCTTCCTCCTTAGCCACACTTCTGATCTGTGGTGCTGGAGAAGACTCTTCAGAGTCCCTTGGACTGCAAGGAGATCCAACCAGTCCATTCTAAAGGAGATCACTCCTGAATAGCCACTGGAAGGACTGATGCTGAAGCTGAAGCTCCAATCCTTTGGGCACCTGATGCAAAGAGCTGACTCACTGGAAAAGACCCTGATGCTGGGAGAGATTTGAAGGCAGGAGGAAAAGGGGACAACAAAGGACGAGATAGTTGGATGGCATCACCAACTCAAAGGATGTGAGCTTGGGCTAACTCTGGGACATGGTGATGGACAGGGAAGCCTGGAGTGCTGCAATCCGTGGGGTACAAAGAGTCGGACGTTACTTAGTGACAGAATGACAACGAAGCAGTCTTATTCACCCCTTACCTTACACTGTAGATTAGAGAATTATTTAAATTCTAATCCACTGTTCTTTTTTTTTTTTTTTGCTTTTGCTAGTTTAGCTTGTGGACGTTTAGTGATGAGGCTGCAGTGAGCTGAGGGTTACATTTGCTTTGTCTCGACTTCCCAATGAGTAAGTGAAATGCAGCTAGATTTTCCTCTGCCAGGGTGCTTTTCAATCTGCCATGCTCTCGGGATCCAGATTTAATGTGAAGATGCTTCCGTAGGAACAGGGCAATCAAACTGTCTCCCAGGTTGGGACTGAAAAGGTTCTTACACTGCTACCTCAGTTCAAGAATTGCAAAGGAATAAATAAACAATAAATGGTTTTGTAGTGCCAAGAGGACCCACAGCCAGCAGACACGAGATATAACTCATACCACACCGAACTTGAAGCAAAAGAACTCCCGTACTGCAGAGCATGGCGCTCTGGAGACACAGCAAGTTCCAAACACGTTTCTCCTAAAATTTATCTCAGGCTACTTTGTAATATCCTAAGACAGCAGATTCAAAGGTTGGAAGTGTCCTTGATGGGAAGGGGATGTGGAAATATGATGTCATAAATTACAACAATTCCTAGATTTTTGTAAATTGAGTCTTATCTTGCTTTTATCTTGTGCTTGCGTTATGTAGGGTGCCGTCACTTCTACAGCAGAGCAATAAATTGTACCCGACTTTTCAGCAGCACAGTGATTAATTCAGAGCTTCCGAGGCTGAAGTGACTCCACTCTAAGACCACAACTCCCAGCTCTAACTGCAAGCAAGACAGCTGATCACCTAGGTCTTAAAACTTCCTCCCTCACACAACACAGTGGGCCCTTCAGGGGCGAACATTTGGACCAAAATGGGACCAATTAGAATCCACCTTCTGGCGCCCAGGACTTTGGACCCTAAAATGATCGCATCAAATATGACACGGTTTCTGGAAACATGAGACAGTTACCTGGCGGCTAAGTGGAAAGAGACAAACCACCAAAAAAAAAAAAAAAAAGAATGTGACAAATGGCATTTGTTAAAAGATAAGGCTTTCAGGAAAAGACAAAACTGTGACTCTCATGCAGATATAAAATGAATATGTATTAAAGACTTCCTTTTACTCCTACGATAGGAGAGAAGCAGGCAGATGTGACCATCTGTGGAAAAGAAAAACATCAACAATGCCCGTGGAGTAAAAGGACTGAATTCCAAATGAAGCAAAGCCTCCTCCGCTCCCCCACTGGAAGAAGGAAGCTCTGTCTAACTACAGTCAGCTAGCCACAATTCAAAAAGAGATAAAAAATATCTATAAGACAATCAGCGGTGCTGGAAATGAGACAGCCTCCAGGGTGTGTTAAAGGAAATGAAGAGATTTTTATGGAAGTACATCTGGTATTCTCCTGCCTTCAATGCACAACTGCCCTATCTCTGTAGGGGTGCAAAGTCCCCGCTCCTCAGAAAATCTATCTCTTTGGAAATGAGGATTAGTTGTAGGGTTTTCCTGGTGGCTCAGGTGGTAAAGAATCTGCCTGCCAATATACAGGAGACCCAGGTTCAATTGCTGGGTCCAGAAGATCCCCTGGAGGAGGAAATGGCGACCCACTCTGGCATTCTTGCCTGGAGAATCCCATGGACAGAGGAGCCTGGCGGGCTACAGTCCATGGGGTTGCAAAGAGTCGGACGATTAATTAATGGTTAGTAATTTCAAGAAACAGAAGACTTGGGAAGTGTTTCCTTCCACCTCCTCTTGGCTGCCTAAAGAATTTACACATAGGGCTTTTTTCTGGAACACACAGCATCACCAGAGATGTCTGCAAAGACCACGGACCAGGTGTGGTGCGGGGAACTCAACAGGATGTAAAGATCAGAGTCCACCGTGGGTCCCGCAGTCTCCGCTGGCCCCGCACACACTCATTTACAATCCATCTGCTTTTCCTTCTCCAGGTCAATCGCTTTCCTCCCTTTTAAACTACCAGCCCACTGCCCCCAGCATCCTCTTTTGTCTTTAGCTGAAGACGGTATTCAAGGAAAAGGCTTCAGTTATTTTGGAAAGAACTCAGTTTTCCCAGGTCTCCCCCAGGTATACATGGGATTAAATTTTTATGTGCTTTTCTTTCTGTTCATCTGTCTTCAGTCAATTGAATTCTTACACCAACCTAGACAGCATATTAAAAAGCAGAGACATGACTTTGCCGACAAAGGTCTGTCTAGTTGCAGTGGTCATGTGTGGATGTGAGAGTTGGACTATAAAGAAAGCTGAGCACCGAAGAATGGATGCTTTTGAACTGTGGTCTTGGAGAATACGCTTGAGAGTCCCTTGGACTGCAAGGAGATCCAACCAGTCCACCCTAGAGGAAATCAGTCCTGAATATTCACTGGAAGGACTGATGCAGAAGCTCCAGTCCTTTGGCCACCTGATACAAAGAGCTGACTCCCTGGAAAAGACCCTGATCCTGGGAAAGATTGAGGGCAGGAGGAGAAAGGGGCAACAGAGGATGAGACGGTTGGATGGCATCCCCAACTCAATGGACATGAGTCTGAGTAAGCTCTGGGAGTTGGTGATGGACAGGGAGGCCTGGCGTGCTGCAGTCCATGGGGTTGCAAAGAGTCAGACATGACTGAGCGACTGAACTGAACCAGCCAGAAGAACCCAGAAGAGCAGACGCAACTGTCTTCCTCCCTGACACCCCCTAACATTACACGTTTTAATCTGATCGCTGATTCAGGGTCTACACTGAATTTATATACCATATGCTATTTATACCATAAAGTCTGATTTAATTCCCCCAGCTAGGAGGTCATCATTTTGACTTCCTGTACACTCCCATAGACAGACATCCACCATTCTCTGTAGTACTTGTCACACTCTAATTTGAATTATAAGGTCTTATGTGTCTGTATTTGCCTTCCCTTGGTCTATACCAGAGTCTCTAGCAAGGAGGCGGGGGTGGTTGGCATAAAAGACAGAATCTAATGAATGTATGGATGTGAGAGCTGGACTGTGAAGAAGGCTTGAGTGCCGAAGAATTGATGCTTTTGAACTGTGGTGTTGGAGAAGACTCTTGAGAGTCCCTGGACTGCAAGGAGATCCAACCAGTCCATTCTGAAGGAGATCAGCCCTGGGATTTCTTTGGAAGGAATGATGCTAAAGTTGAAACTCCAGTACTTTGGCCACCTCATGCGAAGAGTTGACTCATTGGAAAAGACCCTGATGCTGGGAGGGATTGGGGGCAGGAGGAGAAGGGGACGACCGAGGATGAGATGGCTGGATGGCATCACTGACTCGATGGACGTGAGTCTGGGTGAACTCCGGGAGTTGGTGATGGACAGGGAGGCCTGGTGTGCTGCGATTCATGGGGTCGCAAAGAGTCGGGCACGACTGAGCAACTGAACTGAACTGAATGAAGCTCTGTGTGATGAATGAATGGACACTTCTCGTGCTTGAAGTCCTCCGTCTCTCCCAGGGCTATTGGAGCTCTGAGGCATATTTTTACAGTTGTTACATCTGTGCCATCAACGCCTGTTGGCACGTCTGCTGTTGTTTCTTGTTGTTCAGTCGCTCAGTCGTATCTGACTCTTTGCGACCCCATGGACTGTAGCCCACCAGGCTCCTCTGTCCATGGGATTTCACAGGCAAGAACATTGGAGTGGGTTGACATTTCTTACTCCAGGGGATCTTCATTCTGTAAGGCAGGAATGGGCAAGACCCTATTCCCAGCCACCAAGAGCACTCATATGTGAACACACAACACACATACACACACAACACACACACACTGTGTTGAGAAGTTCTCCCCTTATATCCCAGGATATTAAGATGGGTCCATTAAACACGCTGGTACTGGAAGGTTTCACTCACTGGGCATTCCTCTTTTTTTTAAGATTTTTTTTTTTTTTAATGCAGACCGTTTATAAGCTCAGTTCAATTCAGTCACTCAGTCGTGTCTGACTCTTTGAGACTCCATGGACTGAAGCACGCCAGGCCTCCCTATCCATCACCAACTCCCGGAGCTTGCTCCAATTCATGTCCATCGAGTCAGTGATGCCATCCAACTATCTCATCCTCTGTCATCCCCATCTCCTCCCACCTTCAATCTTCCCAACATCAGAGTCTTTTCAAATGAGTCAGCTCTTGGCACCAGGTGGCCAAAGTATTGGAGTTTCAGCTTCAGCATCAGTCCTACTTATGGTATAAATAGTATATGGTATATAAATGAGCACCCAGGACTCATCCCCTTTAGGATGGACTGGTTGGATCTCCTTGCAGTCCAAGGGACTCTCAAGAGTCTTCTCCAACACCACAGTTCAAAATCATCCATTCTTTGGTGCTCAGGTTTCTTTGTAGTCCAACTCTCACATCCATACATGACTAATGGTAAAACCATAGCTTTGACTAGATGGACCTTTGTCGGCAAAGCGATGTCTCTATTTTTTAATATGCTGTCTAGGTTGATCATAGCTTTTCTTCCAAGGAGCAAGCATCTTTTGTTTCATGGCTGCAGTCACCATCTGCAGTGATTATGGAGCCCAAGAAAATAAAGTCAGCAACTCTTTCCACTGTTTCCCCATCTATTTGCCATGAAGTGATGGGACCGGATGCCATGATCTTCGTTTTCTGAATGTTGAGTTTTAAGCCAGCTTTTTCACCCTCTTCTTTATAAACTCTCTATTGCGTTGATTGCAATACCGATTGTTTTTATATTTTGTGTGCCCCATTGCTGTCATGTCAAACTCTTTGCGACCCCATGGCCGGTAGCCCTCCAGGCTTCTCTGTCCATGGGATTCTCCAGGCAAGAATACTGTGGGTTGCCATCTCCTTCTCCAGGGGACTCAGGGATCCAAGCTGCGTCTCTTGCGTCTCCTGCATTGACAGGTAAATTCTTCACCACTAGCGCCACATGGGAAACTTTTTTTTTTTTTTTTTGCTAAGAGGCAGGTGGGATCTTTCCTCCCCAACCAGGAATCGCAGCACCCCTTGCATTGGAAGGTGGACAAGAGAAACCACTAAAGTGAGGAGACCCAGCCACTAGAGAAGAATCCTTGCTCGCCGCAACTAGAGAAAAGTCTGCAGTGCAACGAAGACCCAGCACAGCAAAGAATAAATAAATGAAAATAATATTTTTTAATGGAAAGAAAAGAAAATATTAAGCGGGGCAGTTGGCAGATCTATCAGCTACCTGCAAGTTACAAAACAGCTCAAAGATAAATGAATAGGCTGAGAGCCAACAGTCTTTAATGTCGAGGAGGGGGACATGGAGGTGGGCAGGAGAGCTGATGCGTGCTTTTTCATTAAAGTGCCTGTTTTTACTTCCTCTCAAGATCACGTGGGAAGCGGGAGGACGAGCTCATGCCTGTTTTCTGATATCTTTGCCCGAACTCGTCTCATTCCTGGAGAGACCCTGCTCCGCGACCCCCTTTCCTGTTCTCCGAAGAAGGCTGTGGCATCCTTGTAATACATTCTGTTTGTTTTGTCAAGCACGTGTAGAAGGATTTCTATTCTTTGCAAAACAAACGTGCCTTTGATAACACTCAAATTATCAGGAGAAAGAGAAAAAAAAAAAAGAAAAAAAACACCATAAAAGTTTGCTGATGGGACTCTAACCCTTTGTCTGCCCTTCCTTTTCCAAAATCGTTTTGTTCAAAGATGTTGGGCAGGGACTTTCCTGGTGGTCCAGTGGCTAACACTCCGGGGGTGAGAAAGGGGAGGCCAGATTAGATCCCCGGTCAGGGAACTCAGATCCCATACACTTGCAATTAAGACAAAGCACAGCCAAGTAAATAAATGTTGTTTAAAAAAAAAAAAAAAAGCTCTAGGCTACTCTGGATAGACAGTCAGCAAGGTCTGCACACGTCCCGAGGATGCTGCTGCTGCTGTGTGGTCCAGAACGGCATACAAAAGGATGAATAGTCAACAGAAGGCAACGGTCTTAGATGAACGTGATTGGAACAAGCGGTTGGGGGTCATGACATCATCTTCATTACCCAGGAATCCTTTCTTGAAAGGCAGGTCTGGTAACACGCAACCAGCATCTCTACTGAGCATCTCTACCACAGATTGAAGCTGAGTAAGTCCATGTCTGTTCCACCCCACCTGGAGTTCCCATCCTGTCAACTGCATCCCTGACGGGTTCTCTGAAAGTAAAGTGCTGGTCGCTAGGTCATGTCTGATTCTTTTGAGAACCCATGGACGGTAGCCCACCAGGCTCCTGGGACCATGGGATTCTCCAGCCAAGAATACTGGAGTGCGTTGCCATGCCCTTCTCCAGGGGATCTTCCCAACCCAGGGATGGAACCTGGAGCCACCAGGGAAGCCCCTAAGGGTTCTCTGCCTGGCCTGAAACCTTTAGAGATTCTGTCTGGTCCTGCCTAGATCTGGTCCCCAGTCGCAGGGTCTGGCCTGCAAGAAGACCCTCAATTCCGTCATGATCACCTCCAAAGACTCAGGCTGCCCTGGGATAGTCCCCT
This sequence comes from Aepyceros melampus, assembly GCA_006408695.1. NCBI lineage: Eukaryota > Metazoa > Chordata > Mammalia > Artiodactyla > Bovidae > Aepyceros > Aepyceros melampus. Next base: position 321,237 of record SJXQ01003388.1, read on the forward strand.
GCAGGCACAACTGTTCCTCGTTAGTCTGTATGTCACCTGGAAATGACTCTGTGTCCACACAGGAGTTCTGCCACAGTTCCCCAGAAATTACCTTGCTTTGTGTTTGTACAAGCCCCAGCAAATTCCCCTGAGATAATTCACAAACTGTCATTCAGACTCAACCTTCCTAACAAACTCATCAGCGTGGTATGAAAACAAAACATGATTTAAATACTTGTTGACCGCACTATGCAAACAGACTTCTACACAAGTCCCAGGTAAAATGCTGTTTCTCACCCTACTGCCTCAAAAACACTTCCTTTCTCACGTTATGTTTCAAATTTTAAACATCTGTGAATTCCACTTTGCCCCTAGAGCTCTTAATTTCTTCTTACTAATAATTCATAATCTTTCAAAGAGTGATTTAGCTACCTTTCTTCTTTTCTCGTACACAGAGTACATGAAAATTAACAACTAAAATGTTTAAGTCACCTGAATTTTTAAATATTTCCACAATAATAAGGAGCTGAGTAGAGAATGTTCAACACAAAAGTCTCCATTTTTGAGCTATAGTAAAAATTCTGGGACAATCCTGGTGTCTCATGGATAAAGAATCCGCTTGCCAATGCAGGAGACACAGGTTCAATGCCTGATTTAGGAAGATGCAGGCAACTAAGCCCGTGTCTCATCACTACCAAGTCTGTGCTCCAGAGCCCACAGCTGCAAATACGGAGCCCACACGCCCTGGAGCCCTGCTCCGCAACAAGAGAATCCAGTGCAACGGGAAGCTCATGCAGCAAAGAAGACCTAGCAAAGCCCCAAATCAATTAACCAAATAATAATTAATATAAGTAATATTTAATTAATAATTAATATAATTAACTAAATAATAAATTTGGAAAATGGTTGCTCAGTTTCCTAGACTCAGAGCCAGAGAAGGCAATGGTGACCCACTCCAGTGCTCTTGCCTGGAAAATCCAATGGACAGAGGAAGCTGGTAGGCTGCAGTCCATGGGGTCGCTAAGAGTCGGACACGACTGAGCAACTTCACTTTCACTTTTCACTTTCATGCATTGGAGAAGGAAATGGCAATCCACTCCAGCATTCTTGCCTGGAGAATCCCAGGGACAAAGGAGCCTGGTGGGCTGCCGTCTATGGGGTCACACAGAGTCGGACACGACTGAAGTGACTTAGCAGCTAGCGGCTAGACTCAGAGCTGAAAGCTTCTGTGGAGCCCTGCACCAAGGTCACAGGACCAAAAATCTCTGGAACTGACCAAGCCCCATAGCAACAGTTGCCATGAGCCTCCAGATCTAAATAAACCTGTTTCCTGACCCTATATTAGGTAAAATACCCACCCTATTACCCACCCCACAGCATCCTAACCAATCGCCTAATGCCACCCACCCTTCCAGTACAAATTTCTGTCTTGAGGCTATAAATATTGGCTACTAGCCCACGAAAGGGGTTGGCTCTCCCATGAGCCAGCCTCCTATTCTAACAGCATCTTCCATGCTAATAAACTTTACTGTCCTCTCATTCTGCCTCATGCCTGGAAATTCTGTTCCAACCCGCGCACAGACCATCACAGAGTCTGGATAAATACATAGATGTACTGTCCTGGAAATTCTTTCCTTTCCCTGGCTATGAATCATTTCTTTTCAAATAAAATCTTAGTTTCAGGAGGAGGAAGACAAACTACAGGCTCACTAGGAATCATTATAATACTACGGGAAAGAAAAAGTTCATTTATGGCAAAGAGAAAAAGTCTTTCAAATTTTTACTTACAAGGAAAGAGTTGAATTTTAAAAGTTTCCTTGTGAATCTGGATAAAAACATGTTTCCACAACTAGACTGACAGTGATGAAAAAAAATGATACCACCTACTATCAGTACATAGTATCAACAGACGTATATTAGAATCGTTGGAAATACGTATTGAGAAATGGAATGAAAAAGTGTCCGACTCTTTGCGACCCCATGGACTGTAGCCCACCAGGCACCTCTGTCCATGGAATGCTCCAGACAAGAATACTGGAGTGGATTGCCATGCCCTCCTCCAGGGAATGAAACCTGGGTCTCTTGCATTGCAGGCGGATTCTTTACCACCTAAGGCAATGTCAACCTTTCCTCCCATATCAGTAAACAAAGTTTGTCACAGTCACCAGCAACTGCAGCTCCCAAAGACAGTGAGCTGGTTTGCCGAAAAAGAACTCGGAAAGTGAAAACTCGGAGGAAGGAAACACAGGATACTGGCCCCACATCAGGTTGCAAGGAAAAGTCAATTCTGACTCCAAGTTGGAACTATTTCTGTGACTTGCTTTTTTTTTTTTTTTTGCTTTTTGCTTTTATTATTATAATCGTACATTATGGCCAGCCTCTTGAGAATCCTGGCCCTCTGCCTGACTGTTAAGCTAGAGTACTTTTGTTCAGGACCCTGCCCACCTGTGAATGGCTAGAGGAAGGAAGAAATTAACCCACCTCCTGCCTAAGGCTGGCCATTCTAGGAGATATTTGCAAGACTGATGGCCTTTTTGTTTCTTCTCCTCCCCACATCTCTGTCCTATAAAAGAACCTGTCATCCAGACCCCGAGAATATGGTTATTTTGAGACATTAGTCTGCCATCTTCTCAATTTGCTAGCTCCATGAATAAAGTCCTATTCCTTGCTTCAACGCTTCATCTCTGATTCACTGCCCTGTCATGCAGGGAGCTGAGTGAGCTAGGACTCAGTCACAATAGCTGAACTGCATATCAAAGGATGATTTCAGTGAGCCCAGATTCTTGAATCTTCCCATACTCAGAAAAGCGCAAAATCCCTTACCCTGGGGTATCTGGTTCTGCTGTTTGTTGCAAAACTTCTATATAACCCAGCTCCTCCTTTGCCTCCTTGGAGCAGTTCTCTCAGGGTCACTTGAGACACTGCCTCCCGTGCTTGAAGTCCTAAAAAGTTCCCACCGAATAAAACAACTGTCAACTTTTAGGTGGCACGTATTTTTTTAGTCAACAGTATCAACAATGTTAAGTGTGCATGCCCAGCTATACAACAAATCCATCCTAGGAAGGTAAGCAGACAAAGGTTCAAACAGATGTGCAAACATTCTCATCACAGTTTTGATTAAAACAGAAAACACAGAGTTTAGAAACATTCTAAATATTCATCAGTTTCTCGCTGTTCAGTCGCTGAGTTGTGTCTGACTCTTTGCGACACCATGGACTGCAGCACACTAGGCTTCCCTGTCCTTCAGTTTCTCCTGGAGTTTGCTCAAACTCATGTCCATCGAGTCAGTGATTCCATCCAACCATCTCCTCCTCAGCTGCCCCCTTCTCCTCCTGCCTTCAGTCTTTCTCAGCATCAGGGTCTTTTCCAATGAGTCGGCACTTCGCATCATGAATCGGTCTGGCTAAACAAATGATAGTACAGTTTATACAATTAAATACTCGTTAAAGTTATGACCAACCTAGACAGCATATTCAAAACCAGAGACATTACTTTGCCGACTAAGGTCCGTCTAGTCAAGGCTATGGTTTTTCCAGTGGTCATGTATGGATGTGAGAGTTGGACTGTGAAAAAGGCTGAGCACCAAAGAATTGATGCTTTTGAACTGTGGTGTTGGAGAAGACTCTTGAGAGTCCCTTGGACTGCAAGGAGAACCACCAGTCCATTCTGAAGGAGATCAGCCCTGGGATTTCTTTGGAAGGAATGATGCTAAAGCTGAAGCTCCAGTACTTTGGCCACCTCATGCGAAGAGTTGACTCATTGGAAAAGACTCTGATGCTGGGAGGATTGGGGGCAGGAGGAGAAGGGGACGACCGAGGATGAGATGGCTGGATGGCATCACTCACTCGATGGACGTGAGTCTGAGTGAACTCCGGGAGTTGGTGATGGACAGGGAGGCCTGGCATGCTGTGATTCATGGAGTCGCAAAGAGTCGGACATAACTGAGCGACTGAACTGAACTGAACTGAATCTACTTAAAATGGTAACAGACAGGATGAACAGACAGATGGATAGATAAAAAGAAAGGAGAGAGGGAAGAAGGAAGGAATAAATCATCATTGATCTTATCATCCTTGATCTCTTCTCATAGGGGAAGAAACACAAATTCAGGTTTTATATTTATTAGCACTGACCTTGATCATGGCACAAATCATGAGCTACCTTTTTTAATGCCAGGAACAGCTCATTTCTACACTAATAACTGTCATCAGGACTTGGAGTTATGACGTATCTATCATCCCTGAGAAACTCAAGGAAAAGGAAGATGACTGTAGGTCCTTGGGATCATCTGTGTCTGATTCATCATCTGATAATGACAGGTTTCTCATCTAACTAACAGGTGGATAGGCTCTTGATGCAGGAGAAGGTGCGTCAAGACACACTGTGCCCTTTCGTCTCTCACACCTGGCTTGGGTCCAGCTCAGCAAATTTGTATTCCACATAACCCAAGCGACAAGCCTCAAGAGAAAAGCATCAGAGAAAACACTCTCATCTCCTGGAACAAGGACCTGTGAATGTTGGTTTGTGTTTCCACTTTATAAGCGATCCTGCACAAGATGGAGCAGTTCCAAACACAGGCCATTTGCCTGCCTGACGTTCTTGGAAATATCTTACTCCAAATTCTCTCCAGAGTGATTTTTCCCCCCTTCTCTTTTCTTTCACTGAACAGATGGATAGAAACATGAATTTTATCCTATAATGTCAAGTCGTGTTTGCCCAACATTTGTGAAACTTGCTGCCTGGGAGACTTGATCAGAAAATTTTGGAGTAAAACCAGACATGTGACAACAGAACAGAATGGGTATCCTCATTCTGCAATTCACACTGATAAACAAGTTATTAGGCAGTAAACTGAAACTGCCCAGGATCAAATTAAAAAAAAAAAAAAGTGGAGATGACTCATCTATTAAATCCTCTGCTTTCTTCCAGCATTGCTAATTTAGAGGAAGTACAAGCAATAAAAACACCCAAATCAGAAATCATTACCTCTGTTATCACAGTAAAAGTTCTCTAAGATGACCCTGAGTTAATAAACTTCTCTGACTAATCAACAGAGCCCATTCCTTCCGTAAAACAGTCTGACTAACTTCTTAACACACTAAATTTTTATGGTAGCAAACAGCCTAGACTCTGGGCTATGTAAATATATAAATACATATTTGAGTATAAACACACAGACATATACACATATTTGTTATTTATTTATTCGCTTTTGTACTTAAATATTGTTTTATGGGCTTCCCAGGTGGCACTGGTGGTCAAGAATCCAACAAGCCAGTGTAGGAGACATGAAAGACACAGGCTGGATCCCTGGGTCAGGAAGATCCCCTAGAGAAGGAAATGGCAACCCATTCCAGTTGCCTGGGAAATTCCATGGACAGAGGAGCCTGACGGGCTACAGTTCTTGGGTTTGCAAAGGGTCGGACGTGACTGAGTGCCTGAGCACACAGGCGCACACACACACATCGCTTTACATGTTATATAGTGGGTAGTATTAGTCGTGTCCAACTCTTTGTGACCCCATGGACTGTAGCCCACCAGGCTCCTCTGTCCATGGGATTCTCCAAGCAAGAATACTGCAGTGGGTTGCCATTCCCTTCTCTTACATGTTATATATAAGTACATAAACAGTTTGTAAATAATTAAATACATATCATATATATATGTATATATCTGATTAGTTTGATGAACCCAAGCTTCCTTTTCCAGATTCTAGACACCATTCCAGGATGGATCCTTCCCAGCAATCTGTCCAGAGCAATATTCCTGTCCTCCATGGCCTAGTGCACTCCCTATTGGTACAGAAAAGTGGTAGAAACTCATTCCCCTCCCTCGTCCACACTGACCTAATCTTACACCTAGTGATCAACCCCATTCCCCTTAGCACACTGGAAAGAGAAACTGGATCACTTCCCTATAGAGGCAACATGGCAAATTACAGATTTCCTGGATATATGTTTATATTACACTTCTTTTCCTTTTTAGCATGAAATCAATATATTATGTATCTCTATAAAGTTAAATGTACTGTTTGAAGTATGCACACATTTGTTGTACGATTCCTCATTTTAACTGACAATTGATTAACTCAATGATTATAAGTCTTGATCTCTTTAAAGAAGAAATGAGAGAATGCATGAGAACCCTTCAGAAAATGTAGTAAGAACTACTTTAACTTTGTTTACACACTCCTGCTGGTCCACTAACTATAACAAAAATCTCAGATTTCTAGTAAAAGTGAAAGTTGCTCAGTCATGTCTGACTATATAATACAATCCATGGGATTCTCCAGGCTGGAATCCTGGAGTGGGTAGCCATTCCATTCTCCAGGGGATCTTCGCAACCCAAGTCTCCCACACTGCAGGTGGATTCTTTACCAGCTGAGCCACAAGAGAAGCCCATGAATACTGGAGTGGGTAGCCTCTGCCTTCTCCAGTGGATCTTCTCAACTCAGGGATGGAACCCAGGTCTCCCGCATTGCAGGTGGATTCTTTACCAGCTGAGCCACAAGGGAAGCCCAAGAGTACTGGAGTGGGTAGCCTATCCCTTCTCCAGTGGATCTTCCTGACCCAGGAATTGAACCAGGGTACCTTTCTAGTAAAGGTTAGATTAAAGACCAGTGGGTGTCCTACCAATCCCTGCTAGAGTTGCAGATGGCTGGGTCCTATGCAGCCTGTGTGCGCCCCACAAGGAGGACGTGCGAATATGGTGGTGTAGGTTCCCAGACTCTCTGTGCCCCACAGGCAGGCAGCTCCCCTGTGGGCAGCGTTACTAAATAAGGCAGGCGCAGGGGAAGGCGGTGTGGAAGGGGGACTCAGAAATGTCCGTTCCTCAGTGGAGACAAGGCTTCCTGATGGCTCAGTTCGCCCGCAGTGTAGCAGACATAGGAGACGCAGGTTCCATCCTTCAGTGAGGAAGGTCCCCTGGAGAAGGAAAATGGCAGCCCACTCCAGTATTCGTGCCTGGAGGATGCCGTGGACAGAGCAGCCTGCTGGGCTACAGCCCACGGGGTCACAGAGAGTCAGACACGTCTGGAAGACTGGGCAACACGCAATGGGGATGGGCAGGCAGTCACATTTCTACACCCTACTCAGTGGGCGAACCCTGAGTGCATCAGGTACGGTAGGAAACACTGTTGAGATAGCCACATGGCTACGCCTGGAGATTACCATACTGAGTGAAGTCAGACTGAGAAAATTCCACATGGTACCACTTTTATGTGGAACCTAAAATATGGCACAAATGAACCTCTCTAGGCAATAGAAAGAGACTCACAGACATAGAGAACAGACCTATGCTTACCAGAGAAGAGAGAGAGAGAGAGATAAATTAGGAGGCTGGGGTTAACATACACTGTATATAAAATAGGTAAGCAACGTGGAACTGCTGTATAGCACGGGGGGGCTATATCCAGTATTCTATAATAATGTGCAAAGGAAAAGAACCTGAAAAAGAACAGATATATATGGACAACTGAATCACTTTGCTGTAACACCTGAAACAAATATAATATTGCAAATAAAATATACTTCAATTTAAAAAAAAACCCTATTAATAAATTAGCATATTTATATGTAATGAACTATAAATGCTATCAAATTTTGGAAAAAAGTGGTGTTTAGCTAAGAACCAAGAAGTTTTAAACAATTTCCCCCCAAATAACATTTAACATTTTTTTTCCCTAATTCAAAGAATTTGCATTCTTGAATGAAAAATCAATATATTAGATACCAGATGTCTCCAGAAATGTTGAGGGACTTCCCTGGTGATCTAATGGTTAAGACTCCTCACTGCTGGACTGCCCTGGTGGGCCAGTGGTTAAGAATCCACCTGCCAACGCAGGAACACGAGTTTGGTCCCTGCTCTGGGAAGTTCCACATGTCTTGGGACAACCGGGCCAGAACTACTGAGCCCAGATGACTTACAGCCAGTGCTTTGCAACAACAGAAGCCACCACAGTGAGAGGCCCAGCAACCTCACGAGGAGAAAACCCACCCACAGTAGCCAAGACCCAGCTCACCCTAAATAAAGACTCCCCACTTCCTACATAGGGGGCACGGGCTTGATCCCAGGCTGGTAAACTAAGATCCTCCATGTTGCATGGTGCAGGAAAAAAAGAAAAAGAAAGAAAGAGCATTTCAATCAGGCTGTATGCGCCCTTAAACTTGAAAGTATTGATAAATACATTGAGAAGCGTCATTGTCATATTATTTCTGAGTCAATCGGATGATGCTGCTGTTCAAACTATTCAATGGATTAATTCAACAAACACAAGCCTTCTTTGCCACACTACAGGTACCATTCCAGAATGGATTACTCTCCCCGATCTACCCAGAAAAATATTCCTGGTATGTCCATGATCTATTATCTTGAGGGGGTGGAAAAGTGAAGGCCGGAGGAGAAGGGGGCGACAGAGGATGAGATGGTTGGGTGGCATCACAGACTCAACGGACATGAGTTTGAGTGAACTCCAGGAGTTGGTGATGGACAGGGAGGCCTGGCGTGCTGCAGTCCATAGGGTCACAGAACCGGACATAACTCAGCGACCAAGCTGAACAGAACTGAAAAGGGAAAGAAAACTCCTTTTTCACCCTTGTCCACACTGATGTAAGCTTTGTCGTTGCTTCGTCATTCAGTCCTGTCTAACTCTTTGTCAGCTGCCAGGCTCCTCTGTCCATGGGATTTCTCAGGCAAGAATACTGGAGTGGGTTGCCATTTCCTGCTCCAGGGCATCGTCCCAAACCAGGAATTGAACCCACTGCAGGTGAATATTTACCACTGAGTCCCTGGGAAGCCCCCTAACCGAACCTTGAAGTGAAGTGACGTTGCTCAGTCGTGTCCGACTCTTTGTTACCCCATGGATTGCAGCCTACCAGGCTCCTCTGTCCATGGGATTTCCAGGCAAGAGTACTGGAGTAGGGTGCCATTTCCTTCTTCAGGGGATGTTCCCGACCCAGGGATCGAACCCAGGTCTCCCGCATTGCAGTCAGACGCTTTTACCGTCTGAGCCACCAAGGAAGTCCGCATCAATAAATTCCATTCCTCTTAGCACATCGGATATCAAATTCAATCACTTTCCTATCAATGCAACACAACAGATTTAGGAATTTCTAAAACTATCATTTTGTATTAAATACAGCTTCTCTTTTTTCTCCTTAGCATGAGATCAATAAGTAGCCAACCCCAGGGCTGTGTGGAGTGCGGCAAAATAATCCACCTCAGTAACTCCAGACAGAAGCCTGGAATCTTAAGATTCAGTTAAGTTCTTTACCTGTAGATGGCACGCACTGCTTGATTTGGAAAAGCCATTTCAGCTTGTCTATTTCTCCCTCTTTGCTGGGGTAGGGGTGATGAATACAAAAGCACTCCCCACTCAGAAGTGGAAATAACTAACCAAAGCAATGTATCTGTGTGTTCTGTGACTGTCAAGGGGTCAGGAAACCCATCACCTTTGTGGGATCCTTGTGGGAAAGTGCCTTTGCACTCTGATTAGAGGACCCAAGGTTATAGCTGCTACCAGCAGCCTTGCTCCTAAGATTCCATTGTTCCCCACTGGAAATTACAACACAGAGAATGGGATTTCAGCTGTTTGTGTGTGTGCAGTTTTATGTTGCCGGGCAATGGGATTAGCTGTTCATTAACAGGAACGTATGCACCTGCCAATGCGGGAGACATAGGAGACACGGGTTCCATCCCTGGGTCGGGAAGATCCCCTGGAGGAGGGCATGGCAACCCACTCCAGGATTCTTGCCTGGAGAATCCCATGGACACAGGAGCTTGGAGGGCTACAGTCCATGGAGTCGCAAAGAGTCAGACACCACTGAGCGTGCACACAAAGAAGAAACTGGCAAGGAAGGTTTTTTTCACCTGAACTGAAAACTAAATCATATATATATATATATATATATATATATATTTAAATATTTCATGTGTGTGGGTACTCAGCACTCAGTCATGTCTAACTCTTTGTGACCCCCATGGACTGTAGCCCACCAGGCTCCTCCATCCATGGGATTCTCCAGGCAAGAATCCTGGAGTGGGTTGCCATTTCCTCCTCCAGGGGATCTTCCTGACCCAGAGATCGAACTTGCATTTCCTGCGTCTCCTGCATTGGCAGGCAGATTCCTTACCACGAGGGCTCCCTGGGAAGCATTTAAACAAAAATAATCTATGTTGACCATAAATAACATTTTTATACATGTTGAGAAATAATTTGTAACTATATTTACAAAAATGTCTTTTATGTTAACCAAAATGAGCTTAGGGCTTCCCTGGTGGTCAGCTGCTAAAGAATCTGCCTGCAATGTGGCAGACCTGGGTTCGATCCCTGGGATGGGAAGAGCCCCCGGAGAAGGGAATGGCTACCCACTCCAGTGTCACGACCTGGAGAATTCCATGGACTGTAGGGGTCACAAAGAGTCAGGCGCGACTGAGCGACTTTCACGAAACGAGTTTAAAAGATGATGTAGAAGACAAAGTATCAGTTGTGTTTCTTGAACATGTGCACGCTCCCACGCATGGCTTTGGGGATCTTTGATAAAATGGCCCCATCTCTGGACTTCCTGGCAGCCCAGTGGTTAAGAATCCACCTGCCAATGCCGAGGGCACGAGTCCGATCCTTGGTCCTTGGTTCGGGAAGATGTCACATGCTACTAAGCCCATGTCCCACAACTACTGAAGCCTGTGTGCTCTCAAGCCCCGGAACTGCAACAAAGAGCAGCCCCCATCAACCACAACTAGCAAAAGCTCTCAAGCAGCAAGACCCAGTGCAATCAAAACTAAATCAATGCGTAAAAACGTCTCCTTCCTCCAGTTTGAGCCCCAGCTACCACTTCCCTCTGCTACTCCTGCTAACCCACTCTGGCCAGTAAACGGGAAGGTAACTAAAATATTACCCTCCAGGCTCTTCTGTCCATGGGAGTCTCCAGGCAAGAATACTGGAGTGGGTAGCCATTTCCTTCTCCGGAGGATCTTCCTGACCCAGGGATCGAACCCTGGTCTCCTGCATTGCAGGTAGATTCTTTACAGCCTGAGCCACCAGGGAAGCCCCAACTGAAATATGTATCGGAACGTTTTAACTCTGCGATTGGCATTCTCTATTCTCTCTGAATAGAATACTCCTACCAACCCAACAGATTACTGTTGGACCCAATCAACTCTGGTTGACCAGATGTCCCTGGAAATAATGCCTTCTGGGAGGCAGTGGTCATATGTTATTTCACAGGGGAATCTTCAACTTCCATGCATCTTTGCTTCATCAAATTACAGATTCATCACCTAGATATTCCTCAAACTCCAGGTCACAGACCCACCCCATTGGTTTAACCCTTCAGGCAGCACTTTTTACAGCCCCAGAGTTCAGCGAAATGCCTCGAGGCCAACGTCGTAAACTAGGAGGGTAAGACAGAGCTACTTGTTTTTTAGTTGCTAAGACGACTTTGACTCTTTGCAACCCCATGGACGGTAGCCCGCCAGGATTCTTTGTACATGGGATTTCTCAAGCAAGAATACTGGAGTGGGTTGCCCTTTCCTTCTCCAGGGGATCTTCCCCAACCCAGGGATCGAACCCACGTCTCCTGCCTTGCAGGCAGATTCTCTACCACTGGGCCACCAGTGAAGGACCAAAGCTATAGCTTCTTCAAATCTCAATCCTGGGAACTTCCCTGGTGGTCCAGTGGCTAAGACTCTGTGCTCCCAATACAGGGGGCCAGGGTTCCATCCCTAGTCCGGGGACTAGGTGCAACCTTCCTCAGCTAAGAGTTTGCATGCCACAAATAAAAGACCCCACATACTGCAGCCACACTGGGTGCAGCCAAATAAATTAAAAACAGTCCAATCCGGGATTTCCCAACCATTGCACTTTCCAACCCCTTGATACCTGAGACTGGACAATTCTTTGACATGGGGGCTGGTTATGGGCACTGTAGGATATTTAGCAACACCTCTGACCTCTACCCACTGGATGACCATAAGACCACCTCTCTCCAATTGTCACAACCAAGCACGTCTTCAGACCTTGCCAAAGAGCAGCCCTAGAAGACCTGTGCATTTCACGTCTTCTTAAACATTCACAGAGAACAAGTTGGCAAAGGCTCTGAAAAATCCTATGATGAAGAAAGAAGTCAGATCAACCGTATTCCCCTATGGATTTAGACGTTTGCATATCTTACAAACTGTGCTGCTGGAGAAGACTCTTAACAGCCTGAGCCACCAGGGAAGCCCCAACAGAAATATGCATCGGACCGTTATAACTCTGCGATTGGCATTCTCTATTCTCTCTGAATAGAATACTTGCTGTATATTGTCACCCTGCTTATTTAACTATATGCAGAGTACATCATGAGAAACGCTGGGCTGGAAGAAGCACAAGCTGGAATCAAGATTGCTGGGAGAAATATCAATAACCTCAGATATGCAGATGACACCACCCTTATGGCAGAAAGTGAAGAGGAACTAAAAAGCCTCTTGATGAAAGTGAAAGAGGAGAGTGAAAAAGTTGGCTTGAAGCTCAACATTCACAAAATGAAGATCATGGCATCCGGTCCCATCACTTCATGGGAAATAGATGGGGAAACAGTGGAAACATAGCTTCTTCAAATCCCACTCCTGGGCACTGTAGGATATTTAGCAACACCCCTGACCTCTACCCACTGGATGACCATACGACCACCTCTCTCCAGTTATCACAACCAAGCACGTCTTCAGACCTTGCCAAAGAGCAGCCCTTGAAGACCTGTGCACTTCACGTCTTCTGAACATTCACAGAGAACAATAAGTTGGTAAAGGCTCTAAAAAGTCCTGGGCTTCCCTGGTAGCTCAGAGGTTAAAGCGTCTTGCCTGCAATGTGGGACACCAGGGTTCAACCCCATGAGTTGGGAAGATCCCCTGGAGAAGGAAATGGCAACCCACTCCAGTACTCTCGCCTAGAAAATCCCATGGATGGAGGCGCCTGGTGGGCTACAGTCCATGGGGTCGCAAAGAGTCGGACACGACTGTTCACTTTCACTTCACTAAAAAAATCCTATGACGAAGAAAGAAGTCAGATCAACCGTATTCCCCTATGGATTTAGACGTTTGCATATCTCACAAACTGTGCTGCTGGAGAAGACTCTTGAGAGTCCCTCGGACTGCAAGGAGATCCAAACAGTCCATCCTCAACGAAATCAACTCTGACTATTCCTTGGAAGGACTGATGCTGAAGCGGAAGCTCCACTACTTCGGCCACCCAATGTGAAGACCCGATTCATTGGAAAAGACCCTGATGCTGGGGAAGACTGAAGGCAAAAGGGGACGAGGGGAAGCAGAGGGTGAGATGGTTAGACAGCACCAGTGAGTCAGTGGACAGAATTAGAGCAAAGTCCAAGAGATGGCGGAGGACAGAAGAGCCCGGTGTGCTGCAGTCCACGGGGTTGCAGAGTCGGACATGACTTAGCAACTGAACAACCAACCTCACAAAGCTAACCTTGAACAGAAGAACCACTGTTCCATGAAATCTTCTTATTAACCCTACTTTAAGTACATGAGGCAAGCACCTGACCCAATTGAGGCACTTGTGAAAATATTCCCCATAATCAAATGTCTATTTAAAGCCCTTCAATTATTTGCTTATGAATATGAATGGCCACCTAATAGACACAGATGTAATGGAGACTGAAACTCTAAAATTACTTCAATTAACCTAGGACTGATTATTTGCAGGTATATTTGTCTGCAAATAAAATTTTCTGGTAATATACGCTGTTCCAAACGGAGCTCCTGTGTGTCGGTGATGTACTATTTGTTCAATTATTTTCCAAATTCATTTCAGTTCAGTTCAGTTGCTCAGTTGCGTCTGACTCTTTGCAACCCCAGAGACGGCAGCATACCAGGCTTCCCTGTCCATCACCAACTCCCAGAGCCTCAAACTCATGTCCATCAAGTCAGTAATGCCATCCAGCCATCTCATCCTCTGTTGTCCCCTTCTCCTCTTGACTTCAGTCTTTCCCAGCATCAGAGTTACTACTTGATCATTTTTATAGGTGAAATATTGAAAAGAGTATGAGCTTTAAAGCTAGCTTTGTATCCAACGCGTAAAACATCCCTCACAAACACAGCTGTGTTAGAAAAATTATGCAAGCCTTTTGAAATAACAATGTTACTATTTAATAACCCAGAGAACTGTTGTGAGGCTTCTCCTTGTGGCTCAGCTGGTGAAGAAGCCACCTGCAATGCTGGAGACCTGGGTTCAATCCCTGGGTTCGAAAGGATTTTTGTGCGATTATGGACACCAATTCCAGTGTGTGGGGGGTGTTTCCACAGTTATCAAGTAATTCTCGGACACAGGCTGGGACTACAACTCAACTCAATTCTGACACTAACCTGGAGATCAGTAAGATACACAGATTAAAGGCTCAGTCCTACAAGACTGAAGCAATTTAACACACACACACACACACACCCCTACAAGACTGCCCCCAGCTCCGTAAACTTCAAAAGCCAATCGCAAATCCAGTAAGATACACAGACTAAGGCTCAGTCCTACAAGACTGAAGCAATTTCACACACACAGACACACACACACACACCCCTACAAGACTGCCCCAAGCTCCGTAAACTTCAAAAGCCAATCGCAAGTTCAGAGTTTCACCAGTGATTCTGAGCAACCGGCTCTGTATCAGAATTTTCCACAAACCCCACCCCGGGTGTGATTAATCTCCTGGAGCAGCTCACATAAACCAAGAAAAAACTTTTACTCACGAGATCACTGGCTCATTACGAAAGCTAGAACTCAGGAACAGCCACCTGGGAGAGGCACACAGGGCAGGGTCTGAGAGGAGAGGACTCTTTGCAGGCTGCCATCGTCCCCAGTTGTCCACATGGTCACCTACCCGGAAATTCCCTCATCCCCCAGTTTTTTTGTTTTCTTTTCTTTTTTTTTTTTTTCAAAACTTTCCTGGAGGCTCCATTATGCAGGCATGATTGACAAGACCATTAACCACTGGGCATTAAGTCAACCTCCCGCCCCCTCGCCCCTCCTTGGAGGTCACGAGGGAGGATGGGGCTGAAAGTTCAGACCCTGGGCTCTTCCGGTTGGTTCCCATGGCAACCAGCCCCCAGCCTCCGGTGCATTACAAAAGTCACTCCATTAACATGAAAACACCTTGAGGGCTCTCCTCAGGAAATTCCAAGGGTCTTAGGAGCTCTGTGGCAGGAATCAACAGCCAAAGACCAGGCGTATGTATCATCTTTTAAATCCCAATATTAAAACACGCTTCTGGAGTGATATGTAAATTTGTCTTTCACCATGAAGATGGTCAATAAAGTGTTGATTTCTGTTCAAGACTCAGTCTGACCACCTACTGACCGGGGAGAGTGAATTCTATCCTGAGATTTTTTTTTTTTTTTTTTTACAAGTTTGTCGATTTTAAAAGCAGGC
>SJXQ01003388.1:336899-448723 GCA_006408695.1 Aepyceros melampus
TGCAGGGTGGGGGGCATGAGATGAATCGGGAGACTGGGGTTGACATATATACCCGGCTGTGTGTAAATCAGATGACTGACGAGAACCTGCTGCATAGCACAAGCATGTGTACTCCTTCCAGGGGGCTTCCAGGAGGCGCTGGTGGCAAGGAAACTGCCTGCCCATGCAGGAGACGGAAGAGACGCAGGTTCCATCGCTGGGCTGGGGAGATCCACTGGAGGAGAGCATGGTAACCCGCTCCAGTACTCTTGCTTGGAAGATTCCATGGACATTGGAGCCTGGCGGGCTACAGTTCAGGGGGTCGCAAAGAGTCAGACACGACTGAAGCAACTTAGCACGCATACATGGCTCTACTCATGGGAAGGAAATCAAAAAAACAGTGGATATTTGTATACATGGGGCTGATTCCCTTTGCTGCACAGTGGGAACTCACACAACATCCTAAAGCAACCATAAGAAAAATTAATCAAATAAAAACGCAGATTTTTATTAGAAAAGGTATTCTTGCAAGTTTATGGGCTTCCCTTGTAGCTCAGTCGGTAAAGAATCTGCCTGCAATGCAGGAGACCTGGGTTCGACTCCTGGGTCGGGAAGATCCCCTGGAGAAAGAAACGGCAACCCACTCCAGTGTTCTTGCCTGGAGATTCCCATGGTCAGAGGAGCCCAGTGGCTACAGTCCATAGGGTTGCAAAGAGTCAGACACAACTGAACTGACACGTGTGTGCAAAGAAAAGATTAGGCAATAGAACATGCTGTCTTTCTCAAAATCAAATCTGACCTTTTCCCCAGGATACTGAAAAAAGCAGTTGAGGAAGGAAGGGGCTGCTGAAGGTCTTGAAACTTGCCCATACCCTCATGCAGGGGTCAGCAAACTTTACCTATAAAGGGGGAGATGGCAATAATTTACTCTTAGTGGGTCATAAGGTCTTTGTTATGACTACATATCTTTGATGTGGTGTACAAAAGTGAGCAGAGATGATACATCAAGGGAAGAGTATTCCAATAAAATTTTATTTACAAAAGCCCGCGGTGGACAGGATTCAGTCCCTGAGCTGTTGTTTTCCACTTTACTGCCCTGCAGTGCCAAATGCTGATAAGAAATGAATGAATAGGTAATAAATCTGCAGAAAGGCAATACCACTTGTACCTAGTTGCTAGATCCGTTTCAGTTTTGCAATAATACTAATAATTGATTATAAAAGAGCACCAAGGTAAAAATCCATCTCGGGAAATGACTGAATAATCACCTGTTAAAAAGTTTCTATCGGGGAAAATACAGGGCTCCTGAATTCTTTTCAAAGTGAAACACTACCATTCCTTTTGGACCACGTTTCAGAGAATATTATTATCTTCTGGGTCAACCTATCTATGGAATATTGATTACATTATAATCAGCAAGATGTTCTTATTCAGCATTTTTCTGGCAAATACGGTAGACCTGGGTTCGATCCCTGGGTTGGGAGGATCCCCTGGAGGAGGAAATGGCAACCCACTCCAGTATTCTTGCGTGGAGAATCCCATGGACAGAGGAGCCTGGTGGGCTTCAGTCCATGGTGTTACAAGGTGAAAGTGAAAGTCACTCACTCTTTGCGACCCATGGACTGCACAGGCCAGAATACTGGAGTGGGTAGCCTTTCCCTCCTCCAGGGGATCTTCCTAATCCAGGGATCAAACCCAGGTCTCTAGCACTGCAGGCTGATTCTTTACCAGCTGAGCCACAAGGGAAGCCTTGAGTTGGACACAGCTGAGTGAGGGTCACAAAGAGTTGGACACAACTGAATGACTAGCCCTTCCAAGTTACAACCATTTCATCCACGACATAAATCTCTGCAGTAATTCTCCCCGAAATTAAGTTCCATCTGTCTTTTCTAATCAACTCACTCTCCTCCTTCAAATTCCAGACATTGTCAGACATACAGGTCTGCTAGAATCTGTTTTTAAAAGGACTTTCTTTGACTATGCAATTTCCTCCAAGGATGATTGCTGAGAAAACCATCAACAATAATATTATTTTCCTTGCGACGCAGATTTGAGATGAAGATGAATTTTTGGTCTATTTCTTTGCTTCTTTCTTTTTTATTTTTCCCCTCAATCCTCCTTCCCTCCCTCTGTCCCTTTCTTTCTCTTTTTCTTTTTTCTGTCTTTCTCTTTCTCTCTCCTTCCGCCTTCCCTCCATCCCGTTCTCCTTTTCTGTTTGAAGTCTTTGGTTTGCCACGGACCGCATCACCGCAGAACCTGTAGGTTATTGCGTTTTCAGCTGGACAATCCCTGAGTGACCACTCCAGCCAGTGTGATTGCCTCCCTGACCTGTTCCCCGCAGATCCTTCATGCCAGCTCTGCGTGCACGCCTTGCACCTCTTGGCTCTTTCCCTGGAATGTCTCCATCAGGAGTCTCCTGTCTTTGGGCTACTGGAACCGAGAGACATGTTAGGGGTCCAAATGCCCTTCCCACATGGCGCCTCCACCCCCAATATATCCTCAAGCCCCAAACTATGTAGGCGATGACTGAAGAGGGGTAAATCCACATGCCCAGCTCCCTGGCCTTTAGGCAAACACATACAAAAAATCCCCTAAGATGCTGTTTACATCCAAGCATGCTACAGAGATCAGGTTGAAGCTGGGACTTGGCAGAAATCACTCACTTTTGTCTCCCCTCCTTCCTGCCTTGCCTTCTCCTCCTGTAGCTGGCTTCCCTTCCTTGGGATCCTGAGATTCCTCATCCCAGGTCAGCCTGTGGGGAACCTGACCTAAGTCTCTGTGCTGTAGCAGGCACTGTCAATCACAAATACCTTTGGCCACCTGATGAGGAGAACCAACTCATTGGAAAAGACCCTGATGCTGGGAAAGAATGAAGGCGGGAGGAGAAGGGGACGACTGAGGATGAGATGGTTGGATGGCATCACCGACTCGATGGACATGAGTTTGAGCAAGCTCCGGGAGTTGGCTATGGACAGGGAGGCCTGGCGTGCTGCAGTCCATGGGGTCACAAAGAGTCTGACACAAGGGAGCGACTGAACGACAAGGGCCCCTGCCATCTGCCTCTACAAGGATTAAATCAGGTGCTGCAGCTGCTGACTTTTCAACACCCCCTGCAAGGAGCTCAGGGTGGAGAGCAGACAGGAGACATCTGTGTTCTGGGAAAAAGTGGCAAGACAGGTCTTCAAAGAGTGAGATATTTTCAGAAGCTGATTTTATGCACGTAATTCTTGCATTTCCTCATATCTAGAAATGCACTAAAATCCTTCATGATGATGTCTGCTCCTCAGGACAAGCAATAACCCTCACAAGACTAGCAAGAAACCTTCTGGGAAGAAAAATAAGCGCTCGATTGCACGTACTGTCCCTTCACTAAAATTACAAATCTCCTGACCTCCCCCCTTGCCTCTTTGGAACAGTCTGTCAGAGCTATCTAGGTGCTCTATCCCAGGCTATAGTCCTCATTCTGCCCCCAAATAAAACCTGACTCATAACTCACGCTGTCCATTTTTTTTTTTTAAAGCTGACAGCCCTATGCTAGTTCTCAGGAGCTTGCTTGCACCTCCATATACCAGGAACCTACGCTGGCATATCTGGACTACCCGCCGCCATTATAACCTTACACAAGCACCTCCAGCTAATGCACCCCACAACTGCAAAACAGAAGCAAAGGCTAGGTCTGGAACAATGATAACTGTAATCGTTTGCACTTGCTCTGACTTTCCAGACTGGCTTCCAGCCATCTCATGGGAAAGGTGACATGAGTTTCTTACAAGTCTTTGTAAGAATTCTCTGCACCGATCATTCTGAATGACAAGATACTTCCATCTGGTTCTGACCGGCGACTGAGATGGGGGGAAAGGGTAGTGCCTCCATTGATTAATACGATCACCTCTGCTCTCAGATCAATACTGTCTGAACTGGCTGAAAAATACAATTTTTATCTATTTAGGCAGCATCGATCAGGCCCTGCTAAATTGATTCAGAATGATGATACGGAATAATTTATGAAACAAAAATGTCAGTGTGCAGAATAGCCAAGAGAAAGAAACCGAGCTTAATCACGGGGACTGTGCTCAGCTCAGCCCAGCTCTGCAGGAGTTGATGAGCTTGGGGAGTGAGATATCGTATGTGATGGTATCTCCTGCTGGAATGAGAGGAAAGTGACTTAAGAAAGATCCCAGGGAGGCTGCAGCATAAGCGTCCTAGACCCTTAAACAGGAGGGATATGCAGGCAGAAAATATAATTAAAAGATGCTTGCTCCTTGGAAGGAAGGTTATGACCAACCTAGACAGCATATTAAAAAGCAGAGACATTACTTTGCCAACAAAGGTCCGTCTAGTCAAGGCTATGGTTTTTCCAGTGGTCATGTATGGATGTGAGAGTTGGACTGTGAAGAAAGCTGAGCGCAGAAGAATTGATGCTTTTGAACTGTGGTGTTGGAGAAGACTCTTGAGATCCCTTGGACTAGAAGGAGATCCAACCAGTCCATCCTAAAGGAGATCAGTCCTAGGTGTTCACTGAAGGGACTGATGTTGAAGCTGAAACTCCAATCCTTTGGCCACCTGATGCGAAGAGCTGACTCATTGCAAAAGACTTTGTAGCTGGAAAAGATTGCGGGCGGGAGGAGAAGGGGACGACAGAGGATGATGAGACGGTTGGATGGCATCACTGACTCAATGGACATGGGTTTGGGTGGACTCCAGGAGTTGGTGGTGGACAGGGAGGCCTGGCGTGCTACAGTCCACGAGGTCACAAAGAGTCGGACACGACTGAGCAACTGAAGTAACTAACTAACTAACTGATTAATACCGGCGTGGGTTGCCATTTCCTCCTCTGGGGGATCTTCCCAACCCGGGAACCAAAACCGCATCTATGACATTGGCTGGTGAATTCTTTACCGCTAGAGTCACCGGCAAGCCCTGGGGAGTGCTAACTGCTGGCGAAATGGCAGGCTGCTAATATTAAAATGCTCTCCTTGTGGTCGACTCTGCCTCACATCTACACCTGATCCTGTTCAGGCTGCTAGTGATAATTCAGAGTCACGGTGATCCTCTTTATGTGGGTCACTGATGAAGCCTGAGCATGCTAAGTCCATTTTATTTTCCATTTCCTCAACTCCTCCAGTGTTTCTCGCATCTTAGCTATCTGAGTGTAGGATTATTAAAGACTTCAGGAGGCAGACGGTTTTGAAGGAGTGTTACTCTGAAAGAAAATGTAATCCGTTGTACCCCAGTGTGGAAAGCAACACCTCAAGACTTCTGGCAGTACGTATATTACAATGTTATGACTTTGAATAGCAAGAGTTTTCATCACCTGGACAAAGGATACAAATCAAGAAGAAAATGATTAACATGTTGATGACTTCAAAACTGCAACAAAATCCTTTAGCAATAGCTTTGCTGTGCAGTCCTTCAGTCATGCCTGACTCTTTGCAACCCCATGGACTGCAGCCCGCCAGGCTCCTCTGTCCATGGGAGCTCCAGACAAGAATACTGGAGTGGGTTGCCACGCCCTCCCTCCAAGGGATCTTCCCTGTCCAGGGATTGAACCCAAGTCTCCTGCAGCTGCTTCATGGCAGGTGGATTTATTACCACTGAGCCACCAGGGGAACCCATTCTATAACCATAAGATTGGCAAATATTAAAAAGTGTGCTGATCTCAAATGCCAGGCATTTGTGCAAACTCTACAATGGAGACCATTATAGGTATATACCTGCCCTCTGAGCTAAAAAATTCATTCCTAGTTATACAAGTTAAAGAAACATTCATATCTATCTTAAAAATGACATGTTCAGGAAGGTTCCTCACGGCATTTCCTATCACAGGAGAAAAGTGGAAGCAACTCAATTTTCCATTCAGGGGATAAAAACAAAATCATAGGTTGCATATTCACGCAATGAAAGACTTGTGTAGGAGATCAAATGAGCAAGCACAGACAGATGAACGGACAACCGTCTCTTAATAAAAATAGCAGGGGGTGGTAAAAATCAGAAGGATACACACAATATAATAGCATTTATGTCAAATTGTAAACCATGCAAAAGAAGTCTATGTGTTGTTTCTGGATACCTAATTCACAGCATCATTTTAAAGACAAACAAAAAATAAATACCAAATTGAGGATCTGGACTTTTTTTTGGGGGGGGCAGGGTAGAGGCAGGATGGAAATGAATGGGGAAATAATAAAGAACATGGCAACCATGTCTGTGTTTCCATTATTTCAGAGGCTAGATGCTCATTCAATATATGGATGGATGGATGGATGATGAATTGATAGGCTGATATGCAAATAAATGACATTATTTACTTATAGTTCTCTGAGAACAGCTAGTCATTATTTGTCAGAAAGTCACTATGTATAAACTGTCTGCCAGACAATACTTATTTAGTGAAAATGATCGAGCCACTTCATTTTCTTAAGGTATGGAAGACTACCCTCGGCCCTGTACGAGGGCCAATAAACTGCACACCAGCCTCTGACAAGTTTATCCACTTCTGCCAATTAAACGTGTTCTTGGTAGGAAAAAATAGAAACAAATTTTATGTTACTTTAGGATGAGTATAGCTGGGAACTTGAGGGTTTTGCTCATATATTTTAAAATTTTTTTTTAATTACTATCATTCTTACTGCTATTTTTATTTTTATTTTTTGACCCATACTTTGTGGCAGGTGGAATCTCAGTTCCCTAACCGGGGATCAAACCCTTGATCAGAAGTACACAGTCTCAACTACTGGACCACTGGGAAAGAAAGCCCTGGGAACTTGATTTTAACACCAAAATTAAAAATAAAACTCCTGTGGAACCTGGGTCTCCATTTTCTTCTCACTCCTCCTTAGCAGTTAATCTCTGTTAGCAAAGATCAGACAGAGCTGATTTACTTAGAATTCAGCTTTGGGAATTTATTTTCATACATATGGTTCGGGGTATGCTGTTCGCCAGCGCAAGCTACAGCCGTATTTCGTTTTCTCCTCTGTTTTACAAGACCAGTTCCAACAATTGAAGTCCTATAGTGTCTTTCTGTTTTTCCCTTTGACTGCACTGCTCAGCATGTGGGATATTAGCTAGCTGGCTGAACCCTGCCCGACTGGAAGCATGGAGTCTTAACCACTAGACCACCACCGAAGTCTCTACAGTGTCTCTATTAAAGGAAACACAAACCTGAATTACATTCGTACAGAGAAATGTGTATACAAGAGAGATTTTTCAAAAGAGAGGAAGCAATTAACCTTCTGCCCTGTAAGATCGTATTTGCAAATTATTTTCCAGAATCTTAATAAGAAGGCCAATCACCTCTCGGGTATTAAGAGAAATCAAATCCTATAATCCTCAACCTCTATAATCTCATCAACACTCAGAATTATTAACCTGGTAGTAAATCTTCCAGAGTTGCAACATTTGGAAATTTTCAAACCCATCCGTTCAGTTCAGCCGCTCAGTCGTGTCGGACTCTGCAACCCCATGGACTGCAGCACGCCAGGCCTCCCTGTCCATCACCAACTCCCGGAGTTTGTTCAGACTCTGTCTGTCGAGTCGCTGATGCCATCCAACCATCTCATCCTCTGTCATCCCCTTCTCCTCCTGCTCTCAATCTTTCCCAGCATCAGGGTCTTTCCCAATGAGTCAGCTCTTCGCATCAGGTGGCCACAGTTGGAGTTTCAGCTTCAGCATCAGTCCTTCCAATGAATATTCAGGACTGATTTCCTTTAGGATGGACTGGTTTGATTTCCTTGCTGTCCAAGGGACTCTCAAGAGTCTCCTCCAACACCACAGTTCAGAAGCATCGATTCTTCGAACCCATACTTGCCTAATCTTAAACATTTTCCAAAAGTCGCTCCCCACAAAACAGCAAGGAGCTGCAGATTATAAAGCGTATTCATCATCACAGTTGATTCTATTAAGCAAATCAGGTTTCTACCCTGAGCGATTGGCCTATGGCCCTCAATGTAAATGCAATTTGAGTGTCATGTTTTATTTAGATACCTGACATTTTGACTGATACACCCAAAGCTTTCTGTCACTCATGAAAGTTTATATAATTTACTCTTAAGTCTGAGGCTTACTGAATCTTCAGGACGTGACGCATGCATAATTAATGTAACAAGGTGAAAAGAGAAGAAAGCTACGGTCAGGCTGCAGTTTTGCTTGACTCTCTTACAATGGAAGAAAAATGAAACTGAGAACTACCATTCTAAGTAAGACACAAGTGAGAGTTTCACGTCCGGCACTGGTGTGGATAACTGTCCCATTGGATAAGCTTTATAATACGAGCATTAGACTATTAGAAATGAAATACAGAGCTACTCAGTCCTCCTTGTGGGTACAAACACACAAACACGTAACTTTGTGTCATTACATACACACGTATAGTTCTGTGGATGAAAAGCATGCTTTGCTATGCCCACAGGGTACCTACTAGAAGATTCTTTAGGAAAATGAAATGAAACCACACTTCTTCTTTGAGTGTCAAAGGGCAGCAGTGAACAGCACACATACCTCCCCATTCAACTTCTGAAGTCATCAAGAAAAAAAAAAAGTGGGACTCCCTGGTGGTCCAGGGTTCGATTCCTGGCCCGGGAACTAAGATCTCACATGTTTCAGAGCAACTAAGCCCACAGGTTGCAACTACTGAACCCGAGGGCCACAACCAGAGAATCTGAACGACCCTGCATGACGCAAGAGCGCTCCCGAGTGCCACTGCAGCTAGGGATCTGACACAGCCATACTAAGACAAAAAAAAGGGGGGGGGACCTGAAACCAAAATGTTACCTTTGCTGTCACTGCTACGGTGGGTTTTCTTCTTGTTCACTCGCAAAGTCGCGTCCGACTATTTGCGACCCCGTGAACTACAACGTGTCAGGCTTCCCTGTCCTCCACTGTCTCCCGGAGTTCACTCAAACTCAAGATGCCATCCAACCATCTCCTCCTCTGTCGTCTCCTTCTCCTCCTGCCCTCAATCCTTCCCAGCATCGGGGTCTTTTCCGACGAGTCAGCTCTTTGCATCCGGTGGCCAAAGGATTCGAGTTTCAGCTTCAGCAGGAGTCATTCCAGCGAATATTCAGAGTTGATTTCCTTTAGGATGGACTGCTTTTGTCTGGTGACAATTAAGTATTCAGCCCTCAGTATACCCTCAGTCACTTGGTTCCAGCCAACACTGGGCTGAACTAGGCTTCCCTCTACGACTATCCCCTTGAGACACAAAGCATATCAAAACAGAGAAGAATGTCTCCTTCCTCTTGGCTGCTGACTCCCACGACAAAGGGGTGAAGATGGCAGCTGGTTAAAGCATGTTGCTAAAGACTCAGACCAGTCAGTCTGCCTCTCAGGGAAGAGGGAGGGAGGCAGGCAGTAAGCGGGAGGCAAGAGAAATAGCACGTGGTACATCCACCACCAGAGAAGACACCTGGTATGGAGCCGTGTCCCCTCCCTTCTCCAATTAGGAAGAAACGCATCACTTATGTGAAGACCTGAAATCCTGAGCCATTCAATACCACATGTATCCAGCACAGAAACATTTCAGTACCTACTATGTGCTACGCACACAACTGCAGAAAGCGTGCATTCCTCATTCTTAGTCATGGCGTATGTAAGTCAGACTGGCACAGGACATGGGAAAGACGTATTTGTACCCACTGTGTACTCAGACAGCAAAAGAAGTTGACAGTCAGTGAAGCAGAGAGCTTGGTAGGTGACCAAGATTTCAGTTCAGTTCAGTCGCTCAGTCGTGTCTGACTACAGTACGTCACACCTCCCTGTCCATCACCAGCTCTTGGAGCTTGCTCAAACTCATGTCCATTGAGTCGGTGATGCCATCCAACCATCTCATCCTCTGTTGCCCTCTTCTCCTCCTGCCTTCAATCTTTCCCAGCATCAGGGTCTTTTCCAGTGAGTCAGTTTGCATCAGGTGGCCAAAGTATTGAGTTTCAGTTTCAACATCAGTCCTTCCAGTGAATATTCAGGATTGATTTCCTTTAGGATGGACTGGTTGGATCTCCTTGCTGTCCAAAGGACTCTCAAGAGTCTTCTCCAGCACCACAGTTCAAAAGCATCAATTCTTCAGCGTTCAGCCTTCTTTATTTAGATGGAAGATTTAAATGGAAGCTTTAACCATGGAAGAGAGCAGAACGTACTGACTGAAGATCTTAGGCTTCTCAATATGGTACCCAAGCCACAATGGACTTATAGATATCCAGTTTATGGGCCTCATACTGTGATGATAGAAGGAAGATAGAGACGGTGGGAGGAAGAAGGAGAAAGAAGGAAGGAAGGGAGAAAGTGTAGAAAGGAAATGGAATACCATGAAGGCTTGTATGCCCACATTGCCAATGACGCCATCACGGGCAAAACCAACCCCTCTATCATTTTTCAAGTTTTATAAACTGTGAAAGTGTTGATTGCTAATCATGTCTGACTCTTTGAGACCCCATGGATGGTAGCCTGCCAGGCTTCTCTTTGCATGGGATTCTCCAGGCAAGAATATTGGAGGAGGTTGCCATTCCCTTCTCCAGGGGATCATCCCGACCCAGGGATCGAACCCAGGTCTCCTGCATTGCCTTCTTTACCATCTGAGCCAGCAGGTTTATAAACCTGGTGAACATTTAACAAAGAAGCCAAGACACTCACAGGAAAAGTACATATTGTAAGCCAGAAATATTTGAAGAGCTAGTGAATGGGGGATACAAATATGAAAATACGATTTATAACACTGATGTTACTCACTGAAGAGCTAATGTTCTGAGGTTCCAGATTAATCAACACTTCTCTCCGGGACGTGGGCTTTTGCAGGAAGTAAAGAGTCCTCCTGCAGTGCGGGAGACCTGGGTTCGATCCCTGGGTTGGGAAGAGCCCCTGGAGAAGCGAAAGGCTACCCACTCCAGTATTCTGGCCTGCAGAATCCCCAAAGACAGAGGAACCTGGAGGGCTGTAGTCCATGGGCTCAAAAGAGTCGGACATGACTGAGTGACTAAGTACAGGACATCAGGAGGGCACAGTGAGTCAGTGGGCTATAAAGACACCTTTGTCCACAGAGAAGGATGCTGGTAAATTTTACAATACACTAACACAAGTGTGGGGAGTTCCCTGGTGATCCAGTGGGTTAAGACTCTGCGCTCCCAGAGTGGGGGGCCCAAGTTCCATCCCTGCTTGAGGAGCTAGATCCCACAGGCCACAACTAAGAGATCAAACATGCAGCAACTAGGGTCTGGCACAGCCAAATAAATAAATAACAAATAGCTTCTTGTTTGTTTGTTTTACGTGAAGGACATCAGAATACGGCAGCGCTCAGATATAGCCTAAGGATCACTTTGAGCTGAAGCAGTTGGGAGCCAACACTTTTGCATGCTGGCTCAGAAAGATACAGAAACATTTCTTCCCTCTCCTGATGGGCCGAGAAGTGGGCATACGTCTTCTTTTTAGAAAATTCATCACCCCCTCCCCCCAGAGAGGGCCAACTCCTCTCACCCAAGAGGAGAGTAGACCACAAGATGAGTCTGCCTTAGCAGACTGCCAGGGTCCAGCCCCGGTGGATCCATGGTGATTCGAAGGTGGAGACGGAGTTGGCGAGAAAAACACTTTTAGAAATATAAGATTAGATTAGGAAATAATAGTATAGTAGGAAAATCTAGATGGAGAAAAGAAGGCTGAATAACTTGATTTATGTGGAATACCAATCACCACCTACGTAGGCCACAGGTGTCTTTCCGTTCTCCCGAAGGAGAGGAGGNAGAAATATAAGATTAGATTAGGAAATAATAGTATAGTAGGAAAATTTAGATGGAGAAAAGAAGGCTGAATAACTTGATTTATGTGGAATACCAATCACCACCTACGTAGGCCACAGGCGTCTTTCCGTTCTCCCGAAGGAGAGGAGGCACTGAGGCCTCCCCGGTCCGATCTTAGAAGCCCAGGCATAATTAGTAGGCTTGGTAAGTACCCACTCCCCAGATGGGAATTCAGCCAGAAGGGGAAAGAAAGAACGACACGGGGGGAATCAGCCTTTCCAGAAACTGATCCCATTTTCTTTATTTTCAGGTTTGCTTATATACCTTTTTTACACATAGGGATGAATACAGAGTCACGTGGGGGTCAGCAGTCCTGACCTTTATCAAAATCAGGTGCTTTACATAAAAAAAGGTCTTAGGGGTTTTACATCATCTTCTGGCCATGAGGCCTCCTGACACTTAATGACCCTCTCTTTCTGATAACCAAAAAATTCATTTTTTCCAAGGGTGTTTTTTCTTAAACCAGGCACCACCCTCCAGATAAAGTTACATTCCTATAGGGTAAGGGTGTAATGAGTTACATCAAGAAAGGAATTTATCTAACCCAAGGTTAACATGATTAATCTTAAAGGTTAATACTTATTTCTCTTATATGCTAGTTATATTCATTATAAGGGCAGGGAATATGAAGATTTAGCAACAAAACATCAGCCCAACAAGTGAAATCCTTTCACCAATACAATTCCTAATCAACCCTGCTTCTGCTGCTACTGCTGCTGCTAAGTCGCTTCAGTCGTGTCCGACTCTGTGCGACCCTGTAGACGGCAGCTCCCTAGGCTCCCCCGTCCCTGGGATTCTCCAGGCAAGAATACTGGAGTGGGTTGCCATTTCCTTCTCCACCTAATCAACCCACTATACTAATAAATTCTATCTTCCCAAAAGAATCTGCCTTTAGTAAGTCTAAAACATCTCGTGCCTCTCACTGTTGGGAGGCTGTAGACAATCACATTTGGCCGGACAAACCTATACAGGCAGGCTAGATAACCTTCAGAGTAGTTCATAAGCTGAAACACTCTTGTCACGCCCAGGAATTTTATCAACTGGAGCTGCAAGTTAACTCCTTCTCCGAGAGAAATGGTTATGGGGGAGAGCCCCCCGTAAAGTCAGAGGTGTAGGTGAGAGCATAAAACAGACTCTGGTTTTGGGGGTAGATGCTCGGGAACAGGGGGTTTCCTGAGGCTTGATCACGCCTTTGTGTATGTCAAGCCTCCTTCCTCACGCTGGCCCCCGGCAACCAAGAGCATGCCCTCTTGTATAAAAAACCTTTTATACAACATCACTATGTTATGCTAACTACTAGCTTTTTCCATGGCTGAGTACGATTTATAATAGTGATTTTTTTTTTTTTAAGAATCATTGAGAGCGATGTTTCAGAAAACCATTAGAGGCATCATTTAATCACAGATTTCCAGATGTGATGGACATGAAATAAATAGTAGGTTAATAGGACTATTTTTATATATGAAATGCATAAGGATGTTCTGTGTTTACAGAGATTAGTAGTCTTAAAATACCTCCTTGTAATTTTCTAATGAAACTGTTTTACTTATCTTGACCATTGTCATCCTCTTCTTTTTTTTTTTTTTTTTTTTAATGTCTGCTCCATCCTATTCATTTTGGTACTGAAAGCATAAGGAGAGGAAACAAGCACATATTAGGGGGAGGATATAGAGAATAGTCAGGTTCACAGACTGGAGACCATAGTCTTTGTACGTTTGTTTCTTAAAATGATCTTTATATTTCACTCTTCTTCCCATCACAGATTAACATCTTCTCCAGGTGAAAAAGTGTTCCAGGTTAAAATCTCAGCCCCAGATGAGCAATTCACCCGAGTCGGGGTCCAGGTTTTAGACCGAAAAGACGGATCCTATATAGTAAGATACAGAATGTACGCCAGCTACAAAAACCTGAAGATAGAAGTCAAATTCCAAGGTCAACATGTGGCCAAATCTCCATATATTTTAAAAGGTAATGTGGAATATAATTTCAAAACAACAGTGTTTGAATACAATATTACTTGTCATTCAGTCAGTAAAAGCAGGTTAGCCTGATATTTTTTCACGGGAAGAAAAAACATTTTATTATTGTTTTGCAGTTGCTAAATCAGGTCAGACTCTTAGTGACCCTATGGACTGAAGTTGAAAGCTAAGTTGAGAATCCTGGTAGAAGAAAGAAATGCAAGATTTGAATGGAAATTATAATTCACTAAAGAGGAAAGAACTTAATATATTCTTTAATATGAACTTAATAGTATTAAGTTCTAGTAATAGAGAATTTGCTTCTGGAAGATGCAACATTAGCAAGAACAATCAAGCTATATATATATATATATATATATGGTCATAGATGGCACTTTCTTAGTTAGAGACATATGACTTAAGTAGCTGATGAGTGTCACTGAAATTTGGTCAATCACTTCAGGAAGAAAGGGCCTGATAGAGACAGTGAAAGTTGACTGTAGTTTTTTTGGTTTTGTTTCAATGCTATTTTTCCAGAGAAATTCTGCGATGTTCTCTTATATAGGATAAGCGTACAGCTTTCTTCCCTAAAGCCATATCATTCCATCTAGCAGACATATATCCTAAAATATTAGAGAAGCAAGGAGAATACAGACATACAAATCTTTCTTGACCCACTGCTCCAAGAAAGGGAAACGTTTTTCTAGAATGTGTCTAATTTCCTTCCCCTCACTCCACTAGAACCACATGGTACCATACAACCTGTGAAACCTTAAAAAGATGTCCCGTTGTCTCCTACTGCCTGGGTCAGGTGACAATCTGAGAATTATAGAAATAAATGACAGTGAAATCTCAATTCAGATTCTATGTTATGTTAGTATTATTTCTACATGTAATTAATTCATTATAGTATTAGTGAAATGGGTGTTTTGAGGATTACTTTGCTTCTTTATATTTTCTTTAAAAAACTACTAACCATAGTTCAGTTCAGTTCAGTCGCTCAGTCGTGTCCGACTCTTTGCGACCCCATGAATCGCAGCACACCAGGCCTCCCTGTCCATCACCATCTCCCGGAGTTCACTCAGACTCATGTCCATTGAGTCCGTGATGCCATCCAGCCATCTCATCCTCGGTCGTCCCCTTCTCCTCCTGCCCCCAGTCCCTCCCAGCATCAGGGTCTTTTCCAATCAATCAACTCTTCGCATGAGGTGGCCAAAGTACTGGAGTTTCAGTTTTAGCATCATTCCTTCCAAAGAAATCCCAGGGTTGATCTCCTTCAGAATGCACTGGTTGGATCTCCTTGGAGTCCAAGGGACTCTCAAGAGTCTTCTCCAACACCACAGTTCGGGGTACTTTATTTACTTGTATTTTTTTATTTTTTGGCCTCACCTCAAGTTTTTTTTTTTTTTTTTTTTTACTTCCTTGGTGGCTCAGACAGTAAAGCATCTGCCTACAATGTGGGAGACCCGGGTTTGATCCCTGAGTCGGGAAGATCTCCTAGAAAAGGAAATAGCAATCCACTCCAATACTCTTGCCTGGAAAATTCCATGGACGAAGGAGCCTGGTAGGCTACAGTCCATGGGGTCTCAAAGAGTCGGACACGACTGAACAACCAATGTCAATGTCAAGGTTGCAGTATCTTAGTTTCCCCACCAGCGATCGAACCCAGGCCTCAGCATCAGAAGCACAGAATCCTAACCACTGGACCATCAGGAAATTCCCACTTGTATTGATCCTTAGGATGATTTACCCATTGATAAAAGTATCATAGACATTTTAAGAACTGGTTTGTATAACAGACCATTGAAATATTAATTTCTTATCACTTTTGTCTTTCATTAAAACAGGGATGTGCCTCTGATATCCTTTTATCAATGGTCATCGTTAAGTACACAAAACATAAAGAGTAATGCTTTGCGGTACAACAGAAACTAATACAACATTGTAAAGCAACTATACTCCAATAAAAATTAATTAAGCAAAAAGAATAATGGACTATGGGGACTTCCCTGGCTGTCCAGTGGTTAAGACTCACATGGGTTCCATCCCTGGTTGGGCAACTAAGACCCTACATGCCATGTGGGAAAAAAAAAAAAGAGTAATGGAGGGACTATGGAAGCCACTTAGAGCAAAATGTAGTACGATTAGCTTTCTTTTGAAGTCATGCCAAGTGGACTGTGAAAAGATCTTAAGACCCAACTGTAAAGAGCCGTCAGAACAGATGTACTCGCGATACCCCAGTGTAATAGAAAGGTTTCCCTTTTTAAAATAGGTTTTCCATCAAATTGTCCTCCCCATCTAACTAGGCAGGATCTGAAGTCATGCTACGAATATCTGTTCCACGTTTCACACGCTGAGTGAGATTGTGCCTGTACCCTTTGCTCCGTGTCATCAGGGCCGGTGTACCACGAGAGCTGTGACTGTCCCTTGGAAGACAGTGCAGCCTGGCTGCGGGAGATGAACTGCCCAGAAACCTTTGCTCAGATTCACAGAGATCTGGTGCATTTCCCTACCGTTGACCCGGAAAAGATTGCAACGGAAATCCCAAAAAGATTTGGACAAAGACAGAGCTTGTGTCATTATACCTTGAAGGATAACAAGGTGCAGTTGCTTGTTTGTCTTGGTGATTTATTTTCGTTTTGGCCATGTGGCACAACTGGCTACCTAGTTTTATTAAAAAGTATTCTGCTGATCATTGTGATAAGCTTGATCTCAGTGAAGCCAAAGCGTGCTTTTAGACTAACGGAATAAACATGGAATTGTCTTCCAGGTTTATATCAAGACTCACGGTGAACATGTAGGTTTTAGAATTTTCATGGATGCCATACTACTTTCTTTGACTAGAAAAGTAAGTATTTCTTTTCTCTTGTGTATAATGGATGATTTAAATCCAGGTTTTACATCATGGTCTTCCCAGCCGGCACAGTGGTAAAGAATCTGCCTGCAGTGCAGGAGACCCGGGTTCAATCCCTGGGTTGGGAAGATCCCTCGGAGAAGGAAGTGACAACCCACTCCAGGATTCTTGCCATGGAGAATTCCATGGACAGAGGAGCCTGGAGGAGCCCATAGTCCATGGGGTCGCTAAAGAGTCAGACATGACTGAGCGGCTAAACAATAACAACAGTGGAGTTTGGACAGTGACAGTGAAATGGCTGATATGAAAAACGATGTCATCATTTTAACACTTTGGCTTCCTTGTCCTAGGTGAAGATGCCTGATGTGGAGTTTTTTGTTAATTTGGGAGACTGGCCTTTGGAAAAAAAGAAATCCAGTCCCCACATCCAGCCGATCTTTTCCTGGTGTGGCTCCACAGACTCCAAGGATATTGTGATGCCCACCTACGACTTGACAGACTCTGTCCTAGAAACCATGGGCCGGTAAGAGATGGGTCGCAGACAACCCAGAGTCTTGGTTTTCTTTCCTTGATGAGTTTTTTCCCAACACCCCTTGCGAGGCGATGGTTTGGGGGAAACATCTGTTGCACTGTCTTCCAGAGTCAGTCTGGATATGATGTCCGTGCAGGCCAACACGGGTCCTCCCTGGGAAAGCAAAAACTCTACCGCTATGTGGAGAGGGCGAGACAGCCGGAAAGAGAGACTCGAGCTGGTTAAGCTGAGCAGGAAGCACCCGGAGCTCATAGACGCTGCTTTCACCAACTTCTTCTTCTTTAAACAGACGAAAGCCTGTATGGTCCCATCGTGAAGCACATTTCGTTTTTCGATTTCTTCAAGGTATGATATCATCCAGAGCCAATGCTTTGTGATTTTCCAAATACCTGCATTTTCGTGCTAGGTGACTTCAGTCGTGTCGGACTCTTCGTGACCCTATGGACTGTAACCCACCAGGCTCCTCTGTCCATGAGGGTTCTCCAAGCAAGAATACTGGAGTGGGTTGCCATTTCCTTCTCCAGGGGATCTTCCCGACCCAGGGATCGAACCCATGTATCTTATGTCTCCTGCACTGGCAGGCAGGTTCTTTACCACTAGTGCCACCTGGGAAGTCCCACCTGCATTTGAGGGGTGGGAAATCAAGGTAAATTACAGGAGATGAGTGAGTGAGTGATAGTCATTGCTCAGTGGTGTCCGCCTCTCTGCAACCCCATGGACTGGTGCCCTACAGGCTCCTATGTTTATAGTATTCTCCAGGCAGGAATACTGGAGTGGGTTGCCATTTCCTTCTCCAACAGAAGATGAGAGGTGAGCACAAAATTTTAGGAACATCCAGGCATGGGGCACCAGGGACTAACCAGCCCCTAGCAGGCAACCTGGATTGTACTCAGTACCTAGAAAAGTGAAAGTGTTAGTCACTCAGTCCTGTCCAACTCTCTGTGATCTCATGGACCGTAGCCTACAGGCTCCTTTGTCCTTGGGATTCTCCAGGCAAGAATACGGGAATGGGTTGCCATTCCCTTCTCCAGGAGATCTTCCTGACCCAGGGATCAAATGTGGGTCTCCCACAATGCAGGCAGATTCTTCACTGTCTAAGCCACCAGGGAAGCCCTGACTCAGTATCTAGAGCTGACATGAAATATGCACCAAGGGAGTTTGGGATCTGTGTAATTTTTCCTCCAAATGACCTTCAAGAGAAGCACATTTGCACTCCAAACCCCTTTTTTATTAAAAAATACATGTAAGTGATTTTATAAATATTTCTCCCCTGAGCCATAGAATCACAGTAGACTAAAGAAGGAATATAAGCAGGTGTCTCTTCCCTTCTGGTAGGGAAATGACTTGGAATCTATCCAGCTGTTCTGCTCAAAAACTCTGGGGATTTTACACTCTCTCTGTGTCTAGAATGTGGGCTGTTTCTGTTTTCCCAGGGTTGATCCTTTTTCTGACAACTCCCCTGATCTCTATACCCCCGAGGGGTTTTGAAGCCTAGTCAGCCATCTCCTACAGGTGGGAAGGTCAGTGATTGATGAGTCTGTACAGAGCTAGGGTCCACAAGGTCGCAAGAATCAGATGTGGCTGAAGCGACTTACTACACAGAGCACAAGAAGACCTAAAGATGGCCGTTAGCTGAGTAATCAGTTTTTCTTCCATATGCACGTCACAGAAATTTTGCAAAGAAATGGTTATAACCAAAGAGAGCTGATAGCAGCCATTCCTCCTCTGAGAGTGTCCTGTCAGACCTTTGCTTTCTTTCTGTTGTACCTGTTGAATTTGTTACAGCTTAAAACTATTGACTGGGACATCCCTGGTGGTCCAGTGGTTAAGAGTCTGCCTTGCAAGGTGAGGGATGCAGTTTTGATCCCTGATCTGGGATCCCATCTGCTGTGGAGCAGCTAAGCCCATGTGCCCCAGCTAGACAGCCTGCATGAAAATCACATGTGCCTCAACTAAGACCCAGTTAAATACACAGATAAACATTTATTGACCTCTGCCGTGCTAGAAATGTTTTGATTCATAGATGTTCTTGCCCCAGAGCTTGTTAATTTCTTTAAGACCTGGGTGTGGCCACCTGATGTTTCAAAGGTGTGGTTAACACAGTTTAGAATGTGCCATCAGTAGGTACTATCATGCCATTGATAAAGTAGTCACATGCATGCTAAGTCGCTTCAATTGTGTCTGACTCTGTGACCCTGTGGACTGTAGCCCACCAGGCTCCTCTGCCTATGGGGATTCTCCAGGCGAGAATATTGGAGTGGGTTACCACTTCCTCCTCCAGGAGATCTCCCCAACCCAGGGATCGAATCCACGTCTCTTACATCTCCTGCATAGCAGCTGGATTCTTTACCACGACTGCCACCTGGGAAGTAGTCATAATAAATCTAATTTCCTTCGCTGGTAGGCCTTGGACAACAGTTTTATCATTTTATTGGCTGCTCCAGCGTTAGACTTGGGACCCTTTCTTGAAATTTGGGGGAACATCAAAATAGGCCCTAGATCTAAGTCCATGTGTTACGTATACACATAAATAATTAATAGCCCTTATAAGTGGCAGGGGCCAAGGACAAAATCTAGCCAGTTTGTATCTGAGGATGGTGAGGTTTGGTGTGTGGAAAGAGGAGGAGAATAAAGAAGAGTGGGGAAAGGGGAGTTTAATGGAGGCTCTTCTGCTGTCCTGCTGTTTGCAGCACAAATATCAGATCAACGTCGATGGCACCGTGGCAGCCTACCGCCTGCCGTATCTCCTGGTTGGTGACAGTGTGGTGCTGAAGCAGGACTCCATCTACTATGAACACTTCTATAATGAACTGCAGCCCTGGAAACATTACATTCCAGTTAAAAGCAACCTGAGTGATCTCCTAGAGAAACTTCAGTGGGCAAAAGATCACGATGAAGAGGTAAGGTCAGTCTCTTTGTACCCCCAGGTATCACGGGGTCATTTCCATGTCTTGTGCCTGGAAAGCATTCAAGATGCTTACATGGAGACCCTTTGGGGTAAATGGAAAGCCGCCTCCCCATGCATAGCACAGATCCCTTCAGGGTAAAGCCAGGCATAGTGGCTTGGATTAACTGCCCACTCTGCACATGACACGAAAACCTAAACCTTGGCCTCGATTGTGCTGTCTCACTCAGGTAGATCTGAGCTCCAATCACTGCCTCACCTCCACTAGCAACATGAAGATAAACATGGTCAGCCGGGCAGGGGAAGAACTAACTGTGCCACGGATTAAAATGAAGGATTGCATGAGAGAAGCTTCAAACTAATTGTCTGCTAAAAATTATTCAGGCAGTGCATTAAGCTTCATCTTGCATTGACTTTGCAAAGTCATTGTTACTTCATTTTGTCTCCCTTTCTGTCCTGGAGAGGACCATTCTAGAAGGCCCAAAATGACTTCTTAAACTATCAAGTCTTAAAAATCTCACTTTGATTTGAACACACTTCCTCTATTAGATTTCCCTTTACACACAAGACTTCAAAGATAACTGTAACCACTATTTTCCCACCAAAATGTGCTTGGAAGATCACTTAGCATATGTCTGCATGGGGAAAAATATGTTTCATTAAAGGATATTATTCTTGCTCCCATAGGCAAAGAAGATAGCCAAAACAGGACAAGAATTTGCAAGAAATAATCTCATGGGTGATGACATATTCTGTTATTATTTTAAACTTTTCCAGGTCAGTATTTTCTAAGAAAATAGAAATAGTTGTAATTGCTCATGTTAGTAGCAAGTAATGTTTCACTGAACAATTTCTAAAAGTATTTTCATTAAGGAGATACATATATACCTCTGTAAGTGAAAGGGATACATGTTAAATTATAGTGAAAATGAAGGATGCTAAGGAATAGCTAATGGAGAATGCCACAACCTTAAAAGAAAGGTGTTAATGTTAGAACTGTGTGGCATGTGGTTAGAAAAGTGGCCTCTGAGCCTAGAAAGTTACTGTGCGTGGATTCTCATTTGTTTTTTGTACAAAACTGCTACTGTGTTACTGTCTCTTTTTCTATATAGTGCAAGCTATGTTTGGACCTGTTGTGCTTATCCCATATGGGCCATAACTTTTCTTGCAACTTGCCTTTATGGACCTACCCATTTAGGGATTGTAGTCAAAGCTTATCAGACAATTTGAAAGGTTCTTTAAAAAAAAAATACAGTCTTAAGCATGTAATTTGCTAATAGTTCTAGATCTAAGTTAGATTGTTTTAATCTCAGAGTTGCAGAATTCCAGATATTGAGCCCAGTGTCTCAGGCTCTGCTACAGAACAGAGTTGGTCATTGCTGATCCGCTCCCCCTTTGTAACCTTTCCCAAAGAGTGATGAAGTATGCAAACTATAGAAAGAACTGGGGGGATTTGCTAATCTGAATTCCTAAGAGCCACAGGTTATTAGAGTTTATTCATTCAACTCACATGTACTAGAGCATAAGCAGCTTGCCCAGAACTTAGGACAAGGAAGCCCATGATGAATGAAGACGTGACTGAGGCTGTACCAGCTGTGGTGAGTCAGGCAGCAATAGTCTGTCCTCAGATGCTTAGTTTAGGGAAGATGGGAACACAGTCATTTTCACTACGTGGCAGAAGATGAAAATAAATACCATGAAAGAGTCATATAAAGGAAGGGTAGATGTAGGTGTGAAATAGGACAGTCACCTCTCAGAAGCTCTGTTGTGGGGTTTGAAGGAGGGCCTTGCATTTCATAACTTGATGCATGTGAATTAAATGGACTGAGTTCTAGCAAACTCCAGTGTATCTAATTTGGTAAGTGCGCCTTATGTTGTTGTTCAGTCACTGAATCATGTCTGACTCTTTGCAACCCCGTGAACGCAGCATGCCAGGCTTCCCTGTCCTTCCCTGTCTCCCAGAGTTTGCTCAAACTCACATCCATTGAGTCAGTGGTGCCATCCAACCATCTCATCCTCTGTCACCCCCTTTTCCTACTGCCCTCAATCTTTCCTCCTGCCCTCAATCTTTCCCAGCATCAGGGTCTTTTTGCATCAGGTGGCCAGACTATTGGAGCTTCTGCTTCAGCATCTTAAGTGCTAAATAAAACATACTTTCATATTGTTGCCTGTACAGGAATATGCCAGTTTACAAGTGAGTGAGCCCCAGATCCGAGAGGGCATGATGAGGGTAGAGCCAGAAACCGAGGATGACCTCTTTCCTTGCACGTGCCACAGGAAGAAGGTAACCGGAACTGACCTCCTAGCCAATGTCACAGGAAGAACTAACTGTGATCCGAGTCCTCATTCTCCCCTTTACTCATTCAGTCAGGCAGCACCTACCCAAATTCCTCCTGGAGCCTCTAAGCAACTCATTCTAGCAGAGACAGAAAAAACAGTTAGCAACAAAAGGCAAAAAAAAAAAAAAAAAAAAAAACCCAGGTGCTAAGATGCGTGAAGGGAAGATACATAGGAGCCCCCAGCAAAGTGGAGGGAGGCCTTTTTTATTGTGAGAATTACAGGTCACGTGGCATTTGAATAGATACTTGCAGTTTGCAAAGTATTTTCACATGTATCATCTAATAGCCTCATCTCCCTGTGAGATAGTTTCCGCAAAGTTTATCATCCCAGTTTAGAGATGGAAAAATATATAACCGTGATTATTCATGTTAACAGATTATTCATTTTAAAGTGATCTCTGTTAATACCAATACATTACTGGCTTCCCTGGTGGTTCAGATGGTAAAGCGTCTGCCTGCAATGAGGGAGACCCGGGTTCGATCCTTGGGTCGGGAAGATCCCCTGGAGAAGGAAATGGCAACCCACTCCAGTACTCTTGCCTGGTCCAGTCCATGGGATCCTCCAGGCAAGAATATTGGAGTGGGTTGCCATGCCCTCCTCCAGGGCACCTTCCCAACCCAGGGTTCAACCCTGCATCTCCGCTATCTGCTGCATTGCAAGTGGATTCTTTACTGCTGAGCCACCGGGCAAGTCACATACAAGCTCACTGATTGTTAAATATTTTGGAATTCTGCACGGCGTTTAACCTTTAGTAAGTAAAGTCACTCAGTCGTGTCCGACTCTTTGTGACCCCATGGACTGCAGCCCACCAGGCTCCTCAGTCCATGAGATTCTCCAAGCAAGAATACTGGAGTGGGTTGCCATTTCCTTCTCCAGGGGATCTTCCCGACCCAGGGATCGAACCTGGGTCTCCCGCACTGGAGGCAGACGCTTTAACCTCTGAGCCACCAGGGAAGTGGTTAACCTTTGGTAGCTTGGAATACAAGGTTAACCTTTGGTAGCTTGGAATACACCTGGTTGCAGTATTTACACCATGAAAACAGCACCTGCTGAAATTAGTTTTATTTTGCTTCACTTGGTTTTGTTTTGGATTTGCCTCTGGCTAGCCTTCAGAGGAGAAGGCAATGGCACCCCACTCCAGTACTCTTGCCTGGAAAATCCCATGGATGGAGGAACTGATGAGCTGCAGTCCATGAGGTCGCTAAGACTGAGTGACTTCACTTTGACTTTTTACTTTCATGCACTGGAGAAGGAAATGGCAACCTACTCCAGTGTTCTTGCCTGGAGAATCCCAGGGACGGGGGAGCCTGGTGGACTGCCGTCTATGAGGTCGCACAGAGTCGGACAGGACTGAAGTGCTTAGCAGCAGCAGCAGCCTTCAGAAGTGGTACAGCATCAGTGGTAACCCCTCTCAGTGCTGCAAGGCCACAGAATTACTGAAAACCAGTTTCAAAACAGAAATGGCCAAAACTGGAAGGTGCTCCCACATGGAGCTAAATCATGTCCAACTCTTTGTGACTCTGTGGACTGTAGCCCACCAGGCTTCTCTGTCCATGAAATTTTCCAAGCAAGAATACTGGAATGGGTTGCCATTTCCTCCCCCAGGGCATCTTCCCCACCCAGGGATCAAACCCGCATCTCCTACATTGGCAGGCAGATCTGAGCCACCAGGGAAACCTCTTTTGT
Source organism: Aepyceros melampus (assembly GCA_006408695.1). Lineage (NCBI taxonomy): Eukaryota > Metazoa > Chordata > Mammalia > Artiodactyla > Bovidae > Aepyceros > Aepyceros melampus. The sequence continues at coordinate 360,934 of SJXQ01003388.1, forward strand.
CTTTAGGGGAAAGTAATTAATAGACTAAATGTAAGCCTTCTTACTCATGGAAAACTTCTTGATGGCTCTAAATATTTTGTTTCTTAATTGCAGACCAAAGATGAACTGTGATATGCAAAATACCTTTCCTTCAAATAGTGGTGCTCTGAAGACTCTTCTTAAGTGAAAAGAAGAATGTCTTCTAAATTCTAATTCCATGGACAATATAAAATCTCTATGATTGTCTGGATTATGAAGATCTGTTTGTTCTTATGCAGTATTCCCACGACGGTCATTGGAAGTACATTTTTAGAATTTTATAATAAAATCACTTTTATTTTAAAGGCCTGTGTTGTGCTCATCATTAGCAGTATTTGTACCATGGAGCATTAAAAAAACAAAAACAAAAAATGGATGTCTGAGTCCTGAACTCAGTCTGAAGCATGTCAAAAGCCATCACCTACCTAGATACACAGTTTACATGACAAAGCAGTAAACTTCTGACTTGTTTACACCATTATTTTAGATAATCGTCACTCACAGCCAAACTGAATACTAATTAATACACCTTCCAAGGTTTTTTGTAATCTGGCCTCTTCCCATATCCATCACAAATGGATTTTATTTAACAAGTATTTATTAAGCACCTAATATGTGCCAGACATTGTATTAGGTTCTACAGATACAATAGTGAACAGTCACTATCTCTTCTGAAAGAAGAGTGAAATAAACAAGTGAAAATAAACAAATAAGCAGGGCAATTATGGATTGATTAAAAAAAGTTATTACAGAGAGAAAGTGGGCTTAGTGGTAGTGGCTACTTTAGATTAGAGATCAAAGATGCTACAGACTTCTCACTGTTACGCAAAATATGTTATGGTTAGTGATAAACAACCACTACTAAAATATGAAATTTCCAATTATTAAAAAGGAAGCACATTAAAATTTTATTAAATGCTTTTCAGGCATCTATTTATATGTTCATGTTTTATGGTGATGTATTCTGTTCCATTAATCCATGATGAACTACATTATTGCTATTCTCATTTCAAAACATCATAGAACCTCCATTATAAAAACTCTAGTACATCCAATTATGTATTATTTTAATCCATGGATGGAATAATCATGCTAATTTTTGGCTAAATCTGGCTCACCACATTTTTGGACAGCCTGCAAGTTAAGGATGATTTTAAATTTTTTAAATGGTTGAAAAAAATCAAGAAAAGAATAATAATGACATGTAAAATTTATCTGAAATGGAAGTTTTGGTGTCCATAGTTTTGCACTAGGTTCCTATTGCTGCTGTGACAAGATTAATACCACAAATTTAGTGGTTTAAAACAAGAGGAATTCCATCTCTTAGGGTTGGATTTGAGAGTCAGGAATCAGTGTTTCTGGGACAATGGCGATGTATGTGGAGGGCTGGTTTCTTCCTGAGGCTCTGAGGGCAGAAGGCCTTTTCTGGCTCCTAGGGGTGTTTCTTATGGTTCTTGTCTTGTGGCCCCTTCATTTTCCCAGCCAGCAGCTCAGCATCTTCAAATCTGTTTGTCACACACTGCCTTCTCTCAGTGATGCAGCCCTGTTCTTTATAACAAGTCAAACAGTGGAAACCATCCGGATAGCCATCCACCCGTGAATGGATAAACAAAACGTGGATTAATCCGTAAAACTGAATACTACTCAGCAATGAAAAGAAACGAGTTATAAGGAACAAAATAGTATTAGATATGATACAATATGTGTGGAATCGTCTTCTGATCACGCGGCATGCGATGTCTTAAGTTTTATGACCGGTCCAACTGCTGGAAAGGAATGGCTGGGACGCCAAAGGATCCTGAGGGAAGTCGGGGATGAGCAGCGAGGGGAGGCGACCCGGCAGCGCCCCCTGGGGTTGGGCAGCAGGCACCGCCACAGCACCGGCGGCAGGGGCGGGAAAACTCCCACTCCCAGCGTGCCCCGCGCGCCGGCTTGCGCGCCTGGGGGCGGGGCTTGCGCGCGCCTGCGCCGTAGCGGGACGCGCTGGCGGGCGCGGCGAGGCGGTCCCTTCGAGTGTGGTAGTTCGCTCCCTGAAGGGAGTGAGGACGGTTAGGTGCTGCCGGCCACTTTCCCGTCCCTGGTAAGTGCGGCGGCTGTGGCGGCGGCGGCGGCAGCGGTCGGGGCTGCTACTTGGGAACGGCTTCCGAGGGCTCTCCGCGGTCCCTCCAGAGGCGTTTCGGGCTCGCGGCCGTCGCCCCTCAGCGGCTGTTGGGCGGCCCCGTGAGGCGTGAGGCGTCGGTTAGGTCCCGTGGGCCGCGGCCGCTGGGGCTTCGGCCGGCCGGTCGGGAGGCTCCGAGGAGGGGCGGTGCGGGCGGGCGAGCCGGGCACCGGCGGCCCCCGAGCGGGGAGGGTCTCCCGCGCGCCGGCCAGCGTGCAGCCCCGACGGGCGGAATCGGACGGCCCGCGGGCGCCTTTGGGTCCCCGACCCCGGGAAGCCTGGCCCCGTTTCTGCCCTTGTTCCGCTTGTTGTCGACGCGGCCCGGACCCGCGACCCCCTGAAGGACTTCAAGTCTGACAGTTGCCGTTGCGTTTGCCTCCGATTTCCAACGCTCCGCCCAGACGAGGCGGATAACGCCTGAACGTCTTTTTCCAACTGAAAGTTAAGGGGTGGTGGCATCCGATCGTCCGGCTTCGGATGTGGTCTCTGTCGCATCCTGACGACGGTAGTCACACAAATCACTCTTGAAAACGCCCACAAGCGGGGGCACGCGCGTCCAGACGGTGAACCGTCGCACCCTCTCTCCGAAGTTGGTGGCGTTTGCTGCCTTTGAAGACACCGAGGCGGAGCCAGGCTGCAACCCCGCCACCCCTTCTGACCCGCTAAACCCGAGATTTATTAGCTAGAGCAGGTCGGGATTAGATCCTGGTGCCGGCTCACTATTGCCCCTATAGTCCAGCACGTGTGCGCACTGTTGGCAAGGACAGACTGTCCATCACGCAAGAGTGTGGCGTTTGCCAGGAAAAAGAAACCACGAACACCCTTCTTGTCAAGGAATAGTAGAGCATTCTAGGTTAAGAGAGTGGGTTGAGGACGTGTATCTAATTTTACTCCCTGAAATCTCGCTGAAAGTACAGTAAAGGGATTTTCAAAAAGACACAAACCCACAGAACTGAAGAAAATGGGAAAGAAACGATAGCAGTAAAATACTGGGCTCCAGAAAGCAAGTGTCGTACAATTATATACATATATAAGAAACAAAATCTTCAAAATGTGCAGAAACTGGCAGCACAGGACGCTTTGGGAGCTGGCAGTGAAAGGAATGGTGCTGGGGATGGAGGTGGATGGCTCAAATAAAGACCACTTGGGTGAGGTCTGTCTGAGAAGTAATTAGATAGCATGCTCTCCTTCCCCGTTTCACACTGGTAGGATACTGCTTCTCTCCCACCAGGAGACTGGAGGCTCTTCACTTGAGAACATAAAATGGGATCTTTGAACCTGGGGACCCCAGGCACAATTATGAGGCTCCATTTATGAAAACAGACAGTGAAGGCTGAAGCCCTTCATCCTCCTCCTCCAGTTTAAATCCCAGAACTTTTTGCAGCTGGTCTAATATCTTTCGGCTCTGTATGAGAATTCTGCACACACATACACGTAAAGGGAAGGATCTGTACAATAAATTAGTCACAGTGATGGCTTCTTGGAAGGGAAAGGAACTTCATGACTGGGTGGAAAATATGAAGAGACTTAACTATTCACACATTTTTATTCTTTTAAAATAATGTACCATGTGCATATATTGCCTATTCAAAAATGAAGTGTATTTCTTAAATGCAAATAAATACACCCTTTGACACAGGAATTTATAGATATGTCTACACACGTGTAAAATAATGTTAAGTACAGTGCCACTCATTACAATATTGCTTTAGCAAAAGATTGGAAACAGTCTCAATTTTCATCAATAGATGATTGGTAAAATAAATTTTGTACAACCCTCCTTTGGAATATTTTGTAGTCATAAAAAAGTGAAATAAACTCATTGTATAAGAAAGAGTAATCACAAAGATATATGTTGGGGAGGGGGTTCAGAAAAAATATATTACTAGTTTTATAAAAAGATGTGTATATGTATATAAAATACCTGAAAGATAAGCAGAATATTGATTGCCTTTGAAGAGGAGATCTGGATGGTAAGGCAAAAGTGGAATCAGGGAGAGACTTTTCACTGTATATTTTTGTACATTTTGAACAGGTTATTCAGTGAATAAATTAGTAAATGTTAATAGAAAAAAAATGATCCTGATGTTAAGCATATCCTGAACAATAAAAGATCTCTTACTACAGGAAAGAATACTGTGTAACAACCCTGAAATCTTAGTGGCTCAAATGGCAACCCACTCCAGTGTTCTTGCCTGGAGAATCCCAGGGATGGCGGAGCCTGGTGGGCTGCCATCTATGAGGTCGCACAGAGTCGGACACATCTGAAGCGACTTAGCAGCAGCAGCACAGCATTTCATGCCCTTGATTCTTCAGGTAGACATTTCATGGTTCTTCAGTGGTTTAGATGTTGATTGGACTAGGCTGGACTCCAGACTTCAGTTTTGAGTTCAGATCTGCTCCATGTATCTTCATTGTGGAACTGGGCTGAAAAAGCAAAAATACGTGGAGCGTACTTTCCTTGGGGCTGAAGGTGAGAGTTTAAGAGCACTTCTGGAAAATTTGCCATGCTTCAGCTCAGAAGTGGCACACTGAAACATCTTTTGGTTAAAGCAAGTCACATAGTCAAGCCCAAAGGTAATAGTGTGGAGATATACATTCTCTCTACTGGGAGGTTTCTGCAGTCTCAGGACAAAGGATGTGGATGTATGCTTCCATTGCAGGGTAGCAGGAGGAATTGGGACCAGTAAAGATGAAGGAAGTGGGTTAATAGAAAAATGCTGTGAAATTAGGTTGAAGATAGTTGGTTGAGAATAAAGATGCTTAGGAAAAATACATATTTATATGTACCAAGATATAGCATCCTACTTTGATATGCGCCTTCTTACAGAATGCATATTATGGTATCACACTGACTTTATCTTAGATAACGTCTTCCAGCCCCACTCCTGGCCCTACAACCAATTCTGAATGACCATAGGAAGGAAAATAAATAATGTACGTGTAAAGATATCAGTTTGTCTTTATTTTAGCTACTAAATGCGTTCATTAATAGTTCTTGTATCATATCCATGTCTGCCAACCCACTTTTCACAATAGAATCTTCTTTTCAGGGAGATGTCCTTTGCTTCTCAGATGTAATGCACTTAAAGTTTGTTATTCAACAGTGAAAATGAGTCATACAGAGGTAATACATATTTTCATACATTCTGCATCTTCAGGGTTCCTTTTCTTTTCTTTTTGTAGTCATATGGCTCCAGAATAATTTTCTTATTTTCAGCTTGTACTGTGAGAGACAGTATAGCATTATTGATTAGGAGTGAGAACTTTGGAGCAGACTGCCTGAATTTGGATCTTGGCTAGTAGATATATAACCTTGGGCACATGATATAACGTACTGTGCCTCAGTTTTCTCATCTCTAAAATGGAAATTGTAACTACTTACCATAGAATTCTTAGAAAGGTTAAATGAGTTAATACATAAAGAGCAGTTATGATAGTACCTACACAGAATAAGTACTTAAATATAAATTATTATTAATATTGCTTTTTATTTTGAGGCTGTGATTTGAATCATTTGTATTGTAGAACAAACCTATGTAGTTATTCATTTGTCTGAATAGGCAGGGAAGTAATTTTTGATCCCTTTATTCTCTTCAATTCCAGGTAAAATTAAAAGTACCTTTTGGAAATAAATTGCTAGATGCTGTTTGTTTGGTACCTAACAAGAGCTTAACATATGGAGTCATTCTTACACATGGAGCATCAGGAGATATGAATCTCCCTCATTTGACATCACTGGCATCCCATCTTGCCTCTCATGGGTTTTTTTGCCTGAGATTTACCTGTAAAGGCCTTAATATTGTACATAGAATTAAGGCATATAAATCAGTTTTGGTAAGAAAATTTCTTTATATTTACTTAAAGCAATTCTATTTTTTAAATGTACAGTAAATTGACAAATTTTATTAGTCATTTGGTTTAATTTTAAAAACACTAATGAATATTCTTAGAAACTCAACAGTGTGTAAAGGCTGGGTAGTGGTCAGATTGCTCTTTTTTGCCAGTTTCTATAGGGATGAGTGCTCATGTCATAGATGTTTCTCCATGATCCTGCCAAGGCATCTACTTATGTAATTTCCTTCTTGGAATTATATAACTTAAGCATATACAGTTCTAGACAGTTAGCCTCATATGCTGTGAGTGTACAAATAGCATGATTTCCATGTTGGAAAGTAAAATCCCTGGATGAAACCCGAAATTTCTTTTAATCCAAATTACTTCAAGTGTGCTAAGTTTTTCAGAGCTTTAAATCAGATGTTAGTTGTAGCATTATCAGATTTTGCCTTAGTTGGAAGCTCTCTTTTTCCCCTCCAAATTTTTTTCTTTAAAAATGTTTTAGTACTTGAATTTTTTAGACAGTGTTTTTTTCCCACATATTTATTTGCGTGTATTACCCAATATATGACTTGATGGTGAAGGCATGACCTGAAGAGCAAAGAACTGGTTACCTCTTCCAAGGAGAATCCTTAAAATGTTGTGGTTGTCTTTGTAAAAGTTTTTATACACTTTAATAATGATGAGAAATATGTGTTGGTTTTTCCAGTGGAATATTTCATAGGAGAAGAATTGATGGTTTTTTGGTTGATTTTTCTAGAATTACCTAAAGACCTCAGGAGAATACAAACTTGCAGGTGTTTTCCTTGGAGGTAAGTTGCAGTACTTGTGAATACTTGTTTTAAAATCTACTCATATTAATACAGGAATAGGTAATCAAGAATTAAAATTAATGACAGGAATAGAGTTAAGGATTTTTTTTTGTTTGTTTTGGTAAGTCACTTCCAGGTATAATAACATCAAGGTACTTTAATATTTAAATTGAATTTAAACCAAATACACATGTATTATAACCCAAAGACATTTCCTTTTATTACATTCTTGAATCATCCTCTGAACTGATCCCTTCACAAGGTTTGTCTTTACCTCTTTAAGTATTCTTTCAATAAATAATTTTTTTTTTTTTAAGATTTGATTTAGGATCAGTTTTTGCTCTTCACAAGTCTGTGGGTATTGCAGCTTGATAATTGCCACCTTCTGTTGGTTAAGTATAGATAAGCAATATGATGGATGCATAGTAAATTAAATCTGCCATTATCATCACTACTACTTTATGTGAATGTCTGTATTTCAAACTGAACTTGATTTTAATTGATTTTAGGTCGTTCAATGGGCTCAAGAGCAGCTGCCTCTGTACTGTGTCATATTGAGCCTGATGATGCTGATGATTTTGTTCGAGGTCTCATTTGTATTTCCTATCCACTGCACCATCCAAAACAGCAGCATAAACTTAGAGATGAAGATCTCTTTCGTATAAAAGATCCTGTACTGTTTGTGTCAGGCTCAGCAGATGAAATGTGTGAAAAGGTGATTATGACTTGCTGTTTGTGTGAATGAAAGACAATGAAAGAAACATCTTGGGAACAAGATGCTACCTGCAACATTCAGTCTCTTTAAAAAGATGCTGATTTTACTATGCTGCTTTTGTGTCTTGGTACCCTGTTACTGAGAGGAACCTAAAACTATGAGCATACTGACAATATTCAACCCTTGTAATTAAGTGATAAATGAATTAACTCTTAGCAAATGAAGGATTAATATCTGAATGTGAATTTGGGATTACTAGACTGTATATTTGTTTTATCATTTCAACATTTAATGAGATTCTTCAAATTTGTTATAAAATTGACCCTTGAAGAAAAGTAACTTGTACATATTACTAAATTTTAGTGTCTTTCCCAGAATATATAATTTTCTTGGGAAAAATATTTTTTATAAGAATTTTTTGACTTGTCAAGAATGAATGGTTGATCTGTTCTGTGGTGTTGCTATCTTTAAGAAGTCTGTATTGTTACTTCTTGCACGATCCATTGCCTCAGAAGTTATCTGTAGAGTAGGTTTTAATATGTAGTGAATGGATGCCAAGTATAGGCGGAGTAGGAGAGAGTAAATCTTTATGAAACACCAATAGGGTATTAGTCTAGTATCATCTTCTTTTTTTCTTTTAGAACTTGTTGGAGAAAGTGGCACAGAAAATGCAAGCTCCTCATAAAATCCATTGGATAGAGAAGGCAAATCATTCCATGGCAGTGAAAGGACGATCAACAAATGATGTTTTCAAAGAAATAAATACACAGATTTTGTTTTGGATCCAGGAAATCACTGAAATGGACAAGAAATAATTGTCTATTAGTTAAAGGCTATGTTATTTTGAATAAAAATACAGTTAATTTGTTAAAGAAGAGCATACTTCTCAGCATTATGAGATATATTTCAGACTAATTTAATGTTCTTTCATGTTGCCCCATTTTTAAAACACATTTTAATTGTGAAATTAATGTTCTTTATAAAATGTCTCTTGAAAGTAGTGTTATAGTTGTATAAAGATGATGTACAAATATTGAAGGTGGTCTAAATATAATTTATTTTCTTTAATTAAAGTTTTGAAAAATTAAATGTTGAATTTTGTTACAACAGAACTTTTGTCTTATTGCTGTGCAACTCAGAAAGTGCTTTAATTGTGCACAGCAGTGTCGTCTTTATGAAGGAAAAACAATGCTTTAGTAAATGTAGTCAGTTTTATACAATGTATACATCTAAGTCACCTAATGTTTTATTAAATCTCAAGGGATAGATGAAGATACATTTTCAAATATGAGGACTCTGAACATTGTTTTTAGAATAAATTAACAACTTTTATTGAATAAATGTTTACTGAAGGTCTGTTACAGGCAAAGCTTCATTAGGTTTAAACAATGAGTAAACATTTGGAGTTTAATATAGTAGGGGAACTTGATGTCTAAAGCTCTCTGATTAAGGAGAGAATGAAATGAGTAAATAGTGGAACTAACATCTGTGTTGTATCTAGACAGAGGGCTCTTAATTTTGCTTTGAGAAGTGCAGGTATCACTTGGACTAGACTTGAATGGTATTAGTTAGATATGAAAAACTTAGTTTCTGTGTTTCCTATAAAGAATGCAAAAAATGTGATGAGGCTGATGATCTATAGTATAAGTTTGTAGTGAGCAGTGGTTTCTCTACAGTAGGAAATTAACTCCCTGAGTTCCCTACTGACCTCAGGTTAGGCCGTTCCAACAGCCAGGGCAGCCTAGGAAGCTTTCAGTTTTCAGGTCACTTGTTCTCCTGCCCTGATGAGGTCAATGGATTTTAATTTTTCTAAATAGTGCATAAAGAACAAAAATCTAGATAACTACCTAATGTGTATATTAGATATAATGTGAATGTTAGGATCAAATGTACTATTACAAAATCAAAATTTCCTTGTCACTCAGTGTATAATAGTTTTTGACTGAATTTCTTGAATGATGCTTTAATTTTTAAAAATAGTGTAAAGTTAATACTTTTAAAACAAGACTGATCAAAATATTAACATAAAAAATACTTAACCAGAGCTGACAAATATAATAATCTATTTTGTGTAAATCAATTGGCAAATAATACACTGTAAACCAGGAGTGAAACTATGAAAAGGAAAATACAAAGGAAAACTTACTAGAATGCAGACTACAGTATAAAGTACAATGAAAAAATAGATTTGAAAGGTTACTAACCAGGCTTTGTAGTCATAATAAAGTTTGCACACTAACCTATAGGCATAATATGGATGACCATTCAAAGATACTACTGCAAATATAAGGATAACGTAGAAGTTCATTTAAAGTTGATTTTCCCCTGACCTGAGTTGGGCTTCCCAGGTGGCTCAGCAGTAAAGAATTCACCTGCCAGTGCAGGAGATGCATGTTCAATCCCTGGGTTGGGAAGATCCCCTGGAGAAGGAAATAGCAACCCACTCCAGTATTCTTGCCTGGAGAATCCCATGGACAGAAGCCTGGTGGACTACAGACAATGAGTCAGACACGACAGCACAACTCAGCTTGCCCTGAGTTACCTGTAAGAAACTACTGATTGATGAAATAGTTTGTCATTGGAGAACTGTGTACCATGGGTGGGGACCACATAACTGCATTTTTGGTTGTCATGACAGGTGGAGTGCTCCTGGCACCTCGCAAGAAAGGGATTCTACTAACATTCTGCTGGGCACAGGACAACCAACCACTACAAAGAAGTTCCTGGTCCAAAATGTCAGTAATTCCTAGGTTGAGAACCTTGTCCTTGACAAACCAACTTTGAGATTTAAGTCCTTTCTCCACATTAGCTTTTCTACACCACCCCTAAATCCATTTGCTTTCCTTTTAGTTACCAAATCCTATGTTTTCAGTATCAAAGCCTGATTCTACCCCCGTTTTGTTAACACTGCATGGTTTACAAGGCAGGCCCTTATCAATTCACATCTGTATAGTTACAGTAACCTAATTCATTTTACTGTTGTCTCCTTGTGCCAGTAAACCATTTAACACCTTTAACTCAGAAACTGTTGGTGGATCTCCAAAGGTGATTGTTAAGGTTAAAGACCTTGGTTCAAGGCCCTCCACAATAGGCTCTACCAACATTTTAACCTTATTTTCTTTCCCCCATACTCTCAACCTATACATAGTACTCCAGCTAAATTCACTGCACAAAGTTTTGGAACAAAGTCTTCTGCCTTTTCTTCCTAAAACTTTCTTGTTAGACCTTTAAGGCCCTTAAGTTCTCTTTACCACTTCATAGCTTTTCTTGAATTACCCCAACCAAGTATCTCCTTGGAAGCCACATATCTTCTCTCAAGAAGTAATGCTCAAAATTCTCCAAGCAAGGCTTCAACAGTACATGAACTGTGAACTTCCAGATGCTCATAACTGAGTTTAGAAAAGGCAGAGGAACCAGAGATCAAATTGCTAACATCCATTGGATCATTGAAAAAGCAAGAGTTCCAGAAAAACATCTGCTTTATTGACTATGCCAAAGCCTTTGTGTGAATCACAACAAACTAGGAAAATCTTAGAGAGATGGTAATACCAGATCACCTGACCTGCCTCCTGAAAAGTCTGTATGCAGGGCAAGAAGCAACAGTTAAAACTGGACATGGAACAACAGACTGGTTCCAAATAGGGAAAGCAGTACGTCAAGGCTGTATATTGTCACGCTGCTTATTTAGCTTATATGCAGAGTACATCATGCAAAATGCTGGGCTGGATGAAGCACAAGCTGGAATCAAGATTGCTGGGAGAAATAATAACCTCCGATACGCAGATGACACCACCCTTACAGCAGAAAGCAAAGAAGAACTAAAGAGCCTCTTGCTGAAAGTGAAAGAAGAGAGGGAAAAAGTTGGCTTAAAACTCAGCATTCAAAAACTAAGATCATGGCATCTTGTCCAATCACTTCATGGCAAATAGATGGGGAAACAATGGAAACAGTGGCACACTTTATTTTGGGGGCTCCAAAATCACTGCCGATGGTGACTGCAGCCATGAAATTAAAAGACACTTGCTCCTTGGAAGAAAAGCTGTGATCAACCTAGACAGCATATTAAAAAGCAGAGACACTACTTTGCCAACAAAGTCTGTCTAGTCAAAGCTATGGTTTTTCCAGTAGTCATGTATGGATGTGAGAATTGGACTACAAAGAAAGCTGAGTGCTGACTGATTGATGCCTTTGAACTGTGGTGTTGGAGAAGACTTTGAGAGTCCCTTGGACTCCCAGGAGATCCAACCAGTAAATCATAAAGGCAATCAGTCCTGAATATTCATTGGAAGGACTGATGCTAAAACTGAAACTGCAATACTTCGCCCACCTGATACAAAGAACTGACTCATTGGAAAAGACCCTGATGCTGGGAAAGGTTGAAGGCAGGAGGAGAAGGGGATGACAGAGGATGAGATGGTTGGATGGCATCACCGACTCAATGGACATGGGTTTAGGTGGACTCCAGGAGTTGGTGATGGACAGGGAGGCCTGGCATGCTACGGTTTATGGGGTCACAAAGAGACACGACTGAGCAACTGAACTGAACTGAACTAAACAACAAAGCCCTGGAAGCGGAGACTCTTCTTTATCTCTATGCAAACTTAAGCATTAGCAGGAGTGGTAGATATTAGTGGTATACTAATTAACGGGTTCAGTGTCATCACTTAAAAGATCTTAGGAACGAACTAGAGAGTTTCTTCGTGTTAAAATGTTGAATCCCCTTTAAGGTAGTAAACAAATGAATTTAAGTTCTCTTGCCATTGGTCAAGAGAAGTTGAGTATTTCATTAGCTGCATTAAATATGGTAAAACCCAGCAAAATAAAATCACCGTTTGTATATATGGAAGAGGAGTCAGAGAGGAGGGTGTATTTTACCCTAGAAATGCCTAGAGGAATTGTTTCTTCTAGAACTAAGGAATTCCTATACCATGCATCCCAGGTGAGACATATGTTTGCAAAGACAAACCCCAAGATCAGAGTTAAACCTAAATTAAGATCATAAGCTTCTAGGATATGTCATTGATCTCCTCTCTAATACTCTAGTTTAGTAAGAACTCAAGAAATCTTTCTTGCAGTCAAAGTTATGCAACAGAGAAGACCTGAACAATTAACTCTGGTGTAAATAACTATACTTCTTTCTTCAGCCCACCTTGAACAAATAAAGACAATGGAAGTATTAATTCAGCACATCTTCCAAAGGAAAGTGCTCTAAATCCAAGGTAGTGTTAATATTTTACTAACAGTCCAGATTGTTTTGTATACTTATGACTCTTAAGACTTTGGCTCTGCCCCACCCTAATTCTGACATCAGCAAGCATACCAAGTTCCTTGGTATCACCAGAAACAGAATAAAGAGGAAATTCAGGAGACCATTCCAGAACCCACCAAATCTAACTTTGGTTTTCAACATTGCAGTAGATTATTGAAGATGAACATTGCTGACAGACACCTCTGACAAAAAGAAATATAAAATGAGGTGTTCTAGTTTTAGAAAACATCGGGCTAGCCCCCAAGAGACAAGCTATTATCTGTCCTGCAGAGACAATGAGACATACCAAAAAATTATTTGGTATTTATCTGAAGTTCAAATTAAACTGCGGCATCTAGTTTGTGTGTGTGGTTTGTGTGTGTGTGTGTAGTGTGTGTGTGTGTGTGTGTGTGTGTGTGTTTTAATGCTAAATCTTGCCACCCTACATTCATGTTTTCCTGATCACAAGGAAGTATAAAATACACTTCCTGGTTTTAAAAGAAAATGGTTTTGTCCAATTCAAATTTGTTCTACATTTTTAAAAATTACAGTATAGTTATAACCCAAAAGTGCTAAGGAACTATTTATAAATTGTGGGGTGTTTTGTGTGAAATTAATGGAGGATTATTTTTATTTTAATTTAAAAAAACTACAGATAGCATCATACATGTCTCACCAGTAAACTTTCATTATTGCTCAAGTAGGTTGATATGAGCTCAGTTAAATGCCCACTATGACACGTACCTCACTTAGACCCAGAGCAGTCACTACTGTACTGAACAAGGCACTGGGCAGCACTGGGCATTTTCCTGGCAGAACATTGCATGTGGTTATGAGATGGGCATACCACCTTGTTGTGTTTTGGGGCATCCAGAATCAAGGGCTTTGGAATGAAGAGATCCATCTATTTCATATATTACATAACAATGTCAAAGCAATTTTATTTTTTTAAAAAAGTGTTGCAAGGTGGATTGGAAAATGATACATTTTTGACATTATGGGAACTTCTGAGTCCTGGACTTCTCAAAATAATTGGATGGCAATCTTCTTTATAATTTTCCTGGGAATTATTTTTGAGATTATACTCTTAAAGATTTGTATGTCCTTTCAGAAGAAGCCTGAACTTCCTTCAGAAAAGGATAAGTCAGATATCCACAAGGTAAGAAAAAAATGCTTGATTTCCTTTTCCAAGATTTTTCAAAATAACACAGAAGAATAACTTATAAAATTGTGTAACTTTGATATTTGGATTACTCTAACGGGTCACAGAGTCAGACACGACTGAGCGACTGAACTGAACTGAACATTTTATTGTCTCCCTTGACAGAAAGAAGACAATGGGAGTTGCCTGACAAGCATGAAATTTGGTAAGTATCCTACAATTTTATTAGTTCAGTTCAATACAATTTCATATTTTAATATAGAACTTTTTCAGTCTGAGCTTCTCCCATTGATACTCTGACTTTTTTTTATTCCTGCTTCTCTCTAGATAATTGGTCAGCATTTTCATCCTCAGAAGCAAGGTAAATGATAGATTTTGAAATTAGATGAAACGGATTGGTTTTGTTCTATTCAAAATTACATCTGAACTACAGAAAAAAGTTTTCCCATTTGTATAGAGTACAACAGCAGTTCAACATAATTCAGTCTAACTTTGATTTTTGTTTTTTAAATTGATTTTTATTGGAGTATAGTTGCTTTACAAAGTTATGTTAGTTTCTACTGTACAGCAAAGTGAATGAGTTTATATATATATATCTCCCCTCTTTTTGGATTTCTTTCCCCTTTAGGTCACCACTGAGCACTGAGTAGAGGTCCCTGTGCTCTACACTAGGTTCTCTTTAGCTAGCTATTTTATACATAGGAGTGTATATAGGTCAGTCCCAATCTCCCAGTTCATCCCACCCCTTCTTTCCCCCTTGGTATCCATACATTTGTTCTCTACATCTGTATCATTTTTCTAGATTCCACATATAAGTGATATATTCAGTATTTGTTATTCTCTTTCAAACTTCACTCTGTATGGCAGTCCTAGGTCCATCTGCTGCTGCTGCTAAGTTGCTTAAGTCGTGTCTGACTCTGTGCAACCCCATCAACGGCAGCCCACCAGGCTCCCCCATCCCTGGGATTCTCCAGGCAAGAACACTGGAGTGGGTTGCCATTTCCTTCTCCAATGTATGAAAGTGAAAAGTGAGAGTGAAGTCGCTCAGTCATGTCCGACTCTTAGCGACCCCATGGACTACAGCCCACCAGGCTCCTCCATCCATGGGATTTTCCAGGCAAGAGTACTGGAGTGGGGTGCCACTGCCTTCTCCGCTAGGTCCATCTATATCTCTGCAAATGTCACAATTTCATTCCTTTTAATGATTGAGTAATATTCCATTGTATACATGTACCACATCTTCTTTACCCATTCCTGTGTTGATGGACATTTAGATTGCTTCCATGTTATGGCTATTGTACACAGTGCTGCAGTGAACACTGGGGTTCATGTATCTTTTTGAATTACAGTATTCTCTGGGTATATGCCCAGGAGTGGGACTGGTGGGTCATATGGTAGTTCTGTTTTTTAACTTTTTGACTCTTAAATGATTGCTCTATTCCAAACCGTATTAATGGCTTTTTATATATTGTTTAAATTATCCTTCCAGGTAGGTAGTATCATTACTGTTTTTTTTTAATTTGTTTCAGAGTATGTACGAATACATATATGTATATAATGTATATATTGGGGCTTCTCTGGTGGCTCAGATGGTAATGCATCCACCTGTAATGCAGGAGACCCAGGTTTGATCCCTGGGTTGGGAATCTGGAGAAGGAAATGGCTACCTACTCCAGTATTCTTACCTGGAGAATTTCATGGACAGAGGAACCTGGTGGGTTACAGTCCAGGGTTGCAAAGAGTTAGTCGTGACTGAAGCGACCGAGCATGCACATAGTTGCTTTATAGTGTTGTGTCAGTTTCTGCTGTACGGCAGAGTGTATCAGTGAATCATACACATACATATGTCCCCTCTCCTTTGGATTTCCTTCCCATTTAGGTCGCCACAGAGATCATTCCTGTTTTTACAAATGAGGAAAATAAAGCTTAGAGGTTAAGTGGCTTGCTTCCTTCTCTACCCCAACCTCTCTCTCCAGTACAAAGAAGTAATAATGACAAGTTCTGATAATTCAACTGAAAAAGTATTCATTTAGCACCTACTGTGAACCCAGCAGACCCTGAGCTAGGTTCTTCAAGAGTGCCATGAAAGAAGTTTATACAATCAGAATTCATCCTGCGCCCTGAGGATACATGAGTGCTACAGATTAAATACTGACATTGCTACTCTTATTGCTATCAACATCTTAATTGTTTTCATCAAAATCCATTCAGTAATCATTGGATACTCCTATACAATGGACCTTGTATTTTACACTGGCATTCAAATAATAAGCCCTGGAGGAGGTAGTGACCACCCACTCCAGTACTTGCTGGGAAAACCCCATGAACAGAGGAGCCTGGCAGGCTATGTTAGGTGCTAAATAAATATTTTTCAACTGAATTATCAGAACTGGTGATTATTACTTCTTCATTTGTATTGAAGAGAGAGGTCATGGTAGGTAAACAAGCCACTTAACCTTTAAGCTTTATTCCCTCATTTGTCCATGGGGGTCACAGAGAGTTGGTCACTACTGAGTGACTGAGCATGCATGCATAAATAATAAGATAGTATCTCTTCTCAAGAAGCTTATATTCTTGGGGAGGAGACATATTCATAAAGGATGATTTTGTTTGTTTTGTTTTTGTTTTCATTTATTTATTTTAATTGGAGGCTAATTACTTTACAATATTGTAGTAGTTTTTGCCATACATTGACATGAATCAGCCATGAGTAGACATCTGTTCCCCATCCTGAACCCCTCTCCCATCTCCCTCCCCAACCCATCCCTCAGGGTCATCCCAGTGCACCAGCCCTGAGCACCCTGTCTCATGCATCAAACCTGGACTGGCGATCTGTTTCACATATGATAATATACATGTTTCGATACTATTATCTCAAATCATCCCACTGTTGCCTTCTCCCATAGAGTCCAAAGACTGTTCTATACATCTGTGTCTCTTTTGCTATCTCGCATATAGGGTCATCATTACCATCTTTCTAAATTTTGTATATATGCATTAGTATACTGTATTGATGTTTTTCTTTCTGACTTACTTCACTCTGGATAATAGGCTCCAGTTTCATCCACCTCAGAACTGATTCAAATGTATTCTTTTTAATGGCCGAGTAATACTCTACTGTGCATATGTACCACAGCTTTCTTATCCATTCATCTGCTGATGGACATCTAAGTTGCTTCCATGTCCTGGCTATTATATACAGTGCTGCAATGAACTTTGGGGTACACGTGTCTGTTTCAGTTCTGGTTTCCTTGGTGTGTAGGCCCAGCAGTGGGATTGCTGGGTCATATGGCAGTTCTATTTCTAGTTTTTTAAGGCATCTCCACACTGTTCTCCATAGTGACTGTACTAGTTTGCATTCCCACCAACAGTATAAGAGGGTTCCCTTTTCTCCACACCCTCTCCAGCATTAATTGCTTATAGACTTTTGGGTAGCAGCCATTCTGACTGGTGTGAGATGGTACCTCATTGTGGTCTTGATTTACATTTCTCTGATAATGAGTAATATTGAGCATCTTTTCATGTGTTCATTAGCCATCTGTATGTCTTCTTTGGAGAAATGTCTATTTAGTTCTTTGGCCCATTTTTTGATTGGGTCATTTACTTTTCTGGAATTGAGCTGCAGGAGCTGCTTGTATATTTTTGAGATTGATTCTTGTCACTTGCTTTGTTTGCTATTATTTTCTCCCGTTCTGAAGGCTGTCTTTTCACCTTGCTTATAGTTTCCTTTGTTGTGCCAAAGCTTTTAAGTTTAATTAGGTCCCATTTGTTTATTTTTGCTTTATTTCCATTACTCTGGGAGGTGGGTCATAGAGGATCCTGTTGTGATTTACGTCAGAGAGTGTTTTGCATATGTTTTCCTCTAGGAGTTTTATAGTTTCTGGTCTTACATTTAGATCTTTAATCCATTTTGAATTTATTTTTATAAACTAGTATCTAGTTTCATTCTTTTACAAGTGGTTGGCCAGTTTTCCCAGTGCCACTTGTTAAACAGATTGTCTTTTCTCCCTTGTACATTCTTGCTTCCTTTGTCAAAGATAAGGTATCCATAGGTGTGTGGATTTACCTCTGGGCTTCCTATTTTGTTCCTTTGATCTATATTTCTGTCTTTGTGCTGGTACCATACTGTCTAGATGACTGTAGCTTTGTAGTAGAGCCTGAAGTCAGGCAGGTTGATTCTTCCACTTCCATTCTTCTTTCCCAAGATTCCTTTGGCTAATCGAGGTTTTTTGTATTTCCATACAAATTGTGAAATTATTTGTTCTAGTTCTGTGAAAAATGCCATTGGTAGTTTGATAGGGATTGCATTGAATCTATAGATTGCTTTGGATAGTATACTCATTTACACTATATTGATTCTGCTGATCCATGAACATGGTATATTTCTCCATCTATTTGTGTCATCTTTGATTTCTTTCATTAGTGTTTTTTTCTATTTATATACGTCTTTTGTTTCTTTAGGTAGATTTATTGTTAAGTATTTTATTCTTTTAGTTGCAATGGTGAATGGAATTGTTTCCTTAATTTCTCTGTTTTCTCATTGTTAGTGTATAGGAATGCAAGGGATTTCTGTGTGTTAATTTTATATCCTGCAACTTTACTATGTTCATTGATTAGCTCTAGTAATTTTCTGGTGGAGTCTATAGGGTTTTCTATGTAGAGGATCATGTCATCTGCAAACAGTGAGAGTTTTACTTCTTCTTTTCCAATCTGGATTCCTTTTATTTTTCTTCTCTGATTGCTGTGGCTAAAACATCCAAAACTATGTTGAATAATAGTGGTGAGAGTGGGCACCCTTGTCTTGTTCCTGACTTTAGAGGAAATGTTTTCAATTTTTCACCACTGAGGATACTGTTATCTGTGGGTTTGTCATTTTATTATGTTGAAGTGTGTTCCTTCTATGCCTACTTTCTGGAGGGTTTATTTATTTTTTTTATCATAAATGGATGTTGAATTTCTCAAAGACTTTCTCTGCATCTGTTGAGATAATATGGTTTTTATCTTTCAATTTGTTAATGTGATATATTACATTGATTGATTTGTAGATAGTGAAGAGTCCTTACATCCCTGGGATAAAGCCCACTTGGTCATGATGTGTGATCTTTTTAATATGTTGTTGGATTCCGTTTGTTAGGATTTTGTTAAGGATTTTTGCACCCACAGTCATCAGTGATATTGGCCTGTAGTTTTATTTTTTGTGTGCCATCTTTGTCTGGTTTTGGTATTAGGGTAATGGTGGCCTCATAGAATGAGTTTGGCAGTTTACCTTCCTATGTAATTTTCTGGAAGAGTTTGAGTAGGATAGGTGTTAGCTCTTCTCTAAATTTCTGGTAGAATTCAGCTGTGAAGCCATCTGGTCCTGGGCTTTTGTTTGCCGGAAGATTTCTGATTACAGTTTCTATTTCTGTGCTTGTGATGGGTCTGTTAAGATTTTGTATTTCTTCCTGGTTCAGTTTTGGAAAGTTATACTTTTCTAAGAATTTGTCCATTTCTTCCACGTTATCCATTTTATTGGCATATAATTGCTGATAGTAGTCTCTTATGATCCTTTGTATTTCTGTGTTGTCTGTTGTGATTTCTCCATTTTCATTTCTAATTTTGTTGATTTGATTCTTCTCCCTTTGTTTCTTGATAAGTCTGGCTAATGGTTTGTCTATTTTATTTATCTTTTCAAAGAGGATAAATAGCTTTTTTTAAAACAAAGCTTTTAGCTTTGTTGATTTTTGCTATGGTTTCTTTTGTTTCTTTTACATTTATTTCTGCCCTAATTTTTACGATTTCTTTCCTTCTACTAACTGTGGGGTTCTTCATTTCTTCCTTTTCTAGTTGCTTTAGGTGTAGAGTTAGGTTATTTATTTGACTTTTTTCTTGTTTCTTGAGGTAAGCTTCTATTACTATGAACCTTCCCCTTAGCACTGCTTTTACTGAGTCCCATAGGTTTTGGGTTGTTGTGTTTTCATTTTCATTCATTTCTATGCAAAAAGGATGATTTCTTGCAGTATGGTAACACGATAATCAGAAATCTAAGAGAACATTTTAGGAGACACCTACACCAGCTTAGGGGGTGTTGAGAATGGCTTCATGGAGAAGGTTATACTGGAGCTGAACTTTAAAAGGTAAGTGGAAATTAGTCAGAAAAAGACACTGGTTGGGAGAATAAAGAAGGCCCTATAGGCCATGAACAGAGGCAAGGAAATAAGAAACTGCAGGGTATGTACAACAAATTATTATTTCAGGGTTGCTGGAATGGTGAGGATGGGCCGGGGAGTCATGGGTGATGAATGTGAAAAAACAGGCAGGAGACAGATCATAAAGGACTTTCTCTCATTGTTGTTGTTCAGTCATTCTGTCATGTCCAACTCTGCAACCCCATAGACTACAGCACACCAAGCTTCCTGTCCTTCACCATCTCCTGGAGTTTGCTCATGTCCATTGAGTCAGTGATGCCATCCAACCATCTCATCCTCTGTCTTCCACTTCTCCTCTTGCCCTCAATCTTTACCAGCATCAAGGTCTTTTCCAGTGACTCAGCTTTTCGTATCAGATGGCCAAAGTATTGAAGCTTCAGCATCAGTTCTTCCAATGAATATTCAGGGTTGATTTCCTTTAGGATTGATTGGTTTCATCACCTTGCTGTCAAGGGACTCTCAGGAGTCTTCTCCAACACCACAGTTTGTAAGCCTCAATTCTTTGGTGCTCAGCCTTCTTTATGGTCCAACTCTTATATCTTATGTGACTACTAGAAAGACCATAGCTTTGACTATGCAAACTCTGTATGCCATGTGAAAAGCTTGGAGCTTATTCTGTAGGTAGTGAGGAACCACTGAAGGTGGTTGAGCGTAGGAGTGACAGTTTTGCGTTTAAGCTGAATCACTAGTAGCTGTGTGGAGTACAAACCTGAAGATTGCTTGACTTCAGTCTAATTTCTTTGGGTTGTCAGGTGTAAAAGGGCTTTATTCATGTAATGTGGTTGTTCTATTTGTATTTATTTATTTATAAATTTTATTTGTTTTGGGGTGTGTTGGGTCTTAGTCCTTACTGTGGTGCACATGTTTCTCTAGTTGTGGTATGTGGGCTTACTTGCCCCACAGCATGTGGGATCTTAGTTCCCCAGCCAGGGATTGAACCCATGTCCCCTGCACTGGAAGGTGGATTCTTAACCACTGGCCCACCAGGGGAGCCCCTGCCTCTGCCTTTCTTGGTGTTGGTTTTACCTTGAGGTAAATAGAAAGATGGCCACCAAGAGTTTCCAAATCAGACCAGCAATGTCCAGAGGATGTAAGAGGCCAGTTCTTTCTGTGTCTTTCTTAGGAACAAGGCAACTTTTCCCCGAAGTTGTTAAATGTGTTTGTCTTATACTGGGATTAGTTCATACCCACTCCTTATTCAGTTACTTGGAAATGAGATTACTATGTTAGATTTAGCATAAACCCTTGAGGTAGAATGGATGTTGAAGAGTCTGCATCCATGATTATTACTCCAAGCCATAATTTTGCTTTAGTCGTAAGGACAGATGGTGATACCAAAGGTGACATGATACTAAAGATGATGGGTAGGGGTATCAGTCAGGGTTCTGCAGAGAAATGCAAAAAAGAGAGAGAGAGAGATAAAAGGAGTTTTATAGGAATTGGCTTGCATGGTTATAGAGGCTGAGAAAAGTCCCCTGATATACCAAATAAAAACTGGAGACCCAGAAAAGCAAGTGCTATGATTCAGCCCAAGGCAGAAGTCCTGGGGTGGCAGGGAGTCGTGCAGTGCTGGGTGGTCTCCGAGCCCAAAGACCCAAGAATCAGGAGCTCTGATGTCTGAGGGTGAAGAAGATGGACATCCCAGATCAAGAAGAGATGGGAAGTTTGCTCTTCCATCTATTTGTTCTATTTGAGCCCTCGGTGGATTAGATGATGCCCAGCCAACTGGGGAGGGCATATCTTCTATTTCTTCAGGCTGCTAATTCGAATGTGAATCTCTTCCTGAAGCATCCTCACAGGCGCTCAGAAATAGTGTTTTACCAGCTGTCTAGGCATCCTCAGCCCAGGCAAGTTGACACACAAAATTGACTACCACACTAGGTAACAAAAATGTGTATACAGCCTGTATATTAGACATTAATAGCTTCTCCTGACACTACAGAGAACTTGAAAAGTATTTAATGTATTTTAAACATCCACCTAATAATTTTGTGTTCTCTGTGAAAAAAAGGTAATCAATAATTCAGTATAAAATACTCCAAATTCTATTAATAATTATCAGAATTCAAATCAATGAGATTTTCCTGTATAAGTAAACATGTAGAAAAACTATTTGTGTGATGGGGGTATATGTTGATGATTTTATTTATTAGTTTCATGGCTCTGGACTTCCCTGGTGGCTCAGACTGTAAAGCATCTGTCTACAATGCGAGAAACCCGGGTTCGATCCCTGGTTGGGAAGATCCCCTGGAGAAGGAAATGGCAATCCACTCCAGGACTATTGCCTGGAAAATCCCATGGACAGACGCGCCTGGTAGGCTACAGTCCATGGGGTCGCTAGAGTCAGACACGACTGAGCGACTTCACATTGACTTTCATGGCTTTTTTCATGATGATGAGTTATTTAAAACTAGGGTCATTCGTCCAGTAAAGGAAAAGATAATCTGTGTTCCCTGGAAAGACAGCCACCAGAATTTCTGACTTAGCTTATATGAGTTTCAGTTTATGATTTTAGGGTACCTTACCATGAAACAAGCAGTCAGACATGACTTAGCGACTAAACAGTAACAACTGTGAAACAAAACTTCAGGGGGATGAGAATCACCTGGAGAGCTTGTTAAATTCAGATTTCCAGGCCCCACACCTAGGGCGTCTGGTTCAGGAAGTCTAGGGTGGGGTCTGAGGTTTTGCCTTCCTGGTCATTTGCATTTCTGATCAAAGTGACGCTAATGTTGTTGGTCTGAGCATTGCTAGGCCCAGCCTAATCGTGTGAGGTAGAAAGGTGCGCCTGGTAGGCTACAGTCCATGGGGTCGCTAGAGTCAGACACGACTGAGCGACTTCACATTGACTTTCATGGCTTTTTTCATGATGATGAGTTATTTAAAACTAGGGTCATTCGTCCAGTAAAGGAAAAGATAATCTGTGTTCCCTGGAAAGACAGCCACCAGAATTTCTGACTTAGCTTGTATGAGTTTCAGTTTATGATTTTAGGGTACCTTACCATGAAACAAGCAGTCAGACATGACTTAGCGACTAAACAGTAACAACTGTGAAACAAAACTTCAGGGGGATGAGAATCACCTGGAGAGCTTGTTAAATTCA
This sequence comes from Aepyceros melampus, assembly GCA_006408695.1. Classification (NCBI taxonomy): domain Eukaryota; kingdom Metazoa; phylum Chordata; class Mammalia; order Artiodactyla; family Bovidae; genus Aepyceros; species Aepyceros melampus. The sequence goes on from SJXQ01003388.1 coordinate 384,175, forward strand.
GATTTCCAGGCCCCACACCTAGGGCGTCTGGTTCAGGAAGTCTAGGGTGGGGTCTGAGGTTTTGCCTTTCTGGTCATTTGCATTTCTGATCAAAGTGACGCTAATGTTGTTGGTCTGAGCATTGCTAGGCCCAGCCTAATCGTGTGAAGTAGAAAGAATGCTGGAGGGTCCACTTCCATGATCATTTGCTGCTGCTCTTTAGTCACTAAGTCATGTCCAACTCTTTGCAACTCCATGGACTGTAGCCCACCAGGCTCCTCTGTTCATGGAATTCTCCAGGCAAGAATACTGGAGTGGATTGCCATTTCCTTCTCCAGGGGCTCTTCCTGACTCAGGGAGCCAACCAAGTCTCCTGCATTTGCAGGTGGATTCTTTACCTCTGAGCCACCTGGGAAGCCCTCTGTGATCATTGTTGTTATTATTCAGTCACCAATTTGTGTCCAACTCTTTGTGAGCCCATGGACTGCAGCACACCAGGCCTCCCTGTCCCTTACCATCTCCCAGAGTTTGCCCAAATTCATGTCCATTGAATCGGTGATGCCATTCAACCATCTTCATCTTCTATCGCCCTCTTTCATGATAATTATTTTAAACAAAATTATGTTGAGAAACATTACCCTGAAACGTAGGCTTTTCTCTTGATCAAAAACAAACAGCTGTTAAACAATTAGGACTTATAGAAAGCTATAGTTTATGGCATTGGGCATTGTTCTGTTGTACCTCTTAAATTTCCATATGGATGTTTTCATTCTTGTCAAAACTGTCATACAGAGAACAGAAACTGATATTCCTTGTAAAAGGATATAATCTTAATCTGCAACTTTGTCAAAATAGACAGTCAAAAGTAGACTTTTGGACAGATTTTTGTGGGGAAAAATCCCTCATTCTCCTAGATATGAAAATAACTTACTTCACTTTGTCAGTGGATTGATTTATTGAATGAATGCAACTAGGTAATGAATTCTTTTGTAATGTGGATAATGACTTCCCAGCCTATCTCTACATTTAACTATGTTTTCATATACTATATTGGATTTCCTTAAATTTCAAAGAGAGTTCTTATATGAAATAGGTCCTCAGTGACAGTTGACTCATTGTTTTCTTATATTTCAGAGTTGATAACTATTCAGAGAGAACAACTGCTTCATCAGTTACATCTGAAGGAAATGAAGAGTACTTTGAAGACAGCGTTCTACCACCAGATGAACCACCACGGGCAAGTACCACTGAAAGTAGATTTCGAGTAAGTCACTTTACCAAAAGTCATATGACATCTTCAAATGGGACTAGCTCATCATCTTTGTCACTATTTCATTCGGAAGTACAGGAAATCTTGCTAAGGTGTAGCGGGTGCCCTAAAAATGAACTGAAACAATACAGTTTTCATCAAAGGAATTATTTTCCATAATGAAAAGTAACAAAAGTAAAAACAGGACGTTTTCTTCTGACTTTAACTTTTCAAGAACTTCGAGAATCATTATAGAAAGTGAAGATCTAGATGTGGTACCATGCCCTCCTGCCCATCTGTTTCTTTCTAGAGACCAAGTCAGACTTCTGGAAGAAAATGTGAGAAATCAAAGCCCTCCAAAATCCAAAGCCACATTAGAGAATAAAACTACCTCTCTGTCCTCAATCTCTCTAGAGCCCTTGATTCAGAGTCAACATTCTGCTACAATGGACCTTTCTCCCCAAGAACAAGCTTCTTTTTCCAGACAAAAGGCTACTCAGAATCAAGGATGTTCCAAAGCCCAATTTATTGGTCAAGCCCACCAATTTTTTAACAATCAGGCATCAGTCAACAGGCAGCCTGCGAGTGAGGCCAGATACTTTGCTCTGCCTCAAGATTTGGTGAGGGAACCACTTACTAGCAGCACCCAAGACTCCTTCCAGACCGCAGACATGGATAGGGGCCAACATCTGGTCCAAGTTCCACAGTCTCCTGAGACTCGAGATTCAGTCAAGGGCCTAGGGTCTGATAGAAAACACCCGGATGAGACCCAGGATTCTGTCGGGTCTGAAGAGTCAAACAAGATTAAATATTCTCTCCCAGTGCCAGACACTGTTTTAAAGGATGCCAGACACCTGGTTTTACCTCTGAGCCCCAATTCAGTTGATAAAGTGATGCCACAACGAGAGCATGTTAAGAGTGAGGGCCAGAAACAAATTGCTTCCTCAACATTAGACCAGTCTCCTGCATATGGCTCACTGCCTCTCATGACCAGGCAGAAACACAGAAGAAAAACCTCACACAGTAAAAGTGAACTTAGCCTCAAAGATCTGCCTCCGAAGTCAAAGAAAACACCAGTTTCACAGGTATTTCAGACCACAGAATGTCACACTTCAGAGTGCAGCCAGTTAAGATATGAGAATAAAACTAAGAAGAAAGAGTACATCAAAGAAAAGGTGTATCAGGTATAGCGTTGCATTTTACATATGCTTTCAAGCTTGTCCCTCCTTATATTAGGAAGTATTACAGGAAAAAACAAGCGAAATTCACTCCAGGTTTAACAGAATGTAGAGATTTTCTGCCGAAACCAGATCAGTCACTATGTGCAGAGAAAGCTAATTACATAGGGACTGTTGAGGAAGAAGGAACCATGAGGAGTACTGAAAATGAAGAGCAGCATGGCAGAAACAATAAAAAACTAGAAAACATTTCACAAGAAATTCCATCTCAGCTAGAACAGTCTTTCATGGTCAGTACTTATCAACAGAAAGTACCTCGTCCTTCATTAACAGAAACAAACTGGATGAATAGAGAGTCTCTTGAAGATCCAAAGGAAATGGATATTGCAGAGTCTTGTGCCCCAAATAACAAAACAACATCTGACCTGCCTGTTGCAAGGCAAGAGACACCTTTAGAAGAAGCCACATCAGAACTTTTGCAGAAATGTGTTTCCCCTCCCCAGATGGAGTCAGATAAAGACATGAAAACATGGGAGGACCTACGAGGTTCGGAGAATTCAAATCCTGCCCTTTCAAGCAGAGAGGAGTTACCAACAAGTATATCAGAAATGCAAAGATGCTTCTCACAGGGGAATACAGACAGAAAAGATCTTCTTGAAATTGTTCTGGAGTCTTCTGACGTCAACTTGTTCATTCCCCTAGGAACCGAAAAACATAAAAGCAGTGGACAACCAGCAGGTGTAGAAATTCAGGAGAGGCCAGAAGATGTAACTGAGAAGGAAAACAACGCATTAAGAGTTCACGTGATAGAAGATGACATAAGCGGAAGTGAGGAACTCGAATGCAACACTAGAAGCAACATTAACAACATGCAAGATGAACGAACATCTGCTGCGTTTCACGAGGCCACTCACACTGCCCTTTCTTCACCACCTTGTATGAAAATGCAGAGTGGATTAAAAACCAAGATGGATACATCAGAAATAGGACTTAGTTTTTCCACAGAAAGCCAGACGAATTACCAGATGACAGGAAAATATATTTTTCCTTTGAGAAGAACTGTCTAGTTAAAAAACCACAAGAAGACAACAGAGAGGAAGAACAACAGGCTCCACAAGAAGCAGCTTTGCAGCTAACGCCAGGTTTCAAGTTCAGCCTACAACTACAGCAGAAGCCCAAGTATGTCCAACTGGAACCAGGACAGAATAGTTCAAAAGGTCAAACCACTCAAAATAAAGACCTCGATGTTTACCCACAAACTCTCTCTACAGAGACGACGGTGGAGACTAACCCACACCCTGTGATGGACCCATTTCAAGTTGAGGTGAAGCAAAGCACAGACAGACCTACAGGCAGGGAAACTGCAGGCCCAGCGCATCCTCTCATCGTGTTTGAGAACTTGCCAGTTATAACTGAATCAACAGAATGTGGTGTCCCTTTGGGTGGAAGCCCTGAGAAGCTCCTGGATGCTCCGATTGCAAAAGAAAAGCAAGACTTAGAAGGAGTTTTACCTGAAGTTGCCCTGGGGTCTTTCCATAGGCATATGCCTCCTTCATCAAATTTGAAAAGGAAGAAAATCAGAAAAACAATACCAGGAACCATAAATGTACTCGGTTTCAAATGTGTGATTACGAAAGTAAAAAAGCCACCAAAATGTCACAGAAGATTAAGAAGCAATTTCAAAATCATGATTAAACACATATTTCAAGATAAATCCATGGCAGATATGCTTCTGAATGTTACTTACCCTTGTCTGTCTATTTTGCCCCATGTTAGAATGCACAGCAGATTAAACGTAGGGAATCACAGTCATACCGAGCTAAAACAAGAGACATCAGAAGCTGAAAGAGAAGAAGACTATTTAGATATCATTAATAAAGGAAGTGACTCTGGAAACACACTAGAAGCAGCTCAGTTGCAGGAGGAAGTGAGTGGGGACCAGGAAGCTTCACCAGAAGCAGTCCTTGAGGATCACTGGAACCTCAGATTGGATGAAGATCCAGAGAAAGAGCTCAAATCCATGAAAGACTGCAACAACCAATCACATTTGCAGAAATCATGGCAGAGTCTATTCACATGGTCACAGCAGGTCCAGTTCATGTTGAGAATATGGAGAAAAGCCTGATAGCACCCACAGATTTAAGATGCACTGAAGATGATTCTGAGATATCTCCTCCCACATCAGAAAAATCACTGATTGGAGACCCTTTAAACCAAACAAGAGAAAGTGATGTACCAGATCATGGAAGTGATACCAGGGAAACAGGTTACTGTTTTGCAGCAATGAAGGCGGAACAACCTGAAGATTTACCAGCAATGTTCCCAAAGACTTTTAATTGCCACATGCCTGTCTTATCTCATTCTAAAGTGAAGAAAACTAGAGCAAGATTTTCACACATAGAATGTAGAGTGAACTCCAAGTCTGTACCTATGAAGGCATTGAAGCCATCCATTTCACAAATATGTGATAACACAGGTCATCAAAGAAAGAAACTGGAATCTGACTTTAAGGCCAAGTTTGAAAAGATCGGCCAAGCTAATGGACTGGAATATGAATTTCTAAACACCCTTTACTCTCCTGTGCATAGCAGGTTACCAGGAGAGACAAAGAGCTTCTGCCATGTTCAAGAAAAGCTCCGGGGTCTAGCCATTGAAGAGAGACCACTGTATGTTGATTTTTTTGATGAGAGTAATGCACTCTGTGACAGAGAAGAAAAAGGACAAGATGTAGAGGAAAAGGAGCAAAAGACTTGGCTAATAACGGCTCCACAGCATACCCAGTACCTCTGGATCAATGGATGTCCAGGAAAGGAGACTCACCTTGCCGAACCAGACACAGGCCTGCACCGTTTAACACAGGAGCAAGACACACAGCACCAAACATGCTTTAAACAAGCTGCTTTGCAGACTGATGTCCAGATAGGTCCTCGAGAAGCTAAGGAACTCCTGAAGACCAACAAACCGGAAGATGACCTAACAGCCCCTGCCGGTCTAGAGGTCCTACCTCCCGAGGCAGGGAACTCATCGCCTGTGAAACTTTTGAACATTCAACAGAGTGCGGCGTAGCCTCTGCTGGAAACCTTACAAGGGAACGAGGTTCTTATTCTGTGGATAAAAATTCAGCGTTACCAGAAAGTTTGCAAGTGACCTTCTTGCAGTCTTCTGATTCCATTGACACCTTTGTTTCTAAATCTCAAAGAAAGAAAAACACACTAAAATTAGCAAGAAAGCAAACAACGAGTCGTAGATACAGAGCTATGAGAGAACAAAACATATCCACTCTGCGTATGCTCCCTGGCAGGCAGAGAAAGGCATTGCAGTGCAATTTTCAAATGAAAAATTTACAGCAAAATAAAAACACGGGAGATGTGTGTTCACCTGTTATTCTCTCCAGGGTGCCTGTTTGGCCGAACACCAAAATGAGCATCGGATTAAATGTGGAGACAGATACACAAAGGATAACAAGACTTGATCATATGCAAATGCAAGAGAAATCACCCAGTGAAAGGAAAGTATGTTTCCCAGCTTCTGTGGATATGAGTAGTTTATCTAACAGTGAGAAAGACAGGAAGGAGGGGGGGGCAGGGGAACAAGATTTACCAATTCCAGAGAGTGGCCAAGGCTTCATATTCAGTACATACCAGGAGCAGGATCATGACCTTATCAAATCAGATGAGGGGCAGAAAGGAACAGGAAGTATAAGTATCCAGGTACAACCACAAACACATTTTGCAGAGAGTATTTTGAGCTCTGCTTCATGCCAAACATTGGATCCATTTCAACTGAGAAAGCTAGAGAGTGATGCTAGGTTTTTTCCTCCAGTGTCAGGAGAAGCAAAGTTTGATGAAAAAATATTTTCTGCAAGAGAAGGTGGTATTCCATCTGAGACAAACCATCAAAAGGAACAAGCTGGTGGTACTGAAAAGGAAGAGAAAGTGACTTTAGATTTCTGCATGGCTGCTTTATCTCTATCCAAAGGCAAGAGAAACTTCAAGCAGTATTCAGACATGAAAATCTTGATGAATCCCAAATGTGGAATTTTAAAGGCAAAGAAACCACCCATTTCACACAGCTCAATATCAAGGGTGGTGCTAGACGAAATCATAGGAAAGAATTGGGATATAACTTGAGCACCAAAATGGGACAGGTGGGTCAGGGTACAAAAATGCCAGACAGCAGGGACTCCCTCCTGAACATCATCCCTGCCATTAATAGGTATAGTGACCGAGAAGGGGGAAAAGACATGTTAGAAGAAATAAAACTCAGTTCCAAACAAGTAATGCAAAATATACCCCCACACGAAGGTAATGTGATTCCAGATGACCCCGAAGAAGGTGATCTTCAAGATGAAGAAAGTGAAGAGGAGATGTTATTAAAAGTAATTCCACAGCACAGCCAACATTTCATACTCTGTTCAGACCAGACGAAGGAGCTTGAGCTTCACAAACCAGGAAACAAAGGATGTGGGGAAACTCTGTTTTTTACCAAACAGGACATCCCCCAGCCCACACAGCCTGCAGATTCAGTGCAGGCAACACAGCCAAAGAGAAGCCAGCAGACACAAAACGGCACAGTGTGGCCAGCAAGTTCAGACCTTCCTCTTCTAAAGCCAAACGAATCACTAACCAGTCAAGTTGTAATTGATACAATGAAATGTGACGTCCCAAGTGATGAGAGTCGCATGGGAGAACTGGATGATCGTGGTAAAGAGGAAAAGTCAGAGTTTAAAAAAGATCTACAAGCACCTGTCCCTGAGTCTTCAGCTACTGCCACCCCGGATCCCCCTGAACCTAAACAGGGGAGAAAGACATTTACATGTAGAGCCTTAAAAAGTAAAATGAGTCCCAGATGTGTTGTTATGAAGGCAAGAAAGGCACCAATGTCGCAGATATTTAACATCTTTGGGAATGGCTGTCTGAAAACCCTCCCTTCGAAAGCCCTGCGATCACAGATCGTTGAGTTTTTGATTGAGATAAAATCCTCTGGGATGCTAGAAGATGTTACTGCAGAGAGAAAGGAAGGAGCCCAAGAATTGCTGGCAGCAATGCTGGAGTTCTGGGATGCAGCCACGCTTGCTTTACCTGTGTCGAAAAAGAGAGAAAGCACTCAGAACTTACAGACAAGATAAATAAAATGAGTCCCAAATGTATCACTTTGAAGGCAAAGAAGACACCGATTTCCAAGACATTTAATGTCACAAAACGTGGTGTGCCAAGCCGTGGTAGGCAATTTGAAGGCAAGTTCAAAACCATGAGGGAACAAGGTCAGTCACTGGCAGTCGCCACGCCAAAGGCCACTTCCTCTCCCGTGTCAGTTTCACTGGACATGAAGGTGCATAACAGATCCAAAGTAGAGACGGACATGCCAGGGAAGACAAGGTTCCATCCTGAGCTACAACAGCAACGACACTGGCCAGATGGAGGGGGAGCCTGGTGTCCCTATTCTAGGGCCAAGAGGGAAAAGGTCAGGAAGGAACTCAAAGGCCACACTGGAGAAGCAGCACCTCGGAATTTCCAGCACCTCACTTCCAGTGCTCATCATATGAAGGAGGTTCGCTTTGTGAAATCAGATCTCAAACAGAAGTATTCAGCAAGGGGAAAAATCCCAGAATCACTAACCATAGCAGAGGAGCTGCAACAACGCACGTTTTTCACACAAAGTGTCTTGCGTTCTGTGTCTTCCTCTATTTTGAATTCACTTCCATCTGAGAAGGCACCAAAAAGGACAAAAACACAGAGGTCAAGGATTTTATCTCCAGCGACAGAGAAATCACTCAGCCAATCTTTAGCTGTTAAAGTACCAAGTGATGTCCTATCTGAAACAGAGCCAGCAAAGGAACCTGCTAGCTCTAGTCCAGAGGGAAAGAAAAAATTACAAACGGATTTACAAGGGAGAGCCCTACAGTCTTTCAGTATCTCCAGGCCGGATTCATCTGAAATTAAAGGGTTGAGAAATGTAGCATTGAGCCCTACGTCTCGAACTGAGGAAGCCCAGATGGCATCAGTTTTGAAGACAACTAATACCACTAGTCCCAGTGCCCCCAGCCATGGAAAGGAACTGGTCTACACCTTTGATAACATGGCCAAAAAGTTATCTCAGAGTATGTCAGATGTATTATGATTACTTCTTTTTCACCTACACCTGTTTCACCTGCCACCAAAGGACATAAAAAACGGAAAGCCAAGAAAGACCCAGTCGAAGTCAGTATGACAGAGCTAAAACCAGAGGACAGGAAAAGGGTGTGTAGAAGACCCAGCGCCTTGCGCACCACATGTCAGTCAGGACGGCAAAATGAAAGAGAGGGCAAGGAAGCTGCATTCAAAACAGAAAGTAGAAAAGATGAAAATACGCTCATTCCAGAGCAAGACACGCAGCAACAAACACTAGTTTCAGAAAATATATTGGAGTCTACCTGTTCTCCTCTGATAATTCCATTTCAAACTGAAAAGGGGAAGAAGAACATCCCACCATATACAAACATACTGGATAGAAAAAGTGAAAAGATTTCATGTGTAAAAAGAGAGAAAGCGATGTTCGATGGTCTTTTAACTGATGAGGCAGGGCGTAGGACTCCATCTGCTGGGAATCCCACAAGGAGGCTGGATGCTTCCAGTCCAGCTCCCCTGCAACCTGAAGAAGAGAAAGACATAAAAACTCAAAAAGTAACAAAATACACAGCTGATCAAAATACCCCACCTCCCAAGTCAGGGATCTCAGTGCTTGGAGATTCATGTAATGAAAGCTCTAGAAGGAAAGTGGGTGGTTCTATTGTCAAGAAACATAAAGAGTTGCAAAGAGATTTACTAACAATATCCACAACGTCTGTTTGGTCTGAATCTAGAAGGCAGAAAAAAGCACTAAAACTTTCAGAACGGAAAGATCTTATGGGTCCCAGATATATAACCATGAAGACAAAGAGGCCTCTTTTTTCACAGGTGCTTAATATCACTGAGCATGGTCATCAGTACTGTAAAAAGAAACAGGAATGCTATTTAAAGTCTGTGATAAAAGACAGGCCACAACATAAAAGTACAGCTGATGCATTTTCATCTCTCGCACCTGTTTCAACAGATAATAAGGTAGATACTGAAATGGATAGCACACTCGCAACAGAGACAGATCAACCAAGAGTACACAACACAACCACACCTGCCCAGAGCTAAAGAAATCACTGAGTGTTGGGGAAGCATGGGAGGCCAATTTGATTAATACACAAAGCAGATCCAGCAACGCAGGGAGAGTGAGTGTGCCACATGAGAAGGAAGAGGAAAATGTCCCAGAAATATCAGCAGAATCAGTTCCACACGAGAGCCAGCATCTCCATTTCACTCCTCATCATGTGAAAAATCTTGGCCCTTGCAAATCAAAACCTAAACTGGATAGTTCAGAAGGTAGAAGTACCTGGAATCTGTCTTGTGTGGCACAAAACATGAGGCAAGAAGAACACATTAGAAAAACTATTTTAAAGCCTGTCTCTAAAAGCGTGATGACTTTAATTCGAGTCCAAACACTGAAGAAAGGTCTTCACACTCAAGAGGAAATCCAGCACATAGCAGATCTAAAGACCTCATTTCCAGAAGCTAGGAAATCAGAGACTGGTTCCTTACACTGTGATGGCGTCTGGGATGGAAATCCTAGGAGGAAACGAGATAATCCTATTTTTAAGAAAAAGGCAAGGAGTCAGAGTGACTTACTAGGAACAGTCTTAAAGCCTTTCGGTTTCTCCAGCCTTGATTCATCTGAACTTGAGGGCCAGAGTCACGCAGTAGAGGCTGTAGGCAAGGAAAGTACAGTGAGTCCCAAGCAGGTCACTCTGGAGGCAGGGAAGCTACCAGTTTTACAGGAGCTTAATAGCACGAGGTGTCTCACCGGAAACCATGGAGAGAAAAACCACAAACTTAAGACCAAGGCAGGAGAGAAGCAATGGAATGAAGGTGCGAGAGAGATGTCATTCCATGCCAGCGAGGGAGCTAAGAGTCCACCAACCACATTAGTGACTGATAAACTCTCATTCCATACAGCAGCAAGGGACCATCTGGATAACCATGGAACACTTCACAAAAACCTAGGTGATTTTGTTACAGAGAAAAAGGCAGAGCTGGACAAAAACTTGGCCACAGTTCTCCTGGGGCCTTTCGATTTATTCATGCCTGTTTTATTGACTCTGAAAGCCAGATAAACACAGTGCAAGAGAAAAGCATACCGAAACGCAAATGTTCAGTGATGAAAAAAAAGAAGCCACTCATTTCACAGCTATTTAAAATCAGTAGGCAATCTGCCACAAAACAGAGGATGAAATTTAGATCCAACATGGAAACCAAAATGAAAGAGATGCACTCAGGTAAAAATGCAACTGATATGTATACAAATGCCACTTACTTCGAAGTGGATACCTCCAACATTAGAAGGCAAAGCAGATTCCAAACAGAGGCAGACAGAATATCAGGGTTTAATCCTGTAGAGAAAACACACACGCAGTTGCCAGTCGAAGACAGAGTGGTTTTACAGTTACTTAATGCTGCAGGTCCTGCTGCTTTAAGCATTAACAAAGAACAGGAGATAGACACACACAGAGAGAAAGCTGTGTTAAACACAGACCTAAAATCTACAGAAGCTTTTCCATCTATTCCACCACATACAAAAATGGAGCCGTCACCTAACACCTCGAGTAACTATGAAGAATCTTCTGAAAAGAGAAATGCCCTAAAGAAGGCAAAAGGTATGGAGGAAAAAGAGTGTGAACAACAGGTCTTGTCTGGAACACCTTCACGATATACCCAGTCACTTGAGTTTCTACAAAAGAAACAGCAAGAACTAGGTGTCTCAGGAAACATCCAGAACTCTGCTTATGCTTATACACCTCCGTACCCCCAAATCCTAAACCATCAAGCTAATGCGAAAGCAGCAGGTGTAGAAAGTGCTGTGCCTACTGAACAGGTAAAATCGAAGGCAAAGAAACCATTTGTTTCCCTGATGTATAACACAGCAGGGCATGGAACCCGAAGCCATGAAAAGAAGACAAGGTTTAACACCAAGAAGCAGAAGCCAGGGTTCCAGCAAGGTGAAACTGAGGTAGAATTCTCTCTGAAAACTATCTGTGACCCTGGGTCTATTCCACCTCAAATTCAAGAGTTGATGGAAGCAGAAAGGGAGAAAGGCAAGCCACCAAGGCCGGAGAAATACTGAACACAAGACAAATAGCATTTTCACAGTCTCTTGCTAAGAGTGCCAAATCCAGAAACAGGAAAACCCTGAGACAGAGTATCAGAGAGCAAGAAGAATATTGCCAAATTGCTTCGCTGGACCTCTTCCCACAGTGTAGGTGTGGATTCATGATGAGACAGCGACTGAAGAAGAGCCCCACCCGTGTCAAATACACAGTAAACTTGAAACGAGAAGCACTTCCTGATCAACCTTCACCAAAGAGAGAAAGCTGCTCCAGTACGTTTGACATCTCAAGAGTGAGATTACACACAAAGCGCCAACGCCTCATCGCCCTGGGATTAAAGGAGGGAGACAGAGACAAGGCCCAACCTCCAGTGTCAACTCCGCAGAGGACGGAAGTACCTGAGAAAACAGATGTTTCTTTAAGTTCAAAAGGACAGAATATGTGTCTTCCAGAGTCAGATGCTTCTCAAGAGAAGACTTGCAAGGAACAGGATCTGCTGAAAGAAGGAAGTAATTCAAGGACACTGGTGAAGCCTACTTTGTACTCCATTATGGAAACCCCTCATTTGGAAAATACCATTCCAAATCAACTGGGAAGAGATGGCTTAAGAGAAACTGATACCTTGCAAGGTTCAAAAGGACAGACGTTTCTTTGTGCAAACGCAGAAGCCCGGCAATATACACCGGTGGAAACCGGAGACGTGAAGCCAGATCCCATTCCGGAACGTCTCCTGGATTCAGCATCTTGCCCCAGTGGGGAACTTCATGTGAGAGAGGCAAGAAATGCAACATGGAAAGAAAGAGTTAGCATCCCTGTTGTTTCAGACGTCAATCTATGGGAAACCGAGATGCCAAATTTAACGAACCTTCTATTAACATCAAATGAGCAGAAAATAAACTGTTCCGAAAAAGGGAGGACAGAGCAGCGAAACAGTTCTAACCAGAGGAAAGGAAATCTTCTAGAATTCATTTCCTCTTGCATATTGTATCAACTCCATATTGAAAGGCGAAAGAAAGAAATCTCAGCCAAAGAAAGAGTTCAGCGGTTTTGAGTCCAGTGGTCCAGAAAGCATCAAACACAGTAGATATTCCAGTGGATCAACCTCCGTGCTCAGAAAGAAGAAAAGAACATCAACAAGAAAGTACACGCAAGGCTCTCCCAACATCTCTTTCTCATTCTCTGATGAATATATTTCAGATTAAATTGCCAGGAGTAATGAAAGCAGCAAAGGAAGTAGATAGGCCAAGGCACCACAATTCAAATACAGAAGGAATTGGTGCAGGAACAGAAGAGCAACCAGAATGTGTACAATGTATTTGGCCAAATCTTGCTTCTGATCCTTCAAGAGAGATATTATTTCAAAGTAAGATGCCGTATGAAAAGACAGTATCGGAAGAAGTAGTGAGCACTGTGGAGTATACTCCAAGTACGGAAGGACTTGGTTCACATCTTACAGGAAAAGGAGGCCAGCAAGAGAAATGGATGTCTGAGACCCTTCAAAAGTCCGCATCTCACTCCCAAGCAGGTCTCCACCAAACTAATATCTCAGTGCAAGAAGTAAAGTTTGATGACAAAAGCAAGATGCATTCCGAATATTCAACTCCACAGGCTAAGGAAGCATTAAAAGGAATGGGTGTTATTCTTGGATATACACAAAAAAGTGAAAAAGGACAAAACTTACCCAGCATGGAACAAGAGCAGCAGCACCTACTGATTCCCTCTGAGAATTCTTCCTCCCTGAAAATTCCCTCTGAGCATACATCTTACCCTCAAAACAATCCCTGGCCCCTGCCGCATTTAACGCCTCAGACGAAGGAAGCATTATCAGAAGCAGATAGTGTGTCGCGCAGGACAAAAGGATTAGACTTGATATCTAAAGAACAACTAAATACTCAGCATGAGTGTGGCCTGGAATGGACTGTACCCTCAGCTCCTCCAACACAAATGATGAGACAAAATACAAGGCCACCTTTAGAATCATCCAGTGAAACTGCAAAATATCAGAATGCCTCGTTTCTGAAAGGAAAGAAATTATTGGATGGGGAGCAGATAATTGTTCAATAACAAATGTTAGCTCCCCCAAGCTAAGTGTTAGAAAGAAGGTGCACTTATGTAAAGCATGTCGAAAAGAAGTACAAAAAGAGGTGTGTCTACCTGGATTTTTTTCACATTCTCTTTCTATCCATATGCCTCCTTTGCCTGAAAATAGAAGACAGAAGAATGACCTAAAACAAGGAGTTGAGAAAGACATGGTGCCTACCCAAAGGACTTGGGAGAAATTGATATTTTCAAACATATTTAATACCACTGACTATAGTGGCCCAGGCAACAGACCAGAACTGCCGAGGAAGATAAAAGAGAAAATGGTAAATTCGAAACATAGAAAGGTTAAACCTGATCTGGTTGTGACAGATGTATGTGAGTCCATCCCTTCTCTCAAACTGAGTATAAAGACAGCTGATGAGATTATCTCAAATAATGTAAAACGAATTAAACAACTTGTATCGCAGAGAAAGGAGAAGATTAGGATAAAGGGAGTCCATGTGAAAGGAACAATGGATCCCAACATTACCTTGAAGGCAAAGAAACCATCACAATCACACATGCTCAGTGAAAAGGAATTGCCAGGGCAGTTGAACATTATAAAGCAAGAGAGCGAGGGGCAGGTAGGCAAAGGTATATCAGGTGTGAAACTGACAAACTTGTTTGCTTCTGTACCATCTCTGTCACCTCTTGATTTGAATTCAAGAACAAAAGGAGGAAGAGATACATCAAGAGTACCACAGAACTGCCTTCCACCACTAAAGCTCCAGGCGACATCAAATATCAAGAAAGCGTCATTTGCAGAGTCAATTAATAGAGAGAGTTTAAGCAACATAATAGAATCAAAAAGTTTCTCACAGCAAAAGAGGGAAGATGGAGACAATATAGTACATGTGAAAGATAAAAGGGACTGCAAAAGGGCCACTTTTAAAAGAAAGAAAAAACTTTTCAAACACACACCGCATGGAAATGACCCGCAGTGGAACAATAAAGAGCAAGAGAAAATGATGCAGGAAAATGTAGTTCTGAATAAGCCCATGCCTCCATTCTATCTTCTTCTCACCTGGAGCAGGGTCCTGGAGTAAAAAAAGCGGCATCAAAAACAGTATCATGGTTCTGCCCTCCATCACTGACCCTCCAGGAACTGTCAGATGCAGTGATAACATGTAAGGAGCCAGCTGATGATATTTCAAGCAATATAGCAAGATCAAAATATATGTCATGGGAAAACGAAGACAGAGTGGACATGGCTTTGAAAGAGATAAGGCATCCCCAAGGAATGCCTCTGGAGGTGAACCAATCTACAGTTGCCCAGGAATTGCAGTTGAACATCAAAGAAAAAGAGGAAAAGGTACAGCGAGATAAAGGTAAACAAGTTGGGATTCAGAGGCAGTCCTGTGTTTGCATCTCTTCTCCACCTTACTCTGAAGTGGACACAAGAAGGGAAGGAGAAGCAGTCTTGCTAAGAAAAACAAGATCCTGTTTTCCACAACCCAAACTCCAGGAGTCATCAGATATGGGAAACATAGCATGTGAAAAGTCTGTTTCTGGTGATATCTCAAACAGGCTAAAACAAGCTAAAGAACATACTGCACAGGAAGAAGAAGAGAGAGTTAATATGGGGAAAGTCCTACTTTCGAAGAAAAAGAATTCACCATTTTCACAGGAAATCCAGCTGGACGTCAAAGAGAAAAAGAAAAAGATACATAGAATTCAAGGTGAACCAAGTGTGATTTTGATCTGTACTTCCAGACCTGCCACTTCTTTTAACTTGAATACAAGAATAATAGAAGCAGATGACAGAGCTAAAGTAACAAGATACTCTTGTTCAGAACTACCCCACCAGAAATCATCAGATGTGGTGAAAAAAGCAAATCAAGAGTCAACTGAGATAGGTATCGTAAGCAATGTACAAGCAGCGAAGGACTCTATGTCCCAGAAAGGAGAGGATCAAGGAGAAACAGCCAATATGAATTATATGAGGTACTCCAAAGAAACAAGTTCCAAGGCAAGGGAGTTCCCACTTCCACACGTTCCCAGTAACCCTGGGAGCCACACCCCCAGACTAGCGATGAACCAACAAACAGAAGAGAAAACCTGGGACATGCACAGGAAAGAAAAAGTGAACTAGATAAGGTCCTGACAGGGCTTTCTCTACCTCAGTTTACATCAAACAAAGGTGAGAAGGAGAACCAAGGAGCTCTCAAATCCTGTCTTCCACCGTTACAGCGCAGGAAGTCATCAGATGCACAGGAGTTAAAATATACAGTGTCACCTCTGAGTGAGATCTCAAGCGATCTAAAAAGAACAAAATACATGACGTGGGAAGAAAAGGATAAAGCAAATATTTTTGTGAGGGACCCAATGCATCCCAAATCCTTAGCTTTGAAGGTAAGGAAATCCCCGCTTTTCCGTATGCTCGAAGCAAAGAAATTGCAAGTCAACATTAAGGAGCAAATGAAACAGGAGCAGAAAGGGAGAGGGGACACAGTTGTGATTCTGAGCAAAATCTGCCCTTTTGTCACTTCTTCAACTCATCTTAAATCTGACACGATAAAAGAAGACAAAGGTGGTCCCGGAGTCCTAAGGCACTCTGTGCCACATCTCAAGATCCAAGCCTCACTGTCTTCAGTACAGAAAGCACCTCTAAAGTCAACTGATAGAAAGAAAGAAAAACAATATCTGCCACCAACAGAAAGGGACAGAGCACACGCAACAGTTGTGAAAGGCGCGGTGCATGCCAGTGGCTCAGATTTCAAGGCAAAGACATCATCCTCCCGTCACGTGTTGGGTGTCGCCAAGCACGATGCTCTGAGCAGGAGAAAGGAAGCCCGGCCAAGCGCGGAGGAGAGCGCAGAACAGGGGCAGGGGCGAACAGGAGACCCTGGTGTGACTCCAACAAAAACCCCTCCTGCCTTGCCTTCTCCATCAGACCATAGCCTGGATGCAGGAACCAAAGAAGACAAACCCTCGCCTGCAGTCACGGGGTTCTCTCCGCCATTTCAGCTCCTTGAGTCATCGGGTGCAGGGAAAATCAGACATGCAGATTTCAGCCAAGGTATTAGCTCGTGTAACATAAAGTAAGAGCTAACGGACGTGTGTTGTATAAAGAGACCAAGATCAGAGTAAAAAGAAAAGATGAGAAAGATAGAACACACCCCAAAATCCCAGCTGTGGAAGCCCAAACATCCCCACTTACACATTTACTCAGTAGAAACAGACTGCCTTTGAATGTCAAAGAGCAAGGGAAGGAAATGCAGGATGGCAATGGTGAGCTGGGAACGGTTCTGAGGGAAACTTGTGCCTCCTTACCTTCTCTATCTTACCTGAGACAAGACACTAGCAGAAATGAAAAGGAAGATACAGAAAGAATAACGCAATCCTGTTTTCCACCACTGAAGATTTTTGATCCACTCAATCTAAACACAAAAGCAGATGCTAAGTCATTTGATGGTTATTTGTTAAAAAACAAAGCTAGACTCAAAACAGATAATGAAGACAGAGTGCTTCCAATATCTGTGCATCAGAAAGCAAAAGAATTACCACTTTCACATAGATGTGATACCAAAGAATCACAGTGCAAAATGAAAACGCAAAAGGAAATGGTACAGAGAGAGGACAGTGAACTAGCTACACGACTGAAAAACATCTGTACTTCTTTACTGACTCTACCATATCTTAAATCTGATACACCAGAAGGAGAGAGGTACGTGATAAGAATCATAAAATTGCCTCCCCCACAAGCAGAATCACCTATAGTACCTACACACACTCTAACTGACCTTCAAGGAAAAACTAAAGGGAAGGTTTGGGAAGATAAACAGGAGCCAGGTGATGCCATGCAAACTGAGACCTGTGCTTCTGTATCTTCTTCTCTTCACCTTGATGAAAATACCAGCATAAGAGAAGAGGGCATGTCAATGCTACCCAGATCCTCTTTGGCCCCAGTAAACTTCCAGAAATCATCAAGTTCTGAGGAAGTGATACATGTAGAGTCAATGGCAAGTGATACTGTCATTAGTCCCTGCAAAGAAAAATATTTGCCCCTGAACAAGAAAGAGGACGGAGTAGAAAGAAGAAACTTTGTGTCTCCCAAACATCAGGAAAGGAGATGCAGGAAAGTAAAGATGAATCAAGTATGGTTCTGACCAAATTTTCTACTTCATCCCCATCTCTCTCTGCCCTCAAATTGGATAAAGAAGTACAAGTTGATGATGAAACCCTAGCACATACAAGGTCTATTTGGCAGAGAGTATCATTTGGAGGGAAATTATATACAGACACAACTAGTGGTGATACCATGGAAGAGGCTCAAAACCTGACCAGATCTTCTACTTTGTCACCATTTCTCCCTGTCCTCAAGTTGGATATAGAAGTACAAGTCAATGATGAAATGCTAGCACGTAGAGAATCTGCTCTGGGGAGAATGTCATATGCAAGAGAAGTAGTACATACAGAGACAATTAGTGGTAATACCATGAAAGATGCTCAAAAGCTGACCACAGTTTCTACCTCATCCCCACCTCTCCCAACCGTCCAACTGGATAAAGAAGTACAAGTTAATGATGAAATGCTAGCACATACAAGGTCTATCTTGAGAGGAATTTCATATGCAAGGGAAATGGTACACAGAGATTCAATTAGTAGTGACATCACAGTTCAGTTCAGTTCAGTTCCAAAAGATGGTCAAAACCTCACCAAATTTTCAGCTTCATCACCATATCGCTCCACCCCCAGATTGGATAAAGAAGTTCAAGTCAATGATGAAATGCTAGCACTTAGAAGGTCTGTTTTAGGGAGAATAGCATATGCAGGGGAAATAGCACACAGAGATTCAATTAGTGGTGATACCATGAAAGATGGTCAAAACCAGACCAAAATTTCTACTTCATCACCATTTCTCCCCACCTTCAAATTGGATAAAGAAGTACAAGTTGATGATGAAATGCTAGCACATAGAAGGTCTGTCTTGGGAAGACTATCGTATGCAGGGGAAAGAGGACATACAGATTCAATTAGTGGTGATATCACAAAAAATGGTCAATATGCAAACTGAGACCTGTGCTTCTGTATCTTCTTCTCTTCACCTTGATGAAAATACCAGCATAAGAGAAGAGGGCATGTCAATGCTACCCAGATCCTCTTTGGCCCCAGTAAACTTCCAGAAATCATCAAGTTCTGAGGAAGTGATACATGTAGAGTCAATGGCAAGTGATACTGTCATTAGTCCCTGCAAAGAAAAATATTTGCCCCTGAACAAGAAAGAGGACGGAGTAGAAAGAAGAAACTTTGTGTCTCCCAAACATCAAGGAAAGGAGATGCAGGAAAGTAAAGATGAATCAAGTATGGTTCTGACCAAATTTTCTACTTCATCCCCATCTCTCTCTGCCCTCAAATTGGATAAAGAAGTACAAGTTGATGATGAAACCCTAGCACATACAAGGTCTATTTGGCAGAGAGTATCATTTGGAGGGAAATTATATACAGACACAACTAGTGGTGATACCATGGAAGAGGCTCAAAACCTGACCAGATCTTCTACTTTGTCACCATTTCTCCCTGTCCTCAAGTTGGATATAGAAGTACAAGTCAATGATGAAATGCTAGCACGTAGAGAATCTGCTCTGGGGAGAATGTCATATGCAAGAGAAGTAGTACATACAGAGACAATTAGTGGTAATACCATGAAAGATGCTCAAAAGCTGACCACAGTTTCTACCTCATCCCCACCTCTCCCAACCGTCCAACTGGATAAAGAAGTACAAGTTAATGATGAAATGCTAGCACATACAAGGTCTATCTTGAGAGGAATTTCATATGCAAGGGAAATGGTACACAGAGATTCAATTAGTAGTGACATCACAGTTCAGTTCAGTTCAGTTCCAAAAGATGGTCAAAACCTCACCAAATTTTCAGCTTCATCACCATATCGCTCCACCCCCAGATTGGATAAAGAAGTTCAAGTCAATGATGAAATGCTAGCACTTAGAAGGTCTGTTTTAGGGAGAATAGCATATGCAGGGGAAATAGCCACAGAGATTCAATTAGTGGTGATACCATGAAAGATGGTCAAAACCAGACCAAAATTTCTACTTCATCACCATTTCTCCCCACCTTCAAATTGGATAAAGAAGTACAAGTTGATGATGAAATGCTAGCACATAGAAGGTCTGTCTTGGGAAGACTATCGTATGCAGGGGAAAGAGGACATACAGATTCAATTAGTGGTGATATCACAAAAAATGGTCAAAATTTGACCAAATTTTCTGCTTCATCACCATCTCTTCCTGCCCACAAATTGGATAAAGAAGTTCAAGTTGATGATGAAATGCTAGCACGTAGAAGGTCTGTCTTGGGGAGAGTTTCATATGCAGAGGAAAGAGCATATAGAGATTCAATTAGTGGTGATATCACAAAAAATGGTCAAAATTTGACCAAATTTTCTGCTTCATCACCATCTCTTCCTGCCCACAAATTGGATAAAGAAGTTCAAGTTGATGATGAAATGCTAGCACGTAGAAGGTCTGTCTTGGGGAGAGTTTCATATGCAGAGGAAATAGCATATAGAGATTCAATTAGTGGTGATATCACAAAAAATGATCAAAGCTTGACCAGATTTTCTGCTTTGTCATCATCTTTTTCTGCCCACAAATTGGATAAAAAAGTTCAAGTCGATGATGAAATGCTAGCACATAGAAGGTCTGCCTTGGGGAGAATTTCATATGCAGGGGAAATAGTACATAGGGGTTCAATTCATGGTGATACCACAAAAGATGGTCAAAACCTGACCAAGTTTTCTATTTCATCACCATCTATCCCTGCCCTCAAGTTGGATAAAGAAGTACAAGTTGATGATGAAATGCTAGCACATAGAAGGTCTGCTTTGGGGAGAATATCAAAGGCAGGGCAAATGATACATACATATTCAATTAGTGGTGATTCCAGGAAAGATGTTCAAAATGAGGAACAACCTATTCCTGAGAAAGAAGAGAGGGACAGAGAAAAATCAGTAGCTAGGGGTGGTGTGACACACACCAAATATATAATTTTGAATCCAAGAAATCACCTTCTTCATATACGCTCCACAGATCAGAACTGTATCTGAACCTTAGAGGGACAGAGCAAAAGAAACAGGAAACTCAAGGTAAACCACCTGGTAAGATGGTAAGAAATATTTATCTTGCCACACCTCCAGCTAAGCTGAAATTGGACAAAGGTACACAAGTCGATGAAGGAAAGCTTGGAATTAAGAAACTCTCTCTACTTCCACGAATGATTTCAGCATTATCAGATGCAAAGAAGAGCACAGATACGAAGGGAATTAGTGGTGATGGAATAAAAAGAAAACAATGTATGTCAGAGAAAGAAAGAAAGCTTGATGTGAAAAATGTAGATATGAGGCTGCGGACCAATTACAAAAAATCAGCGGTTTCACCAATTCCAGATGTCCTTAGTACAAACAAATTTGTGTTGAATGTTATTAAAGAGCCAGGGGGAAAAGTGCACAAAGATAAAGATGAACCAAGTATGGTGCTGACAAGGACTTTTCTTTCTATCCCTTCTGCACCTCTTTATTTAGATTTAGGGAGCAAAACAGACAAAGACACACCAGAAATCACAGGATCCTCTGGTTCACAGCAAAACCTCCAGGAAACATCAGATACCCAGAAAACAGCAATGAGAGAATCAGCTGCTGGTGAGAGGGAAATGGTTAAAAATGCAGAATGCTCAGTGCCAGGAGACGCCATGCAACAGTGGACATCAAACTTTGTGATCAGTGTACAACAAAGGAGGGAACCTCTACAAGTCAAATCCGAAGGAGATGTGAGTAGGTTACTTTCAAATTCACAGCAGGAGGACTTTTATGTCACAGGGTATGGTACTATAAAAAGTGGGAAAAGGCTAGAATGTTTCTTTGCAGGGTCAGAGGCTCAGCAAGAAAAATACAAACCAGAAACTTTGGCTACAATTCTTTCCTTCCCCATGATGGATCTCACTAAAATTGAAAGTCTAAAGAAAGAAACAGAAATAATGAATAACTTAAACCATAAGATAAGTCCTCACGTTCTGGTTTCCTGCCACGGAAATTATCCAAGGACATATATGCCACACTCGGCTCCCCTGTCAGTTCAGAAGGATTTTCTGCTTCCAAGCAAGATGTCCACCACCAACAGGAAGCTTTATCACAAGCATCTCCAGCATCTACAGATCTATGTAAACTGGATAAGCCAAAAGAAGATAAACAAAGCAATGGAAAAACAAAGGAAATGTCCCCTCCCAATGTGTTAGCACCACGGATAAAGGAACCCCTTGAGGAAATGAATATCACAGAGTCAGATGCACTCCAAAATGCAGATCAAGAAATTGTCATGAAAAAGCAAGTGGTGCTGCAGTCTGGGAGTGGACAGAAGACCAGAGTGGATTCTAGTCTTTCTCTGAAAATTCCACTGCAACATGTAAAGCAAAGGACATCACTGGAAATAGATGTGTGCAAGCAAACTGCAGTGTGCCCTGGAATACAAACGCTCCCGGGAATGCGAACGGGTATGACAGAGTTTGATGCCCAAAGAGGGAAAAAGGAGCAGACATTGCTTGTTCCAGATAAAGAGACACACAGTCTAGAAGTGCTTCAGAAGTCTGTTTCCTCCTGGACTTTCCCGCTTCAATCTGGAGATGCAGGGGTGGGAAATGAAACTGACACTGGCTCTCCTGGAAATCTGGAGCAAGAAAAGTTAGAAATGAAAGAAGGGATATTAAAAATAAATACAAACATAGCTATCCATCTAGAAGAGGACAGAATAGAAATGCACAAACACACCATTGTTAATCTGGAGGAGGAGAAAATAGAAATGGACACAAGCAATACTGTAAACCTGAACACTGCACTTCTAAAGGCAGAGGAGCCGCAAATTAAGACTCAGGCAATCACTCCTGTGGCAAACAGATGGCCAGTCAAGCAAAAACATGAAAAGGAACGAGAAGTGTCCAGTGCAAAACATAACATTCACCTACAAAAAATGCTTCAAAAACATGCTCTGGATTCATTTTATGCCTATATTCCTCTTTCTCCCAAATTAGGAGGCCAGAAAGGCAGATTACAGTAGCAGACTTGAAAAGAGAATTGGACCCCAAACATTTAAATATGAAAATCCGAAAACATCCAATTCCACAGATTCTAGGCAACACGGGACGAGGTACTCCAAGCAATCGAAAGAAATTAGAGTATAACTTTAACAAATCAAAGAAAATAGCTTTGAGAAGAGGACATGCCTCAGAAATATTTATCAGAAGCCTTTCTGTTTCCACAGTGAGTCCATCTCAGACTAAAGACCCAGTAAAATCTCAGACAAACCTAGAAAGTGCAAAGAGAACCCATATTTCAGAATTCCAGAAGAAATCACCAAATATTAGTGAAACTATGAAGAGGGACAGTTCAAGCATTGTGAAAAAAGGGAACCAGAATTTTACAAACACAATTCTACAGGATTCCCAGCCCTTCACGGTAGACAAACAAGTGCACAAACTTCCTAACATCAAATCAGAAGCAAACATCAGCAGAGAAATAAATAAAAATTCAGCTCCACAAACAAACGAAAGGGTTGTTCTAGGCCAGGATATCTCAAGGATCATAAAAGAACCTGACGTGCTTACAATCAAACAAGAAAAGGCACCAAAACCCACTGAAACATCCACAGATTGTCTAATCATGTCTAAAGATCCAAAGCAAAATGTGGAGAGGATTGTAAAAGAAACTGACTTGCTAATGGTTGAACAAGAAGAGGCACCAAAACCCATTGAAACACCTACAGGGCGTCTAATCATGTCTGATCCAAAAGAAAATGCAGAAAGGATCATAAAAGAACCTGACTTGCTTACAGTTGAACAACAAAAGGCAGCAAAACCCACTGAAACACCCACAGAGGGTCTAATCATGTCTGAAGATCCAAAGGAAAATGTGGAAAAGATTGGTAAAGAACCTGACATGCTTACGATCCAGCAGGAAAAGGCACCAAAACTCATTGAAACTCCTACAGGGAGTCAAATCATGTCTGAAGAGCCAAAGGAAAATGTGGAAAGGATTGTAAAAGAACTTGATTTGCTTATGGTTGAACAAGAAAAGCACCAAAACCCATTAAAAAACCTAGAGAGTATCTAGTCATGTCTGAAGATACAAAGGAAAGTGTGGAATGGATCATAACAGAACCTGACTCGCTTATGCTTGAACAAGAAAAGGCACCAAAACCCACTGAAACTGCTACAGGGTGTCTAATCATGTCTGAAGATCCAAAGGAAAATGTGGAAAAGACCATAAAAGAACCTGACATGCTTATGATCCAGCAAGAAAAGACACCAAAACCCTCTGAAACTCCTATGGCGTGTCTAAACATGTCTGAAGATCCAAAGGAAAATGTGGAAAGGATCGTAAAAGAACTTGATTTGCTTATGGTTGAACAAGAAAGGGCACCAAAACCCATTAAAAAACCTAGAGAGTGCCTAGTCATGTCTGAAGATACAGAGGAAAATGTGGAATGGATCATAACAGAACCTGACTCGCTTATGGTTGAACAAGAAAAGGCACCAAAACCCACTGAAACTGCTACAAGGTGTCTAATCATGTCTGAAGATCCAAAGGAAAATGTGGAGAGGATTGTAAAAGAACCTGACTTCCTTAATGTTGGACAAGAAAAGTCACCCAAACCCATTAAAACACCTACAGAGAGTCTAGTCATGTCTGAAGATCCAAAGGAAAATGTGGAAAAGATTGTAAAAGAACCTGACTTCCTTAAGGTTGGACAAGAAAAAGCACCAAAACCCATTAAAACACCTACAGAGTGTGTAATCATGTCTGAAGATCCAAAGGAAAATGTGGAAAGGATCATAAAAGAACTTGATTTGCTTATGGTTGAACAAGAAAAGGCACCAAAACCCATTAAGAAACCTAGAGAGTGCCTAGTCATGTCTGAAGATACAAAGGAAAATGTGGAATGGATCATAACAGAACCTGACTCGCTTATGGTTGAACAAGAAAAGGCACCAAAACCCACTGAAACTGCTACAGGGTGTCTAATCATGTCTGAAGATCCAAAGGAAAATGTGGAGAGGATTGTGAAAGAACCTGACATGCTTACAATCAAACAAGAAAGGCACCAAAACCCACTGAAACATCCACAGATTGTCTAATCATGTCTAAAGATCCAAAGCAAAATGTGGAGAGGATTGTAAAAGAAACTGACTTGCTAATGGTTGAACAAGAAGAGGCACCAAAACCCATTGAAACACCTACAGGGCGTCTAATCATGTCTGATCCAAAAGAAAATGCAGAAAGGATCATAAAAGAACCTGACTTGCTTACAGTTGAACAACAAAAGGCAGCAAAACCCACTGAAACACCCACAGAGGGTCTAATCATGTCTGAAGATCCAAAGGAAAATGTGGAAAAGATTGGTAAAGAACCTGACATGCTTACGATCCAGCAGGAAAAGGCACCAAAACTCATTGAAACTCCTACAGGGAGTCAAATCATGTCTGAAGAGCCAAAGGAAAATGTGGAAAGGATTGTAAAAGAACCTGATATGCTTATGATCCAGCAAGAAAAGGCACCAAAACCCACTGAAACACCCACAGAGGGTCTAATCATGTCTGAAGATCCAAAGGAAAATGTGGAAACTCACATGAAAAGCACCCTAAATATGAACAGTTCTCCTCCAAGGGTAGAAGAACCACAAGATGAGACTCAACTCGTTGATACCACGGGGTGTGCCTCGCCACTCGATCATAGGGATCAGAGTGAACTTGTCCAGGACACAGCCATACAAAAGGTCCAGCAACAAGAAACTTCTCTAGGAATTGTGCCTATTCAACCCCAAGCTAAAGATAATGAAAGAAAAACAGTGGGATATAGTCCAAGTGCAGAAATTATGATTCCTATTTGTGAAGCAATTAAATATGTTCTTGAATCCCAGATAAAAAACATGATTCAAAACACGTTTTTTCCTAAAAACCTTGAAAAAGTAAAAGACAATAAACCTGTTGATTGGAAGTCACCACATTTCACAAGGGGTCCAAGTACACTATCCATGACAATACATCCTGAATTGCAGCCAAAACCTATTTTAGAAAATTTTACTTGCAAAGAAAAAATTAAGCTCACGAATCATTTAGATCAAAAGCACCTGAAATAAGACTGAATTTGATACCAGAGGTGGTAAAACAATCCTTCCAAAGGTTCAGCTTTTATCAAAAATTGGCTGTTTCAAAACATGACAGTTGGAAGCTCTATCCAAGACATAAACCAATGTTCTTTTTGCCTCTGGAAGGGATTGATACTATAGAATTTAACCTAAAACACAAATACGAAAAAGACTCACCTCCTGTCAATTGTATGAAGTCACTGATTGTTAATGTTTCAAGAGGTAGTGAAGAGGCAGTGAATGTTACAAAGTTAAAGAGGATGAAAGCCCTAGAAAGTGGAGCAACTTCATTGACTTCCGCTAGAGAGAAAACATTGCCTCATATTCTCCAGAACTGCTCAGTAGGAGAGAAAAACAAACTCCTCACACACTTTTCTAAGAAGACACTGGAGATTCAAATGAAAGCCTTTCCCAGAATCGTAAGGGACTCTCACACAATGGCCAGTGCTCAGGATGGAAGGAAACCTTTATCTAAATGTGTTCATTCTGCCCTCAAAGTACCAAAACGAAAAAACAGAGTTTTGTTACTTTTTGAGGAAAACTCTCTTCATCAAATAGATCTTGATTTACAATACAAATACCTCCGTTTTCTCCTGGGTTCTCCAGTTGCAAGGATAGTCCCTAAGCCAATTGCATTTCCCAAACATAGTCTTAAATTACAGACAGTTGCAATATGTAAAAAAGTAGACAGCAGAGGGGAAAGTGGTGGTCATTCCATTAATGCACAAGCATTAGAACATATCTCTTTCAAAAAACAAAGTTTCCATGAAAACTCATCATTAGTCAGAAATTTCTCGGCACCTACCCAGGTGTGTGCCCCTGACCCTGATCAACACAGCACCGTGCAGAAAGATACCATGGCTCTTTCTAAGTTAAAATCTCATGTGACTCCAGAAAAAGATAAAAAATGTCATGTATGGTTTCAAGAAACAAATATGTATGAATCTGTTGATTTAATGATTCAGAAAAAGGCTCAGGATGCAGGTGGTTCCCATCGATTCAGAATTCTGAAGATTTTACTGACAGTCAGACAGATATCGAGAATTCAGATAACTTGGAGGAATGCTCAGCTCATGATGTACATGAGAGTGAAGACTGCATCTTTCTAGATGCCACCCCTTATTTAAGGCAGGAAGCGGAGAGTATTCTATTTGAATTACAGAAAGGCATACCTGTGGAAAATCTCTACAAGAAGAAGAAAGTCAAAATGGGTTTGAAACCACTTTACAGTGAAGATTTGGGTTCCCATCATATCAGAGGCCATCGACAGCATTCGTTAATTGTGACAGCCCATTCTTACGAATCCCATAAAAGCAGGACGCACAGTTCCTCCTCCAGTATCACACCACCTTCTTACGAATCCCATAAAAGCAGGACGCACAGGCCCTCCTCCACTATCACACCACCTTCTCATGACTCCCACAGAAGCAGGAAACAGAGATCGTCCTCCAAAATGACGCCATCATCTTGTGAACACCACAAAAGCAGGAAACATGGACGGTCCTCCAAAATGCGGCCTCCTGACCTGCGGTGTCACAGCTCCTTAAATACCGTTGAGGCTCCGTCTGTATCATCTTCCATTTCTTTCAATGGGGAGATGCTTTCACAGACTACAGTAAGCGGGAAAAGTTATTCTTTAGTTCCCTTAACAGAATCCAATATTAAATTACATCTTGCAAAAAGCCAAGGCAAACCTCACAGGCATTCAGAAAGCAGAGAAAGAAGGAAGGCCAAGTTGGACTTCTTTAGAAAGAACAACATGCCTCGGGAATGTGATGACAGTTATACAAAGAGTAAAGGGAAACACACAAGAAGGAAGGATGTAAGGGATTATGAATCAGAAAGACTGGATTATTTCCCAAGTAAAAACAAATTATCCGCAAAACCTCATCAAGAGGATATCAGCTTCTATTCTGAAAACAAACAAAACCAGCCATTTTTTTATGCCTGTATACCAGCAGACTCGCTGGAAATTATACCCCAAACCATTCGCTGGACTATTCCTCCCAAAACTTTAGGAAGAGAAACTTCAGAGTTCCCCTGGTGGCCAAGATTTCAACTTCTTACAGTATATGGAACTCACCCAAAAAGTTGTTGGGATCGCTGTTGGAGTCCTTCAGCTTACTTCATTAAAAATGTTACCATTTCAGGATTCATCTTGAGAGGACAGCTGGTTGCTAAGATGATATTCTTTGCAAATAAAATCGTATTCAGTCAGATGGCTTCCTCATGAAGTGTTTTCTAAACTGACGTCCTACAGTAGATTTGAATCTACTGTTCTGGGAGAGCGTGTTGGGAAAGCGAATGACTTTGGGTTTGGTCTAGCCATGCAGGAGAGCTCTCTTTAGTTTGTGCAGCCTCCTTATAAGCCCCCAGAGGAGAAGCCCCCAGGTGCCCCTTCCCACCCCACCCCACCCCAATGACTGCAGGGTGACTTGGAGGAAGTGTATCCCATCAATGAGGTTGAGAAAGAACAACCCAAAAGGCAGGGGGATGTAGATACTAGAGGGAGACAGTTTCAGGGAGCAGCAAGAGTTGAACAATGTCACGTGTCACAAGATAGACGAGTAAAAATACTTTCCTGAGGACCCAGGTTCCTCTGATGACTTTGTCGCCATCCGCAGTGGCGAGCAGAACCCGCAGCATCTCCATGACCTGCTCACCACCTGCCATAGCTGGGGCATCAACACGCTTGAGGACCTCAGACCCCACCCCGGGCTCTTAGAGGAGGCCCGGAAAAGCCGAGTCTGCCCGGGGGCTGCTGGGAAAGCCCAGATCTGTGAGGCTGAGGGTGGGGTGGTGGTGGGATTTTTAGCACCATGGGAATTTTTTTGAATGTGCTTTGTGCTGGCTTATTTCTAGTAGGTTAATAAAATGTTGGTCTCACTTGGGGAAAACAATCTTTTTTTTGCTTCAAAAATTCCATAATGTTAACCATTTTATTTTACTCTTATCATCATTGTATTCATGCTAGGAATAACAATGCTCCTCCCTCTGTTACAAATGCTACTTGACCTCTTTGAAACGCATTGTTGGCTTTTGTGGAATATTTGGGCATGCTTGATAGAAAATTATGAAACATTTCAATTTTTTTTTTAAAACCAAGGAAAGTATCTAATTTTGTACAACTTACACAGAACTTTTTTAGTAATAAAAACAATGAAATTATTTCACTTCTTGATATTTAACAATAACAAGACATTAACTCCCCAAGACCCACAGCTACAGCCACAGACTAGATTCTGTCATCAGTATCCTGGTCTTGGCATCTCCTGTGAGTCATGTCTGTCGGGTGTGACAATCAAGTCGAATATTTTCTTACTTTTGATTGTAGAGAATTTGAACATACGCACAAAAAGGCAACAGTATAATGGACTTCTGTGTGCCTCTCACTCAGCCCTAAAATTCTAACCTCTAGTCGTACCTGCCTCCTCTGCTTCTCCATTAGTGTTTTGTAGCAAGTCACAGATATATAATTTTTATCAATTTACAAATCTCTACTAGAGAGATTATTTTAAACAACCATCTCCTATCTAAGAAGCAACAGAAATTACTTGGTATCAAATATTTAGTCAGATGGTTTCCAGCTCTCATGAATGTTATTTTCTAATGGTTCCCTTTCCCTTTTTTTTTCTGACATTTTTTTCAAATCAAAGAAACCAGGTTGTTTGTTGTGTAGAGTTTCCCATAGCTTGCATTCTGCTGATAGTCTCCCCATTTCAGACTGACATTATTTAACTCTGGATTCCTACTTGCTCCCTAAAAGGTCTTTAAGTAGATTACATGGCATGCAGCATTTAGAGTAAAGTGTGTTTCAGAAGACTGTCTGGGATGGGAGCTGGGAGGGCTGTTCAAGAGATGGGGGACATACGTAGGCCTGTGGCTGATTCACACTGATGTAAGGCAGAGACCAGCACCCTGTCACAGAGCAAGCATCCTGCAACAAAAAATAAATTAAATTAAAAAAAGAAGGTTGCCTGTCACTTGTTGGCAGTGCAAACCAGAGCAGTTCCCGCTATGTGCCTATTAGATGTTTATCTTCTATATAGAGCCGTTCTATGTTACATGTTCTCTAGGGCTGTTACGGGGCTTCCCAAATGGTGTCGGTAGTAAAGATCCTGCCTGCCAATGCAGGAGACATAAGAGACGTGAGTTCGATCCCTGGGTCAGGAAGACCCCCTGGAGGAAGGCATGACAGCCCACTCCACTGTTCCTGCCTGGAGAATTGCATGGACAGGGGAGCCTGGCAGGCTACAGTCCATAGGGTCGCAAAGAGTCAGACACGACTGAAGCAACTTCACACACACACACACACACACACACAGGGCTGTTACAGTTACATCTTAGATACGTGCTAAGTTGCTTCAGTCATGTTCTATTTTTTGTAACCCTATGGACTATAGTCCACCAGCCTGCAGATGGTGACTGCAGCCATGAAATTAAAAGACACTTGCTCCTCGGAAGAAAAGCTAGGACAAACCTAGACAGCATATTAAAAGGCAGAGACATTACTTTGCCAACAAAGGTCTGTCTAGTCAAAGCTATGGTTTTTCCAGTAGTCATGTATGGGTGTGAGAGTTGGACCACAGAGAAGGCTGAGCGCCGAAGAAATTGATGCTTTTGAACTGTGATGCTGGAGAACACTCTTGAGAGTCCCTTGAACTGCAAGGAGATCAAACCAGTCAATCCTAAAGGAAATCAACGCTGAATATTCATTGGAATGACTGATGCTAAAGCTGAAACTCCAATACTTGGGCCACCTGGGGTGAAGAGTCGGCTCATTTGAAAGGACCCTGATGCTGAGAAAGACTGAAGGCGGGAGGAGAAGGGGATGACAGAGGATGACATGACCAACTCAATGGACATGAGTTTGAGCAAGCTCCGGGACATGGTGATGGACAAGGAAGCCTGGTGTGCCACAGTCCATGGGGTTGCAAAGAGTTGGACACGACTGAGTGACTGAACATCAGTCAAGAATTACCCATGTGGAGGGGATATTGGCAAAATGATGAACACCCAAGCCAAGTCTTCTGGTGACCCAAACAGCCTGCCTTCTTTTAGAAACAAGTCTCTGGGAGAGCCAGGCATTTCCTCTTGGCTTTAAAGACCCAAGTTACAACAGATGGTGACAGTGTAGTCTATGTGCCATGAAAACTGGGGACAGAGAGACTTAGGTTTAAGTTTTAGGGTAATGAGGGAACTTGGGGGAGGACAAAGCAGAGACGGTGTTTGTCGTAAGCAAGATAAAGACTTAGGTCTGAAGATTTCCTAGTTCTGTGCACACAACTGCACCCCTTGCAGGGCGTGATTCATTACTTGGAAAAAATAGAGAAAGCAGGAGGAATTCATCCTTAAGTAAGAGGTTCCCAAACTCTCTCAATGCCTTCAGTGCTTCTGATTTTTTTCATTGCACCGCTCAGGCAAAATAAATAAGCCAACAATTCTGCACATTATAACAACTTATTGACCAGAGATGTGTTAATACGTCTTTTGTTACCCAAACATTACTGACTGGAACACTTCAATATTTATTTACATAACAAAATTGCTGGCCACAGGCATTCGTTTCTGCAAAAATCTCCTGCTCAATAATGTGTTAAGCAGCATATGTTCAAATGACTTAATTATGATTTATATCATAGCAGCTTAGGAGCTGCTTGGAAAAAATATATAAATTCAAAGAAAAAAATATTTTTATTTCATTCTTACATAACCACACTTATTAGTGGGATGTGTGTGCCTGCCTGTTGGGCACTGCACAACGTTTTGAACTTTAGGAATCAGACTGGACACTCCACCTTAATCGTGGCGCAGTACTTGCTTTTCTTTCTGCAACAGCTAAAAACCTCAGCTTCACAAAGAAATTAACGTGAGAGAGAGGAATGCAGCCCCATTTAATAATCGTGGACTTCCTTGAGCTAGCAGTTCACGCTGTGTCCAGCAGATGTCGCTCTATTTCCCTCACAAGTTAAACCGATTCCCCGTGGCCGCAGGGCACAGGCTTGGACCCACAGAGAAACACTCATTTATGATTTATATCATAGCAGCTTAGGAGCTGCTTGGAAAAAATATATAAATTCAAAGAAAAAAATATTTTTATTTCATTCTTACATAACCACACTTATTAGTGGGATGTGTGTGCCTGCCTGTTGGGCACTGCACAACGTTTTGAACTTTAGGAATCAGACTGGACACTCCACCTTAATCGTGGCGCAGTACTTGCTTTTCTTTCTGCAACAGCTAAAAACCTCAGCTTCACAAAGAAATTAACGTGAGAGAGAGGAATGCAGCCCCATTTAATAATCGTGGACTTCCTTGAGCTAGCAGTTCACGCTGTGTCCAGCAGATGTCGCTCTATTTCCCTCACAAGTTAAACCGATTCCCCGTGGCCGCAGGGCACAGGCTTGGACCCACAGAGAAACACTCACAAACGGAGTAGACGAAATAAAAGCCCCGTGAAGTGGCTGCTGTCTGCACCCAAAGGCTCAGGCACGAGGAAGCCGAGCAGGACACGGCGCTTTGGATAGTACCCGCCCTATTCCAGATACTGAGGCAAGAGGGGCACCCTTGGGGCGAGGGCTGGGACCCGCCCAGACCACAGAGTTCCTATTCTCGAAGTCAGGAGACCGCCCTGCCCACACCTGCTCGGAAGAGGCTCCGTGGGGGCGACGCCTTTGGGGTAAATTCCATCTTGGTTGAGAGGTGTATGTGCTTATATGGGGGAGAAGGCGATGGCACCCCACTCCAGCACTCTGGCCTGGAAACTCCCATGGACGGAGGAGCCTGCTGGGCTGCAGGCCATGGGGTCGCTGAGGGTCGGCACGACTGAGCGACTTCACTTTCACTTTTCACTCTCATGCATTGGAGAAGGAAATGGCAACCCACTCCAGTGTTCTTGCCTGGAGAATCCCAGGGTCGGGGGAGCCTGATAGGCTGCCGTCTACGGGGTCGCACAGAGTCGGACACGACTGAAGCGACTTAGCAGCAGCAGCAGTGCTTATATGGGAGGATCCTGAGATATGCCAAATACGGACTGGGAACCAGGCAAATCAAAATGATTGGCCAAAGGAAACCCAGAAGAAATGCCCCATTAAAGTAATTCAAACCTAATCAAAGCCATGGTTTCTCCAGTAGTCAGGTATGGATGTGAGAATTGGACTATATAAAAAAAGCTGAGTGCTGAAGAATTGGTGCTTTTGAACTGTGGTGTTGGAGAAGACTCTTGAGAGTCCCTTGGGCTGCAAGGAGATTCAACCAGTCCATTCTAAAGGAAATCAGTCTGAATATTCATTGGAAAGAGTGATGCTAAAGCTGAAACTCCAATACTTTGGCCACCTAATGCAAAGAACTGATTCATTTGGAAAGACCCTGATGCTGACGAAAGACTGAAGGTGGGAAGAGAGGGGGACAACGGAGGATGCGATGATTGGATGGCATCACCGACTCGATGGACATGAGTTTGAGTAAACTTTGGGAGTTGGTGATGAACAGGGAGGCCTTGTTTGCTGCAGTCCATGGGGTTGCAAAGAGTCAGACACGACTGAGCGACTGAATTGAACTGAAACCACTGTGAGGGCAAGACTCCGCAACTATCTCTCGACTCTGCCTGTGTGTCTATCCACATGTACTGTACTTTTTTTTTTCCTCTTAATAAATACTTGCTTCACTGCTTTCCGTCTTTGTGGGAATTTTTTTCTGCAAAGCCGAAGGGCCAGGGCCCTTGTCACTGACCACTGGACTAGTGGCTAGGATCTGGTGCTTTCTGCACAATGACCCAGCCTCAACCTCTGGCTGGGAACCCAAACTCCACTCCAAGCCGTTGCAGGCCAAGGCCACCTGAGATCAATACCACAAGTAAATCACCCCCTTTCCTCTCTCCCCTGGGCCCTGTGCCAGTGTGGACTATGCCCTGCCCTCTAGTAAAGAGTGGACTCCCCTCCGCCTCCCTCCCAGCCCAGGGGTAAAGTGTCCACAGACTGAGGCTGGTGCCCAGACTTTTACCAAATGAGAAACTTAATAACAGCCAAGGTAGAAGATTTAAAGAGGAACTAGAAAAAAAAGTCCAGGATATATGAAAACATTACTCTCATTCCCCTAGGAGCATGTCATCTCACTTCAGTGAGAAAAGACAAGAATCTGTGCAAGATTTTAAAGCAGCCATCATAAAAATGCTCCAGTGAACAATTAGAAGCACTCTTGCAACACATGAAAAAATGAAGACAGAAAAGAAATTGATGATAAAAAAAATCAATTGAAAAATATTTTGCCGGAAAAATTCAGTTAAAAAGCTCATTGAATGGGCTCAGTAGCAAAAAATGCAAATGACCAAAGAAAGAATCAGTGAGAAATTCCCAAACAGGATACACCCAAAGGAATTCAGGCCAAGATACACCATCATACAATTTTTGAAAACTAAAAACAAAGAAAAATATTGAAAGCACTCTCTGCTATCCAAACCCTCCAATGAATCTCCATCTTAGTCAAAGAAAGAAAGGTCCATACAACAACCTCCAAGGCCCTGCATGATCTGGCTCTCTGCTAACCCCCAAGTTCATCTCATATTTCTCTTCCTTTGACTACACTCTAGCCACACTGGCCTCCCTTCTGTCCCTTGAATGTTCAGATATGCATTTACCTAGGGCCTTTGCTCTATTTATTCCCCTTCTCAGAAATCTCCTTCCCCAAGTATTTGTTGAATTAACTGAATGACTAGAGTGATAAATGAGAATAACCGCAGGACACACTCTAAAAGTCCTCCATTCTTTCACTAAAACGTTCTCTACTAGCTTCCCCAGAGCACAACTATGGAAAACAGTATGGAGCTTCCTCAGAAACTTAAAAGTAGGAATGCCATGCAATCCAGCATTTCTACTTCTAGGTATTTATCCAAAGGAAACGAAAACACTCATTTGAAACTGTCTGTTGCAGTATTGTTCAGGATAGCCAAGACAGGGAAACGACCTGACTGTCCACTGATGGATACATGGGCAAAGAAAACATGAGATATTTATACATATACACAGATATATTTATTTATTTCAGTCTTTAAAAAAAAAGAATGAAATCTTGCCATTTGTGACAACGTGGGTAGAACTTGAGGGTCTTATACTCAGTGAAATGAAAAGTGAAAAGTCGCTCAGTTGTGTCCGACTCTTAGCAACCCCCATGGACTGTAGCCTGCCGGGTTTCTCCGTCCATGGGATTTTCTAGGCAAGAGTGCTGGAAGGGGTTGCCATTTCCTTCTCCAGGGGATCTTCCTGACCTAGGGATTAAACCCGGGCCTGCTGCACTGCAGGCAGATTCTTTACCATCTTAGCCACCAGGGAAGCCCAAGTGAAATAAGTCAGATAGAAAAAGACAGAAGCGTATGATCTTACTTATAGGTGGAATCTAAAACCAAGCAAACAAACAAAAACCAGTCTTGAAGGCTGTCTGAGATATGAGACGGGGTGTGGATGAAATGGGAGAAAGGGATCAAGAAAACTCCAAAAAGAGGAGGGAGGAGTTGGGGGAAAACAATTCTGTTACTTGTAGCAAATAGTGATAACTTGGGGACTTCCCTGGTAGTCCAGTGGCTAAGACTCTGACCTCCCAATGCAGGGGGCCTGGGTTTGATTCCCTGGTGAGAGAACTGGATCCCACCGCTGCAACTAAGAGTTTGCATACGGCAACTAAAGATCTTGGGTGCCGCAGTGAAGACCCAGCACAGCCAGATCAACCAATCAATCAATACAATGCCTTTTTCAAAAGCGATAGCTTGATACAAGTTAAAATTCCATTTTTTCTAAAATTCATAGTCCTCTTAAGGGAGCACATATTGACTGCTAAATTTGTATATTTTCATTGATTTCATTTTAAGACATAAATTTCATACATATTTGCTAGTTTAAAAAAAAA
This sequence comes from Aepyceros melampus, assembly GCA_006408695.1. Lineage (NCBI taxonomy): Eukaryota > Metazoa > Chordata > Mammalia > Artiodactyla > Bovidae > Aepyceros > Aepyceros melampus. Next base: position 419,881 of record SJXQ01003388.1, read on the forward strand.
AAACAACTGTCAAAGGACTCTTTCTGATTTTTCTGCACAACATACAAACCATCCCATGGCTTTCGCAGCAACTCAGATATTCCCTCTAAATACCCAGAAAAGCACAATACTACGTCTTCGCCAACTGATTAGTAGATTTAGAACACACATTTCATCATAGGATTACAAGAATTGTTACAAAATAAGCCATATCACTTCTCCTTGCAGACAAAAATAGACTGGAACTCTGGAAAGGAAAGTGTGCCCTTCATCCAAGAATCTCAACTGATTGTGAGTGGCTGCACAGTAAATGTACCAGGACTCAGCACTGCTCTGTGTTCATCCTAAGTTAACATGTCATCAGTCCTTCAAAACTCAGCTGTTGCTGCCATATCATTTTCCAAAGGGAGTAAATACATCGCAACGTACATTCTAAACACCATATAATACCATCCTAAGGTCCTGACGAACAACGCAGAGCCTTGTGACCAGACCACAGGTGACCATTTATTTAGGGAACTCCTGTTCCCATGGATATGGGAGAAAGTTCATCAGCCAAGACCAATCAAGCACCAGACATGCTTGACATACGTTATGTCATTTACTCTTCATGTGGACCCTAGCATTAACCGCTCCCATTTTATAGATGAGGTAACTGAGGTTCAAAATTTCAACAACTTGGCAAAAAAAGAAAAAATGAATGTGTTACTCAGTTCAGTTCAGTTCAGTCACTCAGTCGTGTCCGACTCTTTGCGACCCCATGAATAGCAGCACGCCAGGCCTCCCTGTCCATCACCAACTCCTGGAGTTCACTCAGACTCACATCCATTGAGTCCGTAATGCCATCCAGCCATCTCATCCTTGGTTGTCCCCTTCTCCTCCTGCCCCCAATCCCTCCCAGCATCAGGGTCTTCCAATGAGTCAACTCTTCGCATGAGGTGGCCAAAGTACTGGAGCTTCAGCTTTAGCATCATTCCTTCCAAAGAAATCCCAGGGTTGATCTCCTTCAGAATGGACTGGTTGGATCTCCTTGCAGTCCAAGGGACTCTCAAGAGTCTTCTTCAACACCACAGTTCAAAAGCATCAATTCTTCGGCACTCAGCCTTCTTCACAGTCCAACTCTCACATCCATACATGACCACAGGAAAAACCATAGCCTTGACTAGATGGACCTTAGTCAGCAAAGTAATGTCTCTGCTTTTGAATATTTGTTTTTCCAAAGCCACTGTTCCTTCCTAGCTGGCCAGCTGAAGCAAATGGGAAAGTGGAAAGGTACAGAACTGCCAGCCAGGGACCTTGGGGTCAGACCCAACTCCGTTACTGGCTGCTGAACCTCCCTGGGTTTTTCTATCTTAAAATCAGAGCGCTGTTACTAGGTTAGTGGTCTCCCTTATGCGAGCCTGAATAAAAGCTACTTGACATTTTGAGCTGGCAGAACCTCAGCTGCCTCCTCCTAGCCTAAGATACCATGACCGGCGTGAATTCTCACCAAGCTCTTCTCGACAGCTCACACCAACCCACCGTGATCTCTTCCTTCTCTGAATTCATGGCTCATTATCTACCATAGACAATGCTGCCCTGACATTTACAGGGCCCCGGGCAAGAATGCAAGGCCCACATACCCTTTGTCTAAACATGTAAAAGTTATCCATCAAACTAACAAGCTGTGATCCAAAACATGTTCTAACCTTCGGGGTAACAAATAAATCTTCATAAAGCCTGGGCGTAAACTTAGAATTCCCAGACTTCATGGGGATCTGCTCGGGAAACTGGGGTGGGGGGCACTCTTGGCTCATGGCCCCTCACCCCTCCTGTCCCCACTCGGCTCTGTTCTCACAAGGAAGGACAACATCACACTTGCGAGTGTGGACACAGGACAACGCAAGCTCCATCAGCCTTCCCCAACACACACAAATACACACTGAGTGGTCCCTGCCCACTGCTGCATCCTGCTACGTGTGTTCATTCCCTGGAGAACAGACTTGGGAAAAAAACACATCCAGACCCTGAGGGTTGGCTCAGGACCACGGGCAGGGGTATTCTGGAGTCCAGGGAACCCCCACCACATGCAGAAGGTGGGTGGGTACCTCCCCTGCCACACACAGCGGGCACTCCTTCCCTGCAAGGCGGGCTCTGGGTGGAAGAAAGCCAGGCCCTCTGAGACCTGGGTGCAGAGCAGGGGACTCTCTTGCTGGAGACGTGGAGTCTTGCTGGAGTTATTGATTGAGATGTCACCAATAACTTCGGGACATTCCTTTCATGCTTTCTTAATCTCCCCTTATCTTTCCCTTGTCAGATAAGATCTTTAGACAGTTTTGCTTCCTGTGGGTCCCAGCCTTTCTCTAACTACTAGGTTTAGGTAAGAGAATTGGATCTTTTACTTCCAGACTACTGACAGAGTTTCCTTTGCAGAAAGCCTCTTCTCTTGCAAGCTTCTTTACTTCACATTTATACAGAATTCTAGAAATCCAAGCCACCAAGGCTGGTGGCTCAGATGGTAAAGAATCTGCCTGCAATGCGGGAGACCCAGGTTCAATGCCTAGGTCAGGAAGATCCCCTGGAGAAGGGAATGGCAACCCACTCCAAGATTCTTGCCTGGAGAATTCCACGGACAGAGGAGCCTGGTGGGCTACAGTCCATGGGGTCTTAGAGAGCTGGACATGACTGAGTGACTTAACAAGTTCACACTCACTTTCAGGAACCCAATCTATCATCAGCCATTCGGATTTTCATAGCCTGAAAGTATTTCCTCTCCACTTCCTCTTGAAGTTGATTTTCTAATTTACTTGCTGTTTATTGTAAACAGATTTCTCTAGTATGTTCGTCACAGTCTTTGAAACAATGTGTGTCCACGTAGGTCTTCCCCAGTGCTCAGTGGTAAAGAATCTGCCTGCCATGCAGGAGACACTGGAGACACGGGTTCGATCCCTGGGTTGGGAAGATCCCCTAGAGGAGGAAAAGAGTCTGACATGACTGAGCAACTCAGCACATGTCCACGTAGGTGTCTCTGTGGCTCCCTGGATGTATGGCTCTGCAGCCAGATATGGGTTCCTTGGAGTCCAGCCTTTTCTAGCAGCAGTTCATAAATACTACTTAACTGTCTCCCAGCCTCAAGTGATGACAAATGAGACAGTCAGCACTGCTCCGGATCTCTTTCTATGGTAAGTTTCTTACACTTTAGCTCAGAAGCTTTTCTGATCTGTAAGGAGGGAGTCCAACAGAGGGTGAGGGGATAACGGGCAAGGTCCTTGGACATCTGAATCCTGGCACGTCCCCAGGAAAAATATGGAAGTCCGGTAGCCCAGCAGCTATTTTGCTCAAAAGTAGCTGAGCGAGGAAGAGGGGCACAGAGGTGTTTAGGTTGCCATCTTCCCAGAAAACCCACTACATTTATGACACTTTTTTGGGGGGGGCCTCGATGCATGTCAGGGGATCTTAGTTCCCCTACCAGGGATTGAATCCACGACCCCTGCAGTGGAAAATCCTAACCACTGGACTGCCGAGGAAGTTCTACAGCACCTGTTAAAGTGCCTATTAAATCTTGAAGGATTCTGACGGATCACTACCACCACCACCCCCGCCATGGTGCCATTCCCTACTCATATACCATAAACAATACGGTTGTGTTCTTTTCTTCCACAACTTCACAAATGTCAGATAACTGTCAGTCTTTGAAATTTTTCCCATCTAAGGAGTATGAAATGGTATCTCACTATTGAGATTATTGTTTAGATAGCTTTATCAAGATAGTGTTGAACACAATCAACCACATATTCTTAAATTGTACAGTTTTCGAACTTTGACACAAGTTGATACCCATGAAACCATCACCACAAACAAAATAATGAACATATCCAATACTCCCCCAAAATTTCCTTGTGCTTTTAAAACATCTCTCTACCTTGCCTTTCCTCACCCACTCCACACCTGTTTTGCAGGAAACCACTGACCTGCTTTCTGAAAAGGCAGATTAGTTTGCAACTTGTAGAATTATATGTAAATGAATTATTTTGAGATTCACCTGTGATGTTGCATGCATCCCTCGCTCATTCCATCTTACTGCTAAGTAAGTACTCTGCCGAATGAATATACCGTAATTTATTTATTCACCTATTGTTAAACATGAGAGTAATGCTTGGGGCTTCCCAGGTGGCGCTAATGCTAAACAATCCACCTGCCAATGCGGGAGATGCAAGAGACCGGGGTTCGATTGCTGGGTCAGGAAGATCCTCTGGAGTAGGAAATGGCAACCCATTCCAGGATTCTTGCCTGGAGAATCGAATGGACAGAGGAGCCTGGGGAGCTACAGTCCATGAGGTCACAAAGAATCAGACACAGCACAGAACAGTATCTAGTTTTGGGCTACTCTGAATAAAATTGCTATGGGCATGAATGTAGAAATCTTTGTGTAAATGTATTCCTTCATTCCACTCCTAAGCTGGATTTGATGTCAGATGTCAGACCTACATTTGACATTGTAGTAAACTATTGAGCCAGCTGGGCTTACCCTGGACTCCCCCTCCCTTCTCTATTGCCTTGATACAGATGTGGAAACTGAGGCTCAAAGTTTCCATGTGTGTGTGTTAGTCTCTCAGTCGTGTCTGACTCTTGGCGATCCTGTGGACTGTGGCCCACCAGCTTCCTCTGTCCATGGGGTCCTCCAGGCAAGAACACTGGAGTGGGTTGCCATGCCCTCCTCCAGGGGATCTTCCTGACCCAGGGATGGAACCCGGGACTCCTGCATTGCAGATGGATTCTTTACCATCTGAGCCACCAGGGAAGCCCCCCAAAGTTTCAGTAACGTGGCCAAAGTCACCAATTAATGGACTCATCCGAATCCTATCCCCTGTCTAGTTCCAAAAGCTCACTAGAGAATGGGATACACAAGTCACATTATTTTTAAAGACTGGGTAGAGATTTCAAAGGCAGCTACTTTAAATGGCAACCTACTCCAGTACCCTTGCCTGGAAAATTCCATGGATGGAGGAGCCTGGTAGGGCTACAGTCCATGGCATCGCAAAGAGTCAGATACGACTGAGCGACTTCACTTTCTTTCTTTCTTTCTTTCTTTCCAGACACAGAGGGAAGGCACTCTGGGAGCTTCAGTCTCCTCTCCGCTCCTCTTGGAACTACCGCACACTCCTGTGTTTCCAAAGCTGCTGTTCCTTCCCAGATGGCCAGCTGGAGCAAGTGGGAAAGCAGAAAGGCACAGAATTGCCAGCCAGGGACCACGGAGTCAGACCCAGCTCCGTCACTGTCTGCCGAACCTCCCGGGGCTTTTTCTACCACAAAATAAGGGCACTGTACTGGGTTAATGGTCCCCGCATGTGAACCTAAAGGAAAGATACCCTTTTAGCTGGCATAGTCTCAGCCGTCTCCTCTTAGCCTAAATACCATGACCGGCAGTGAGCTCTCACCAAGCCTTTCTCAACAGCCTACCCCAGCCCACCGTGATCTCTCCTCTGACTTCACGGCTCCTCGCCTGCTTGGACAAGGCTTCCCTGGAGCTGACCGGCTCCGAGTTAATCACGGGACCCGCTGCTCGTGTTTTCCATTTCTCTGGGATCGCTTCTTCTGCGGCCTGATGCCCAGTGTATTGGGAACCTCTGTTTCCCGCAGGTCGCCCAGTTTTCGGTTGTTTCAGGCAGATGGGTAAATTCAATCCCCATTACTCCATCTTGACCGAATGCAGAAAAGTACCTTTTCCAAAGCCATAAATTCGTATTTATTTCTGTTTCTCTTTTGCACTTGATCTTAGCCAAAAGGCCGAGAAGCGACAGTTATGTCACTCTTTTAAAAAATAATAAATACGTTTAAGGCTACAAGTTTTCCGGAGAATGTTTTCTCCATGCCCTTCAGACTTTGGATGCTTACTTCCTTTTCTGCTCATTTGAATGGTTTCTAATTTCTGCTTTGTTTTGCTACTTAATCTATTTCTAAAACAGGGGTCCCCAACCTCCAGGGTCTAATGCCTGATGATCTGAGGTGGACCTGATGTAGTGATAGAAAAAAGTCATCCGCAAACCATCCCCTACTTGGTCTGTGGAAAAACTGTCTTCCACAAATCAGTCCCTGGTGCCAAAAGCGGTTGGGGACCACCAGACTAAAAGACTGGAGTGGGTTGCTATTTCCTCTCTTGGGGGATCTTCCTGACCCAGGGATTGAACCAGAGTCTTTTATGTCTCCTGTGTTGCTGCTGCTGCTGCTAAGTCGCTTCAGTCGTGTCCGACTCTGTGCGACCCCATAGACGGTAGCCCACCAGGCTCCCCGTCCCTGAGATTCTCCAGGCAAGAACACTGGAGTGGGTTGCCATTTCCTTCTCCAATGCATGAAAGTGAGAAGTAAAAGTGAAGTCGCTCAGTCGTGTCCGACTCAGCGACCCCATGGACTGCAGCCTAGCAGGCTCCTCCGCCCATGGGATTTTCCAGGCAAGAGTACTGGAGTGGGGTGCCATTGCCTTCTCCGGTCTCCTGTGTTAGCAGGCAGGTTCTTTACCACTAGAACCACCTGGGAAGTGGATTATAAAATATGCCTCCAATTTCAGAGAACAGTGCAATGAATCCCTGTGTACCATTTCCCCAGATTCAGTAGTTATCAAGATTTGTCCATATTTATTTCATCTATGCACAACTGTTTTCTTTTTTATTGTTGCTATTTTCAAGAGAATCCTAGACAATATGTCATTTCCCTCCAGCATATTTTAGTCCCTACAATATAAAAACATTTTCTTCTTTAACCACAATGTTATTATCACACCTAATAAAATTAACAGTAATTACTCAGAACCGTTTTATGATCAAGTTCTCCTGATTATCTCAAAATATTTAAACACATTATTTATTTAAAATAGGATCCAGGGACTTCCTTCCTCCCGTGGTTGAGACTCCACGCTTCCAGGGCCTCCACTGCAGGGGCCACTGGTTCGATTCCAGGTCAGGGAACTAAGATCCCACATGGAAGCATGGCAAGGCCAAAAAAGAAAAAAAAATTTTTTTTAAAGGATTGAATCAGGGTCCATTTGCACTTGGTGGTTGTGACTTTTAAGGCTCTTTTGATCAAGCTGAACCCCTCCTCTTCCTCCTTTTCCCCTGCCATTGGCTTGTTCAGTAAGCCAGGCTAGTTGTCCTGTAGAATGTCCCACATTCTGGCTTTATTTAACCTCCTTTCTATCCCCTGTATGTCCTCTGCTCCACCGTGGAGACTTGAGTAGGTTCAGGTTTGACTTCTTTTTGGCAAGTAAGTTACAGTTGGTGCTGTGTTGCTTCAGATCGCATTGCATCTGGAGGCAGCGAATGTCGAGTTTCTATTTTCAGAGACACTAAGGTTGATCAAAGGATTTGGGTGGTGACAGCCTGATCACTCCATTAGAGCTCCCCACCAATCACGGGTCAGGTGACATCCTTTGCTGACTGTTGTCTGACTCAACTATTAGGGGTGACAAAGTGTTACTTTCCTATCATTTCTTAGCTGGACTCTTCGCAACCCCACGGACTGTAGCCCGCCAGGCTCCTCTGTCCATGGGATTCTCCAGGCAAAAATACTGGAGTGGGCAGTCATTCCCTTCTCCAGGGGATCTTCCCAACCCAGGGATTGAACCCAGGTCACCTGCATTGCAGGCAGATTCTTTACTATCTGAGCCACCAAGGAGATTGGATTCTAGTATTAGCTAGACTTCCGCTGTAAATAAGAACTGTTGGTCTTCAATTAGGGCTATTTGACTATCCGAAGGGTGAGGTAGGTGTGTAATTCTTTCCTTCTAATTGCCAGTTTTCAGAGTAAGAAACTGGTGCTCTCAGACAAAACTCCGATTCCAAAACCTGCAGGCACCTCGACGTTCACAGCAGCACTGTTCCCAGTACCCGAGACCAGGAGCGCACCTAAATGGCCTCCTGGCCACCTAAATGGCCAGGAGCGGACAGAGCAGAAGTGGTGCATATATATATATGTATACACGTAATGGAATGTTGCTCAGCCACAAACAGGAATGAAAAATGCCATTTGCGGCAACATAGATGCGCCTAGAGCTCATCACGCTAAGTGAAGTAAGTCAGACAGAGACAGGTAAATATCATATAATATCACTTATATGTGAAATATAAACTATGACGCAAATAAACTTTTCTACAAAACAGAAAAAGACTTACAGAGATCAGACTTCTGGTTGCCAAGGGGCACAGATGGGTCGGGAGGCTGGGCTGAGCAGATGCAAACCATTACATCCAGAACATGTGAGCAACAAGCTCCTCCTGCACAGCACAGGGCTCTCTAGTCAATATCCTGTGAGAGACCAGGATGGGAAACATGGGAAAGAGGACATATGTGTGACCGAGTCATTTTGCTGCACAGCAGAAATTAAGACAGCATGATAAACCAGTTATACTTCAATTTAAACAAAAGCAAGAAAGGAAATGGGTGCCCTGGTGCTTCCAATGATGCGCAGTGAGCTGGGTCTCTCTTCCATAGATCCATTCAACTGGTTGAATTAATTGAATGAATACACATTTCTTATTAACTCCCTAATTGTGCCCCTCTGTGAGTTGAGGGCCCCCTAGAGCCAACAGCTTCAGGGATGAGGTGGGGGTGGGGGGTGAAAATTCCCCCAAAGAACCAGTGGCCACCTTGTCTCGGAAAGCTGTGATGCTGCTGCGGTGAGTCCTTCACAAGCAAACCTTGCTGGGCTCTCCCCACCTGTAGCCACTGAGTTCCAGTTTACTGCCTTCGGATGGGAATATCAGCCTTGAGAGTCCCCTGGTTTCCATGAGAGCCCAAGAGCCCAGGAGCTGCTCTTGAAAAGGTGGGGTTGGGGGGGGTTGCATCAAGGGGTGACAAGTTCAAAACCCCTGGGGGTGCGCCTGAGTAGAGCCTCCTCTCTTTGCCCAAGACTCCGTTGCAATAATCATTAGTCACAGAGACTTACATTAATAGCTCAGACCCGTCCGAAGGCCATCCCCAAGGGAACCAGTGCTCCTCTGCGTGGTCAGAATCATTCTCTCTGGCACTCTGGGACTGAAAGGGCAAGGACCTAACATCGTCCGGATATAAAAGCATCTACACCAGCAACAGTCATTAACTTCATACTTTATTAGAGAAACAGAAACTCAATATCCTTGCTGAAAGGGACCTTTGCGGGTATCCATTTCTGCTTGGGTCAGGTCAGAGAAAAGAAACCACACATTAATTTAACAGGGCAGGTCGACCACAGAGAATTAATAGCTATAACAGGAGATTGGGATAACGAGACATTGGCTATTAAGAAGAGAGCAAAAAGACTGTAGAAACAGCAAATACGGGGAGCAGCTGCACCCTTAGGGCTGGGACAGGACCCCCTTTTCCCCACTTACCTCCATCGATGGGGCTGAAACCCACATCTTGTTGAGAGGGCAGGGCCCTGACAAGCCTGGTGGGAGAGAAGTTGCCGTGGTGGTTGGTGCTGGTCATATTCCTTGGAAGTCTGCCCTAGAGGGTGCCAGGGAGAGGTGTTCCCAGGGAAGGACTGAGCTACAAAACTGTTCAAGGATGTTGGGAGAGACGGGGGTTCACTGCTTCCCCTGGTGTTGCTGACTGCAGGGTCCCTTGCACAGAGCAGAAGAGGAGTTTTGAGCTCAGCAGAAGCTGGGGCCTGGGAGGCCACGTGCACTGAAGGAGCCAAACCTGGGAGGTCCTCTCGGTGGAGCCAGCACACCGGGACCAGGAGGCAGACCCAGTCCGCCTGCGCCCTCTACTGGCAAAGGGTAGCAATTGTTCTCGCCGGCAAAGGAAATGTATTTAAGGAACCCACAGCTATTTTCACAGAGCAGGCAAAAAAGGGTGAATTTCCCTGGTGGCTCAGACGGTAAGTGTCTGCCTGTAATGCAGGAGACCTGGGTTTGATCCCTGGGCTGGGAAGATCCCCTGGAGAAGGGGAATGGCAACCAATTCCAGTGTTCTTGCCTGGAAAATTCCATGGATGGAGCAGCCTACGGTCCGTAGCCCCATAGGCTAAGGTCCATGGGGTCGCAGAGTCAGACATGACTGAGCACCTTCCTGGTTCACTGGATGGAGCTGAAAGGCAGGAAGCCTGTGCTTGGCACAGTTCACCTATTGAAAGGGACAGTTCCTTGTATCAATATTATGAAAAAACTCCAGAAGCAAATGCTTCCCAGGTGGTACTAGTGGTAAAGGACCCACCAATGCAGGAGATACAAGAGATGCGAGTTCCATCCCTGGGTCGGGAAGATCCCCTGGAGGAGGGCATGGAACCCACTCCAGTGTTCTTGCCTGGAGAATCCCACGGACAGGGGAGCCTGGCAGGCTACAGTCCATGGGGTCGCAAAAAGTCAGACAGGACTGAAGCAACTTAGCATGCATGGACGCCAGAAGCAAATACAATAAAAGGTTGTGTTAAAATTTTAAGTGGTGGGACTCTGGTATTTATTATATCTGTTTTGTAACTTTCCAGATATTTTAAGCTTAGCAAAGAAAAGTCCTGGTGGGAAAAAGTGATTGATACATTACTTCAGCTTGAGAACCCTTGAGCTGGTAGATAAATCCCTCTGTCCTGTGCCATGCCAAGTCGCTTCAATCGTGTTCGACTCTTTTCAACCTCATGGACTGTAGCCCACCAGGCTCCTCCATCCAAGGGATTCTCTAAGTATAATCCCTCTACATTTAAAGAAATTTACCTACATCAACTTTTTAAACATGTAGGATCCTGAATTCTGTTGAAGACACAAGAGATAACTTGTTCCCATCATTTATTCATTGTGTCATTTGTCCTTAGTCTCTCAGTTGTGTTCGACTCTCTGTGACCCCATGGACTGTAGCCCACCAGGCTCCTCTGTCTGTGGGGATTCTCCCAGCAAGAATACTGGAGTGGGTTGCCATGCCCTCCTCCAGGGGATCGAACCCAGGTCTCCCACTTTGCAGGAGGATTTTTTGTTGATTGAGCCACCAGGGGAGCCCATTATTTATTCATCAGTTCAGTTCAGTCGCTCAGTCGTGTCTGACTCTTTGTGACCCCATGAATCGCAGCACGCCAGGCCTCCCTGTCCGTCACCAACTCCCGGGTTCACTCAGACTCACGTCCATTGAGTCCGTGATGCCATCCAGCCATCTCATCCTCGGTTGTTCCCTTCTCTTCAGCTTTAGCATCATTCCTTCCAAAGAAATCCCAGGGTTGATCTCCTTCAGAATGGACTGGTTGGATCTCCTTGCAGTCCAAGGGACTCTCAAGAGTCTTCTCCAACACCACAGTTCAAAAGCATCAATTCTTCGGCACTCAGCCTTCTTCACANCTTCAGTGTGAAGTCTGCATTCTGGTGGCATCTCCAAGATTGTGTGTCACTGTCTGTGGACTTGTAGCTGCTGTCTCTCTTTATCCCCCAGAAAGAATCATGTTCCCATGAATCTGGGTGCCCCTGAACCTCTAACCAGGGATGACTTGCCTCAGTTGAGTGGAATAAAATAAATACCTAATTAAAAAAAAAATTCATCTATGTATGAATTTTATGGTGTTATCATAAATACATTCATGCTGTATCATACATCCTATTAAGAAGCACTGTCAATCACTGCAGACTGGTACCCCACCTGATCACCTCACACTACATCAGGGCCTTGACGGCACCAGAGGACCAGCCTCCTGTGGGCCTGGCTGCCATGAGGGCCCAGCGGTTCACTGCACTCGGAACTCCACACTTTCTTCCACATTAAAAAATACAGCAAAAAGACCAAAACCTGAATAATAAAGTGAGAAATCAGGGAACTCTGTAACAATGGTGATTTTACAAAAAAAAGTATTTGAAGGATTCACTATATCCTGACACAACTCAGAAGGTAGTACCTCAAAATAAATCTGTAAATTACTAGGAAGTTTCTAATCTCAAAATTACATTAAAATTGGATACTAAAGTCATGTTCTTGGAAAAAAAAAAGGTGTGATTTCAATGAAACGGTGTAACTTCTGTCAGTGAAAGAGCACCTCTGAAAATTCTCTCCTCCATTAGGTTAAGAGAAAACTGACAAAAATTCTCAGAAGCAACTTTTTCAAAACTCAATCATTTCCCAGAAAACGCCATGTGCAAGGCCGGCTTGGACAGGACTCAGCTCTCTCATGGACCAAGAAGCCTTTTCCCGGGGGTGTTTGTTGAGATAATTATAAGCAACTGCATAATTCTGTGGCTGCCTGAGATGACGGACAACTGTTGGGACTAATTCAAAAACTTAAAGGGAAATGAGATGCTCAGAGGGACTCTGAAAGCTGCCATATTCCTGGATGTCAGCCACACATGTCGCAGGGCTGAAGGCATCCTCACGGAGACTCGAGCACTTACCGATGGCTGAGCATGAGGCTCTGTGCGGCAGGAAGTTCTTTCAGAAATGAAAGACTTGCTGTAAAACTCTCTCATTAGTAGTCAGCCAGCAGCACGAGCTTGGGGAGCCACGCTAGCCCTCCTGGGCGTCTCGACTTCCTGACTGGACTGAACCTGTGTATGTGGGGGCCCGTATATGTTTAGGTAAAAGTCTGTGTGTGTGAGAGAACATCAATGTGGCCGTTCATGGAGGGACTTTAGATGAACAAAGATGGCTCAGAAGCCACAAAATGTCTGCATGCATATTGGCACTTTTCCATCAAGGGTCTGATGATTTCATCACACAGCTGCTAAGTCACTTCAGTCATGTCCGACTCTGTGCGACCCCATAGACACAGCAGCCCACCAGGCTACCCTGTCCCTGGGATTCTCCAGGCAAGAACACTAGAGTAGGTTGCCATTTCCTTCTCCAATGCATCAAAGTGCAAAGAGAAAGTGAAGTCGCTCAGTCGTGTCCGACTCTTAGCAACTTCATGAACTGCAGCCCACCAGGCTCCTCTGTCCATGGGATTTTCCAGGCAAGAGTACTGGAGTGGGGTGCCATTGCCTTCTCCGTCATCACATAGAGGAGTCAATTATTCAAAAAGCAGTTATGAATGACTAACAAGAGCAGATCTCTGGTAGGCCTTTTACAGCAGTGAATTCTAAGGAAAGATTTAGAAGCCACATATACACATATTTGCTATAAGTGAGTAGAGGCCTCTTAATAGTGTCTACGTGTGTTTATTTTACAGAAGAAAGATGAAAGGAGGACAGTAGCCAGAAAGATAAAAATAATAAAATTAAACATACACAAGTTAATCACATAAAAGGTGTGGAAATATACTCAAACAATTGCCAGCCTGTAATAAACATTATAAGTTAAATTACTTCATATTGAATTTTTTATCTGTAGGTTTAATATATTATTTCTGTTCTAACCCCAAAGTTTATTCATGAAGAATTAAGACCAACTTTAAGAACCTTCATATTCGCTTTTATTATTTATAAAAAAAAATTAAGGTATCAGAGTGCATATGGTGTACTGTGATCTTGGTTTTGCACATTAATTCATGTTGTTTACATTATTTCAACTGTAATAAACAAACCATATGGGTGTCTTTACAATACCTGATACAGATTTAAGCTGTCTGGCACTTATACATGTATTATTAGTTCATTCTGATGCTCTGCACGTCAAGAGATATTAAGAATGATTGGCTTGAAATAACTCCAAGATGAAGAGTGATTGAAGCAGTTATGCTCCAGCATTTGCCACGCGTTTATTTGTGCCGGTTTTATTTTTTTCCCCTTAATTGAATGTAAACGTTTGCCAAAAAAGAAAAAAATCTGGAAATGAAGTTCTGTTACTTTTTAGTCCAATAAATAATTTTAGCTACGCTTAATGTAGCTTTTTTAAGGCCTTCATACCATTCAAAAAAATTAAAGTCAAGCATGTTAAAACCCTGTTCATTTATAAAATAAAAAATAGAATTTTACAGGTTTGCAGTTAAAAGTTACTGTTCAAATCCTCTCATGCATGTACGAGCTGCAACCCAACTGAAAGTCCTTGGTGCTGGCACCCAGGGCACAGCCCACTGCCAGCAATGTGAGGCATTAAGAAAACACCATGATGTCAGAGGTCTAGGTTTACATGTATTAAGCCACACGCCAGCAAATTCTCTGATAAATACACATCATTTTAATAATCAGTATTTGATAGCGGATGAAAACATGCATTAGACTAAAAATGCCACAGATTTGTTTTTATATCCATTCACTATAAAACCTTCTTTTTTTAAAATGTAAAGTCTTGGTTCCTATCTTAGAATACACAATAATCAGGAGGATACATGATGGGGAGCCAGTTTTCGGTAAAAGACGCACAATGGGTCCATCCAAGCAGCTTCATCAGCTGTAATAAAACACGAAAATAATAAAACATACGAAAATACTATTGAAAAAATAGACGTTCCAAGCTCAGTATTTAGGGAAAATTCCATGTTAAATTGTAGCAATAATAAAGAAGTAGCAGGCAAAACTTTCCTTCCATCCAACCCACCATCAACCCACCCACCAACCTTCCTTCCTACCAACCAGTGTTCTTCATGACCAACTAGTCAACCAACTTTTCTACCAACCAACCTGAAAGTTGCTCAGTCATCTCCGACTCTTTGCAACCCCATGAACTATACACAGTCCATGGACTTCTCCAGGCCAGAATACTGGAGTGGGCAGCCTTTCCCTTCTCCAGGGGATCTTCCCAACCCAGGGATCGAACCCAGGTCTCCCACATTGCAGGTGGATTCTTTACCGTCTAAGCCACTAGGGAAGCCCAAGAATACTGGAGTGGGTAGCCTATCCCTTCTCCAGGGGATTTTCCTGACCCAGGAATAGAACCGGGGTCTCCTGCATTGCAGGCGGATTCTTTACCAACTGAGCTACCAGAGAAGCCCACCAACCAGCCTCCCTGGTGATTATCATCATTCGGGGAGACTTTCCTGCTTCCCTCCTGTCTTCCTCCCCATCAACAGGACTTGACTTGCTCCTTTCTTCCTTCCCACCCTAGCTTCCCTGCTCTAGGCATCAGGAAAAAGCATTCAGCAAAGTCACTTCCCACTTTCAAGTAACTTACGTTCTGTTCAGGAAAGTCAAAAGCTATTGAACAGATGAATAAGTAAGTAAATAATTAAGAATACATCCAGTATACAGTAAAAATAAAATTTGCTGTTAAAACAGATTGGGAGGGGGTGGGCGTCAGTCACACAGACAGGAGAAGCGGAGGGCGGATGTGAGACCTGAGACTGAGGCGTGGGACGTGGGTGAGCTGCGGCTGGGGAGGGCGGCAGCAGCGGGACCCCACGGGCCTCACAAGCCACGGGGAACGTGGATCGTACTCTGAATGTGACGGAGCTTCACCCCGAGGGTGTGAAGCTGTCCTTTCCAGCTGCTATGTGGAGAACAAGACAGCCGGTGAGCGGGCAGAGACACGGTATGCAACGTGCCCTGATGAGCGAGTCTGGGTGGACGGCGGCCTCAAAAGTTCAAGCGCTCAGTTTACAGAGTCCGTGATGGACGACACTACCATCTGGCTCCAGGAAGAGCTCCCTCCACCTCCTCGGAGATCTGAAGACGTGACCTGAGATCTTACGGGGCTTCCCTGGTGGCTCAGAGGTAAACAACCCGCCTGCCGATGCGGGAGACGCAGGACAGACTCCTGATCTGGGAGGATCCCACCAGCCTCGAAGCAGCTAAGGTGGTACGCCACAACCACCGAGCCTGCGCCCTAGAGCCCGGGAGCTGCCGCTGCCGAGGCCTGTGTGGCCCGGAGCCCCTGCTCTGCGACAGGAGACGCCACGATGAGAAGCCCGCTCAGCGCAACCAGAGAGGAGCCCTCAATCGCGGCAGCTCGAGGACAGCCCACGCAGCACTCAAGATTCCCAAAGAAATAAAAACATTTTTTTGATAAAACAGAAAATTTTCAAATGTTCTACAATCTGAACTGACTTGGTAAAGATACACAGAAGAGGTCTAAGAGTAAAGATAAGCTATAGTTTAACTACCAAAAATGGCCACAGGTGAGTCGTCACTGCCGCCTGAAATGTGAAGACCAGGCCCCTGGCCGCCTTTGGCGTGACCAGTTCTCCTCAACTGGCACCTACCTTTTTGGCATAAACTAATCATGTTTGTCCCAAGACAAGACTAGGCTGAAACAATTTCTTCAAATTCACTAAGTTTTTACACTTGACATTTAACTTGTGCAGAAAGCTCAAGCACAGAATTTGCTTGCATATAACACATGGTAAAATAAAAAATGGCCTATCATTTTAAATGACAAATCAAATCAAACTCTAAAAGCTCAACCATTTTGGCTCTGAGCCAACATGTATTTAAAAAGAATTATTTGTTTCCTTCATAAAGGAAACCTGTCTTCTAACTACACAAAATCTGCAACACATTTTGCCTGTGCTGAAAACACTAGAGGCTAAATATAGGTTTTCTCGACAGGAGTGAAAAATGTTAAAAAAAAAAATGTAAACAGCTTACTATTTTTATGCTGTTGCTGCTGCTGCTGCTGCTAAGTCGCTTCAGTCGTGTCTGACTCTGCGACCCCGAGACGGCAGCCCACCAGGCTCCCCGGTCCCTGGGATTCTCCAGGCAAGAACGTTGATAGTATATTTTACATGACGTTAATTAGACTAATACTTAAAAGTTATGATGAAGTTGGTGCTATCCTATCACTACCATGAGGCTTTCTAACTATCTTGTCACCAACGACATGACACTCTACGCTGCTGATTTAAATACTGAATACAATTTACTTACTTGAATACAATTTTTCCAGTTTTCTTTTGTTGGTTTTTCTTCTACAAGTTTGGTTGCAAATTTAAGGCCTCTCCCATACATTTTATTCACTAATGCATGCTTGTATGCAAATGTCAAAACCTAGGATATAAAACAAGATACAGCTTATTTAAGCTATTGCTTTAATAATGAAATAATTGAAGCATTAACAGAAGTGTAACTTTTCAAATGAACATATCACAACAAGCTAATTTTTAAAACTTTTTAAAAGAACAATTGGTGTCTTTAAAAGACTGGAGTACTGCACAGAGCAGATAATTGACTGGGGGAAGAAAGTATTATGATGAATCATTAGCAGCTACTTGTCACCATTTATTTCCCTGCCTCAGTAGACCATGTTTTGTCGAGACCCTTCACCATGACCCATCCATCTTGGGTGGTCCTGCACGGCATGGCCAATGGCTTCATTCAATGACACAAGCCCCTTCACCACAAGGCTCTAATCCATGAAAGGGGTTTATATGCAATAGTCTCTACTTTTAGAATGTGGAGAACGTCCTCAAAGAAAGGAATCCCATTCACATTTATTTGTATTCTAGAGTCAAGCAAAGGGTTCAACCACCGCTGCTACAAACACAGTAAACGGATAGGTAATAAAACACAGAAGCGGCCCTGAATAACAGAAGCACTATGGCAAGAAGGGAATTACTTGTAACAGTTTTACCGTGATGCTCAAGCCACTGGCTGTTGGACCAGGTTCTTACTCATCTTTCCCAGCAGCAAGTGCGGTGTCTGGCACATGGCAGACGTGTGGTAACTGTTGTAGTAACAGTGAGTATTGCTGACGCCCATCCAGGCTCTCAACACTCACTCCTGAGAGCCTGCGGGAGCCCACAGCCCACACCAGAAGCCAGCCACCCGCCTCGGCTCGCGTGGTCAGCGCTGCAGGGGCAGGCCTGGTTCAAGCTCCAGGCACTGATTTCAGATCTAAATTCCTAACCTCTGGGGCTGACTCCTTCAGTCTCCAGAACATAACTGAGTTCCTTCTCTAACCACAGTTCTGTATTCAGGTGGAAAAACCTCGCGGACAGGAAGAATTTTCTCCTACTTCCATCCAGAGGTCGTTACTACTAATTACCATAGTTGTTCTTGAAAACAAACATCTGTCTGCTTAAAACAAACAAACAAAAATCAACAACACATCCAAGAGTTTGTGCTGGGTAAGAAGCATTCCACTGACTTCATTTCCTTTATGTCCAGGAAAAAGACAGGCTGACAGCTACCTGCAGTTACATAATCTCTACCGTAAGAATTACAGCTGAGCGCCAGAAGGGATTTAAAATGCTTCCATAATGAAAATCCAAAAAGCTCATCCAGGTTACTTTTTCTAAAACTAGGTTTTAAAAACTAGTCAGCTATAAATTGAGGTGAGAACTAACCAGAGTACCCTCGCCTCCAACCCTGACCAGTGAGCATGCGGACAGGTGTGGGAGGCAGAAGACAGCTCCCAGGTGCCTCAGTTTGGGCTCCTCTGTAAACAGCGTGACCCGAGTCTCCAACTCTTTCCAAACTAGCATGGCCACCAGTAGCCGTGCACACAGACTGAACCCCGGTAGAGTGGTTTTCAAAGCCGGGAAGCCAGCGGGACACCTCGCTAGGACTGTGGCGTCTTCAGAGCCCAGCTCAGCTTCCATCCATGTACTCTGTCCTCTCTGGTCAGCCCGCCGGGCCCAAGAGAGGCCTGGGACACACCCTCAAGAGCTCGGCCCAAACAAAAAGGAGAAAGGATACCTATTGTCAAAAAGATCAGTCCATTTGGTCGTCTCCCAGAAGGTCTCCGTCAGAGAGTCCAGGGTGCTCTCTCCTTCCTCCTCTCGCCCTTCCGAGTCGCTCGACACGGCACCATCTTGATCCTGGGCCTGGAGAAGGTGGTCGGCCAGGGCGCAGCCTTTCCGGCAGAGCGCGTCTACTAGCGTCGACTTCTGCTTGTCCATGTCACTGCACACCAAGCCCAGAACAGTCCACAGGTCAGTAACACGGCATTAAGAGCACAGCCTTATCTGAGATTAAACTCATGCACCTTTCACCTGAGGTTTACAACACAGAAATATCGTACAGCCCTGGACAGACGTTTGCTGGTACGACACATAAGCCATGGATTCACACGCACGGATTACATGAGTTAGGGTCGCTGTACTTGGTTGAAACAGCATGCCATACGCAACAGAGGGGAAACAGTGCTGGGTTCTAAATTCTGTTGGCTATAGAAGTCTTATAGCATCTTCTAAGTGTTTAGGCTTCTCGTAAATATCACTTATCACATATTTCTGTAGTCGTGAACTTCTGTACATGAGTAGAAATGCAACAACGCTTACTCTGCATGTGCCAGCAAGTGTTTTTAGTATTCTAACGTATTAACTCATGTATACTCAGAATAATTCTGAGTAAGCGACCACCAATCGACCCCCATTTTCCACAGGAAGAAACTGAGGCACAAAGAGATCAGGAGATCTGTTCAAGGCCGCAGTTAGGAAGTGACAGGGCCAGGACTCAGCTCCGTGGTTGGCCCCGCACCTGCTGCTCTCATTTCCGAGGCCCCCTGCTTTCCAGGCAGGCGTCTCTGTTTCTGGATATATTCCAAGTGCCCAGAATAATGCCTGGCACGAACACTCAATAAAATGTTGCTGAATGAGATGCAGTAACAGCCTACACTCTGGGAAACAGTGTGCACTTCAGAAAGCTTATCTGAGGCACCCTGTCCAACTTGTGTGCAAATGAGGACTAAAGGGCTGAGATGACGACCAGGAGGCACTCAAGATGGGACGGACAAGCTGTCTAATGGTGAGGGGGCTTCTGAAGGATGCAGAGTGAAACGTGCCCCATATGAAATCCACAGGGACCATCAAGTCAACAGTAATCAGTATAAAAGACAACTAACACGAGAAGGGCAAAAACCGCCAAACAACGCAGTAACCTGCTGCAGCCTAAGCTACCCACCTTCATACATTTGCAATGCAAATGAAATTACGCCTAAAAGACGCCTAAGAGTTTATCAGCAAAGAGTTTCAAAGTTTTAAAAGAGCCTACGCTTACTCTTTTCATGGACACGTTTCTGGGGACCTGGCGTGCTTGGTCACTCTGGACTAGAGAACAGAAGGACGGATGGGCTTGGGGCAACTATGCAGCTTTTTATTTAATGGGGTCCACTCACTCCCCAGCCTTGTAGATGCCGGGCAGCATGTGGAACGTCTCAGGAGTATTTCACTTGTGCTCACAGTAACTCCAGGAGTCAGGCACAGGCACTGCGCCCACTCTGTGAAGAAGCGGGGCCGTGGAACAAGAAGGGGCAGGCACGGTGAGGTCTAGACATCTGGTCGCCCATGGCATCCTGACCGACTGTGTCCACTGACCCGAGAAGGGCTGGAGGACGCAGAGGGTGGAGGCCAGGCTTGGGGGAGGGTGTGCTGGACAAGCCGGGCCCAGATTAGGTCACCTGTAAGATGCCCTGCTATTTCCACATTCTCTGATCCAACAGCCCAGATTCCATATATCTGGAATATCCTTTTCCTCCCCTCTTCCAAGAACTGACCTGCTCATTCCATGAGGCTTATCCCTTCTCGAAAAAAATAAGTCAGCTCTCCTTCCCATAAGCCTTCACAATTTAAAATACTTCTTCTAACTCTCAGTCACATTCTATCTCACCATTTCATCTTCTGTATTAGATAGTACATTTTCTAGGAGTAGAGACTGTCTGGTTCATTGTTTTTTTTACATTCCTCTCAAGGGAGTCCCATGCAGTGTTTGCTCAATAAACATCTCTGAATCAAATTTAGTTTGGACCGATAAAGGTGGTAATAGATACATTTGAGGAAGCAACCTCAATTAGACACTTTAGTGGCCAGAGTAAATTGCAGTTTAAATGTAATTAAAACTTGGTATTAGATCACCAAAAAAATTAGAATTTTTAAGATTACAAAATGGCTGTCTTACAATCGTTGACACAAGCGACTTAAGTGAAAAAGCAGTTTTGCATGGAAATGAGAAATTAATGCTCCTAGGAATCCCTTGGAGATATAACTAGTGGCTACAATGTCCACTGATTATTTTTTTTAACACCAAAAACATTTTGTATTGGGATGTAAGTCAATTCCACTATAATTATTAACAAGAACATAGCAACGTTTCAACAAGGCTCTGTGGAAGGATGCTGACAATGGCCAACCGCCTATTTTGCAAATATTTTATTCTGTTTGAAACTACTGCTGGTAAGATTCATAAGACCTATATCAGCAGTATGAATGATATAATGCCAGCAGTTTACCATCAAGCATTTTGTATTAAAAAAAAAAAATCCTGACTGCAGCAGGCAGAATCTTTAAAGGAAATGACCGTTCTTTCAGGCAGTCTGCACAGTTTCTGTTTATTAGTTATAGCAACTCTAAGAGAAGGTGGGACTGTCTACCCTTGTCAGTTAAGGACCCTGGGGTTGGAAACAAACCCAGGCGATAGGGGAAGAAGTGATCCTGGACGATCCATCAGGAGATGAAGGCAGGGGCTCACAAAGGGTGGGCTGTCACAGCAGCACGTGGAAGGAAACTAATAAACGCACAAATCTGGCTTCACTTGTTTTACATATCACACTAGGGTTTCTTAAGGCTAAACTATAATCCCCCTTCTCAAGTATTACTGTCAACCCAGTTTCATAATACTGAGGTTGCGAGATAATAGTTTTAAGCTAATTTTCTTATCATTTTATTAAGCGTTACAAGCTAAATTTGGAGTGTGTCATGCTATTACTGGTCAATAAATAGTTGAAAAATTAGTTTTATAGGCTGCTGTGTGCTTCTCCGTATGTCTAGTCACACAAACCCCCAAATGGCTTGACTGCGTGACCAGTCACTCTAATCTCTCCACCACAGGACAGGACCTGATGGTGGAGAAAGCTGATGACTTTGCTTTTTCTTAAACGACTAGAGAAAACTACCACCAAATATTTAAGGAGGGAGTATCCCCAACCTGATAACCCCAACGATAAGGATATAGACAAATACCGGAAAAGGAGGATATTTTCAATAACCAAAAACAGTAGCTAAGAAATGAGATGCAAGAAAGAGTATTTACTGGTTAGGTACTTTTTTATAATAGCTGCATCAGGCCTGGGGTCAGTCTTCATCGCAATATAAACTGCTAGGGCTGTTTGATCTATATGAGAAATTACAGCATTTGCAGCTTCAACAATTTCATTCAGTCTTTTCATTCGTTCCTGAGGAGGAAAAAAAAGAAGAAATAAGAAAAAGGAAGTATCTACGAGCAGCCGTACTGGGAGGAGTGATGATTGCGGTGGTGCAGGAGCAGGTGGAGTGCTCCCTGGCTGTGCAGGCCAGGGGGTGGGTGCCACCTCCTGGTGTGACCCTCATGACGACCAGCATCTCTAAAGAACCTGAGTGCAGACGGGAGAATACCTGCCCCTACACTCCCTGCCGGCACTGAACAATAAGACTAAGCGAGAGACCAAGTTCACAGAGACATAAACTGTTTTCTTCAAGGCAACCCTTTTCCCGGGTCTCTTATCAAGACTTTAGAAATGGGACTGGCTATGTTACCCTAGTTGCACACCACACACAAACAGGAGTAAGAAAAGCACTAGCTGACGAAACAAATTCTTGGTTGATTTACTACTCAAATCTCAAAAATCGGAGAAAGCAGAACTAAAAACGAGAGTCTCACTTTATTTATTCCTGGGGCAGTGTGGTGGCCCCAGGAATCTGCTCCCGTTGCTACCTTCTGGCTCACGCTCAAACCTTCAGGACTCTGAGCTGATCAGGGCTATATGCACCGTCTACAGCCATGGCTCCCAGTGGGAGCTGATCCAGTCGAGACACTGAGAGCTAGGCCAATGGTTAAACACAAAGGAGGAGCACTCTGCTTCTGCTGCAGCTGCTCAGGCTTCCAGGAGGCCACGACCAGTGCCTTCTGCTTCCAGCTGTTTTCAGGACAAGGTCAACAGAGCAATCCTTAGGGTTTCCTATCTCCTCTTCTTCCCGTTGACCAAACCTGACCAGCCAAGAATATTCATTCAACCAAATGATATAGTAATGGCCAAGTCCAGAGCTTTATGAAAATAGCTCAACAGAACATTCAAGGTGAGGACATGTTTTCAGTCACCAGGAATAGATGATCAGGACTTGACCTTTATTTCAAACACAAACATTATCTAAGACTGCAAGCAAAGTAATACACTCATAGTAAAAAATGAGCATGCCCAACCTTTTCAGCATCCAACTGGTGAAGTCGTGCAACGTACAAAGGAAGGTAATTAGGGTATGTTTCCTTCAATTCATTATAAATGTCACTAGAATCCAGCCTATGGAAATAAGAAAGAAAGAAAGAGTCATTATTTAGTTCTTTTAGAAAGAAAAAGATCTGTCACTCCTTATTTAATACTGTTTTGAAGCTCCAGTCAATAACCTAATGCATCAATCTGAAATATAATTATTCGCAAAGGTTTGCAGGTAGTATAAATCCATGTATCTAGAAAACCAAAAGAATAAAACTGAAAATTGTTTTAATTATGAGTTCAGTAAGATGGCTGGATAAAAATAAGCATCAACAGCTCTCCTACATACCAGGTACAACTCAATTTACTAGAAGGAAGGGAAAAAAAATTCAAAAAGAGTTAAGATGAAAAGATCTAGAAAGGTCTAAGATCTACAAAGAAGGAAAATTTACACTTTCTTGAAAAATCTGAAGTCTTGAATGAGTAAAGAGATAAATGTTGCATGTTCCCAGCTGGGGAAGCTGAGTAAACTATATTCTTGCTGAGGTCAGGGTTTGCCACGCTGGGTGTGATGTCACTGCTTCCAAGCGCGAGCAGGGCCTTGAGGTCTCAGCGGTGCCCAGCCGGCAGACTCTCCACTTCAAAAGCAAGGGCTGAGCAGGAGGGAGCTCCCGCCTCTCAACCAAATTCACCCAGGACTTGGCCTCAGCAACTGCTATTCCTCTATTGGCTACATGTCCCTGGGATCATTTCCAGATGCTGGAAATGGTGGGTTTAAATTTGCTCGTAACCAAATAGTAACTGGAAAACAGGGATCCGCCCACCTGCTACGTGTATAAACACAGAGACAAATAACAACGGGACACTGATTATCTCTGGAGAGTGCACAAACAGTGACAGGTTTTCTTTGCACCTTCCAAAAAAGTTCCCTTCCAAGAGCAAATGAGGATAGGATTAAAATAAAAACTCTCATTACAAAAGGGAATTCAAAAATAAATGGAATTACAGGAAAAATTTAAAAGCACCTGCAATCCTATTCACTGTTGACATTTCTGAATACAGTCTTTGCATATATACATAAGGGCTGTTGCAGCTGGGTAAAGAGAAGCAAACACTTGGAGGATTCAAAGCCATTTAGAACTTACTTTGTCATCCACTGAATTTTAAGATCTCGTAATGCTTCAGTAAACTCTTCTTTTAAATCTTTCTCTTTTTCCGAGTCTTTTTCCTTGTCCTTGCTGCCATTTTTAGTCTTTGTTGGTGGAGATATCAGGTAGTAATGAACAGGGATTACATCCTGCGGAGAGAGTCCTAAATTAACGTGTGTAATTCTTTTGCTTACTTAGAAACCTTCACTAGCTGAACAGCACGTTAACATGGGCAGCACCTGAGCGGCACTACATTGCACTTCGGATTCTAAGGGCCACAATGCATCTCAAGGTCCAATCTGTGATCAAAGTCGTTTTCTCCCAAACTTTAGAGAGACGATGCTTCTACTATCTCCTTTAAAACAAAGGAAATAAGGACAAATTTTCCCCCATGTACGTGTATTTGGTATTCTTGGTTTTCTGTGAAAGACTAAATACAAAAAAAGTACTGAGCGATCACATTTTATTTCTGAGGAGGGAAATCAATCAGAATTGAAAAAGGAACGATCCTCTTTTCTAAGTAAATTTAAAGAGAAATTTCTTTCTTTATTTGATCCTTAGAACTTACTGAGACCCCATGACGTGCAAGGTAATTGCTCTAAAACAAAGCAGACAAGGGCCTTTAGCGCTGCAGGAAGACAGCCAACAAACGGGTAAGTAAATAAACAACTTGAGTAACAACACAGAGTATCAAGAGAACAGACCGGGGTGAGGGCACAGTGTGACAGATGGGTAAGGGGGGCTGGTGGGGGACCCCTGGAGACAAAGTTGTTAACAGAGACAGTCTAAGGAGCTGATGTCTGAGCTCATGGAGCCTCAGTGGCCTAAATGAGAGAACTGCAATGAACCTAAAGAACTGAAATGAGGTGGGGAAGGAGCACTTGCAGGAACAAGACAAGCATGGGCAGAAACTTCAGCATGGGGCGGCAAGCGCAGGGCGAGCTGCTGAGACTTGGGCGGTGGCACAGGGAGGAAGCCGAGCTGACAGGACGCGGTTAGAGAGGACGGGGGTTATTCCAAGTGCAAGGCAGTGGCATGATCAAAGATCTGTGCTCTTAGCGGACTAACACTGGATCCTGGATGGATGAACCATTCTGGTTGGCGCTCAAGAACTCTTTGATACGATATTTGGAGACTGGTTGACAGAGGGCAAAAGTGGAGAGAGAGCAGAACAAGTTGGCAAGAAGCCTGGGTCTCCTGACATGGCTTGGAAAGGAAGAATGGCTGGGAGAAGAAATGAATGGACCGGGGATGCCCTGTGAGTGCACGGCCGATGGTGTCTGCTGGGGTGCTTAAGACGAGGGGCTGGACGAGACCAGCAGGGGTGGAGAGAGGGAGGAGGGTCAGCCCTGGCGTGGGCCACAGCTCTCCACTGCAGAGGGACAGTCTGAGGCCGTGGAAGCCCCTGGGCAAAGCTGGTGTGAGACAGGAGGGGCTGGCTGGCGACGGCTGAGAGGTGGCATCAGACGGGAGAGGGAACTGTCAACCTGGCCGCACAGTGGCCATGGGCACTGAGCAGCGAGGGCTGCAGGGGAGGTGGGCGGGGGGTCGTGCCGGAGTCCAGCTCCAGCAGCCAGGGAGTCAGCCTGAAGGGATGAGCGGTGTCAGTGGAGAATGATGCAGCCTCTGACGCAAGGTGCGGGACTGCAAACCAGCAGGGGTGGAGAGAGGGAGGAGGGTCAGCCCTGGCGTGGGCCACAGCTCTCCACTGCAGAGGGACAGTCTGAGGCCGTGGAAGCCCCTGGGCAAAGCTGGTGTGAGACAGGAGGGGCTGGCTGGCGACGGCTGAGAGGTGGCATCAGACGGGAGAGGGAACTGTCAACCTGGCCGCACAGTGGCCATGGGCACTGAGCAGCGAAGGGCTGCAGGGGAGGTGGGCGGGGGGTCGTGCCGGAGTCCAGCTCCAGCAGCCAGGGAGTCAGCCTGAAGGGATGAGCGGTGTCAGTGGAGAATGATGCAGCCTCTGACGCAAGGTGCGGGACTGCATGTTTATTTCAAGCATCAGGCCTTCTTCTATATTTTGACAAAAGCATCAGGTCAGAGGTTTTACATTTTCAGCTCCCTCTCACCCAGATTAATTGTCTCCATAAATCATTGTTGCCCTTTAACCAGAGTTACACTGTAACTCATATTTATGTCTGGGCTGCATACCACATCCCTCAGTTCATTTCTTATCTTTCTAAATCCTACTTGCCCCTAGTATCCTACGCTCATTATCTCCTAAAAAGGCTTCTAGCTATTCTTAATCATTCCTAAACCCTAGGCTCAGTAAACTTCCTTTGCCATAAACATTCCCCTCACAAACAGGTCTCAGGTAACAATCCTTCCCATGGTCTCAAGCTGCGGCCTACGTGCTCATCCTGGAACATTCTTTGTAAAGATCCTTGAACAAACGTCAATGGTTACTTTATAGATTATTTTCTAGGCACAACTGCAGAAGGCTTTGTGCTTTCTCATGCTTCTCTCAAGAACAATAAGCACCTTAACATTCTTTCCAGCCAACTCAACCAAAGAAAGGAAAGAACAAGTCAGAATCACAAGACCTAACTCCTTCATCCTAAGACCGTGCCTGCAGAAGGAGGAGAGGGGGCTGGGGCTGTGCCTCCATTTTGTCAGTAATGCCTAATGCGGCTCCTGGCAGGGTCAGGCAGTAAAGGCCGAGTGAGAGGGAGTGGAGGAGAGAAGGGGAAGTAAACAGGTAGAGATGGTTCTGAGAAGTTCTGCTCTGACGAGAGCTCATGTAACTACCTCGATCTGCTTCTGTTTCATCAGTGTGTACATCTACACACTGCAAAAACTAACGCGGTGTCTGGGCAATGACATCCCATGTCACACTTGCTAGGTCTGACTCAAGGTGCGGGTCTGTTTTTGACCCAATAACCAGGTGGCCCTAATTACATCATTATTAAGACAACTTCTAAAATTCTATCTTCGAGTTTATAGTAAAAGCAGTGCTTAGCTAAAACCTTGTATGTGTTTTTATTAACAGAGCTGCTACAATTGGAACAAATGGGACTGTTGACATTTTTAAGGCCCCAATCACACAATTTCAGGAAAAAACTGCACAGGTTGAGCCACAAAACAGTACTGGCTTCATCTTCCTAAAACAGGATTTTGAGGTGTGAATGCTACATAAAATATGTCCATTCTGATAGCTTCCACAATTAAACTTTATCTGGGGGTGCTGTAATAGGAAGCGCAGGAGCTACTGTGTAGTAGTGCTAATAAAATAATAACTGCTGTTTCAGGAGGACTCACTTAAAGCGCAGAAACCCATGGATGGGGAGGAACCAGAGAAATCCACCCTTGGCCATTTTGGAGCCACGCAGCCTCTGAGGTCAGGGGGCCGGAGCCCATGGGCAAAGGGCTGCAGAGACATGTGAGCCCGGGGAGTGGAAGGGTCCCTGCCACCACCCTGCTCCCCTCCAGGTTCACTGTCCCGGGTAGGCGCTGGCCTGTGCTGGAGCCAAGTCAAAAGTGCTGGCACCCTGGAGTCGATGATTCATCACAAAGTTCTTACAGGGACAGACACTCTGTGTCATCTGTTTAGCAGAGGCCGCACACCTAAGACTTCGAGGTGGAAGTGACTCCAACCTCTACTCTGTTACCAGAGCCCCACTCCCTTGGAGTCACGCTCCTGTGCGGTGCTGGACTTGCCCAGGGGAGGGCACTGGGCAACCAGCACTCCCTCTGACCTAATGTGCGTCCCCCTGGGGACCTCGCCTCCTCGCCCGAGCAGGGAGAAGGACAAACTTCAGGAGAGGAAGCCTCTCTGTTGTGAGGCAATGCCTCCTCTGAGGCTCATAGGTAAGGCATTAGCTAAGATGTTTTAGTGAAGAGAGAAAACAGTTGAATTTAAATCCATTAAACTGAACTGATGATTAACAATGAACTCTAACAAAGATCTATATATAGATAGAAAGAAATCATATAAAATAGCAACCGTAAACTACACTGAAAATGCAAGAGACGGGGGAAGTTGATGATGAAGGATCTTGATTATGTAACCAGCATTATATTACATTAAATATATAACAAATTAGTAATTATAAATGTTAACACTGTCCCATAACAAAAGTTCAAGACAAGCACCACTTTTTATTATTAAAAATTATGGACATGCAGTTTTAATCCCCAATCAAAAAAAAGAAATCATTTTTCATTTATTTTATCATGGTCATCTGTTCTTTTTGTCAATACCTATTTTTACAACTCAACTTCTAAAGGGCTTAGTATACGGTCAATTTAACAGAAATGATTTTATACCATTAAATCAAAAGAAATCTTGTTTATGATGTAAAAGACAGTCAAAAAAGACTATTCAGAGCAGAAATGCTATAAGTTCTCTATAGCAGACACTTAATAGTAAGCGTGTTTTTAATGAAAAAAAAAATCAATCCAGCTATTCACAAAGAATTTCAGCAGTGTTTGAATTGATCGACAGTTAGAAAATCAAACCTATCTGCCAAACCAGTAACTATTCTTTGGAAAATAAAACACGCCACCATTTAAATTCTGGTTCAAAACATAATAACTTTATGTCTTAAATTATTTAAAAAATATAAATTCAAAACTTTAATACCTTCACACAAAATAAAATAACTATTTTAAAAATTAATATCATATTAGAGTGCTATTTATGATGTTAACTATATTCTTGCACATTACAATGAACTTAAAAATGGGTAGCATACATTTCCAAATCAAGTCACTGAGACCCAGAGGACAAATCCATAGAAGATTATGTACAAAAAGCTGGTATTTTGTTCAGGTGATAAATTATATATATATATATATATAATTTT
>SJXQ01003388.1:449034-470777 GCA_006408695.1 Aepyceros melampus
TAATTATACAATATATATAATTTTATCATTATAATGTGATTAGAAAACTATAAAAATGATTATTTTTAAAATAAGAGTGTCCCATGCACTTGCACTGAAGACGGGGAGGAATGGAGGCGGTGACTCCAACTATCAGCTCTACAAGCTTCCTAACCACAGGAATAAGGCTTTTATTCATATGATAGTTTCTTATTTCAAGTAATCTAATACTAACAAAATTCGTCAAAACTCCCAAAAGACCAACCAGACTACACAACAGGAAGAAAACACTCGCTCTGCCTTTGAGACGTGCACCATCTTTTGACTAGGCCAGAATGCCTGCCCTCATTCTCTGAAGCAGTGTGGCTTTCAGCCTGTTTTCAAAATGAATCAAAGATCAGCTACACACAAAATGAAACTACAGTTTTGTGAGTCTGATGAACTGACACTTTGTTTCATTCTGTTTTTGTTTTAATGCTGGTTAAGTTCCATTGGATGAATCTGCATGGCCTTCAAATGGGTCAAGATGCTCAGCTGAGGGATGGGTTCTCCAGAGAAGACAACGTTCCTTTATCCCCCAGTGGTGCATTTTGTTTGAACAAAGTCTTTACCATTACATAGTAATACACAATTTCAGAAGTTACTTTAATAAAGACGGCTGATCTTTTATAAAATGGTGATCCCCGTTTTCAGATCACTATGAATTTCCTAGATCACTAGCAACAGTGTTATCTTTCGTTTCTATCTCGAAAAGCTAACTCTCACCCTACAGTGCTGTGTGAGCAATACATCCCTGAACAACGCGTGATGGCAGCAGGTGCTCACCAGACAGCTTCATGAATATGTAACCTCTTCTCTAAAGCAGACTTGAAGAAGAGTTTTTCAAGTTACATTTCGCTCCAGCAGCCAGTCAGAGACTGTCTTAAAAAGCAGCAAGGGAGCGGATCAGATCACTTACTAGTCATGGGCTTAATTAAGCTCTGCTTGTGCTCAGTTTAAGTTTTAATTTGGGGCCAACAGTTCTTAACTTCTGTTCTTGCTACTCCACTGCTCTTTTTGTCTCTGCCTTTCTAGAACTAAAAAGACGTAAGGGCAGGAAATAAACTTCACTTTAAATATTTCAATAATATTTTATTAATCAAATCATCCCACTTAAGAAATGTCTTTAGACTTTAAAAATAACTTTGTCATATATAGCTAAACAACAACAACACATTCCTCTCTATATATGATTTTAGAAATTCAAAAGTTCAAGTATTATTCCTTGGTCATACGTAGAGTACGAAATGAATAGTATTAGAATTTTCTCTATACACAAATAAACCAGGGGTCTTCAAGAAATTTATGGCAGGAAAAAAAATTTCAGAGAGCAGTATGTCAACATTGATAAGCTAAAAGCATTATACTGCAGAACTTAAAGAAAGGAAACTAAGGGAGAGATTTTTTTTAAAAAGATAATAGTGACAGAAAAAGAAGTTTAACTAATATGCAAATAAGGCTTTAAGACATCTTTTTAAAGAACTGACGATCAGTACCTTTTTAAATTTTCCTTGTCGTTTTGCTGCAGACTGCCCCTGGGAGTTAGAAGGACATTCTGTAAGAAAACATGCAAAATCTACGCAGGATGGTGATACCACCTCTGTCTAATCCTCTTCCAGCTTCCGCTCTACCTGGATGTGCCACACAACTTAGAAGGGTCACCAAAATGGCAGGCTTTTAAAGAAAGCAATCCCGCCACTTGAATTGTTTTTTGGGGGGAAATAAAAGTGCACTCAAATACGTCTAAGGGTCAATGTATTTCAACAATTTGTAGAGCAAAATCCCATCAGTTGTCAGAACAGTTTTGAAGACGTTAAAAGTTAGCTGACAGTTCAGAGTCGGATTTTCAAGGACATCACAGCAAGCATACACGTCTAGGCGCTAGAACAGCATCATTCGAGGTGACTGGGAGCGTCAGGGAGGAGCCACACGGACCACAGTTACCTTCGCCACTGCCCAAAGCATAAGAAACGCAGCCCCAGGCTGAGGGCAGATGAAATAAACCATGTGCTGCAAATGACAATTACTCCATGGCTTTAGGATTCCTCAAGAAAATCCACCCTGGTAAGTAATAACTACAGCCAATCCCATCTGTTTATAATTTAATTTCACAATGGCCTCTTAAAGAATACAGCCAGCAAGCAGAGCTGAGTGGCTAAAAGCGAACTTCCATGATCACAATACTCTTCTGCCTTACTCATCACAGGCAGTGGACGCTTCAGAAGAGCTGTATGGGTGAGAAGCCTCGCTGGTGAAGCCCCATAGCAGAGGCAGCAACGCTTCCCTTACCGGAAAATGAAATCTCCCTAAAAAAGACTACTAGGACTTCTCCAAATCAGTGCATCTATGAATTCCATTAACTACTGATAAACTTCACATTACACTGAAATGTTTGCAACTTACACTAAAGTACACATAAGCAAATAGTATGAGCTGAAATAAGACTCAAGAAATGTTCGGGAAAACGACTTCTAAGGACAAAAGTCATAACTGATGACACTTCTCTGTCAGCAAATAAGCCATCTTTTGTTCAACAGTGGTTAAGAAATGAATGAACATACTTGTTAAGATGTTTGAGATCTATTCATTTTTATAACAGCCCTCAAAAATTCCAGAATTAAGTGGTAGACTTACTTTGTAAGAACTAAAGCTAAAGAGAAATATAAAATTGTAAGAACGACAACCTTTATTGGCATGGAGATGAAATGACTTTATGACAAAGGGAGATATACCTATATAAACACTGTTCTCACAATAAATCTCTAATGAAAACAGATAAAAACCAAAACAGATACCATCAAATCCAACATTTACCTCTAAAATATAACAACCACATATGTCTTTAACAAGAGGCACAATTTTGAAACTACAACACCAAAAGAAGTATCTTGCAGTTATCTATACAATTACACAAAATTCCAATAAGAGAAAGATCTGTACAAGTGAAAATTATTGATTAGCAATAATTGTTCTGACTGGTTTTTAGAAGTCACCCAAGAAGATCTGATTTTTTCCCTGTATCCACAATATTACATTCTTAAAACTCAAAAATTCTCTAATTTTAAACATCCCATTCACTTAAGAGAAGTTTGATCTGGATCTATGTATTTCACAGGAAGTTCAAGTACAGTAACCATGCAAGACAGGACAGGTTCAAGGCCTAAGAACTTAGACTTGGGAAAAAAGAATACTAAATATATATACAACCAAAAAAAATACAACCAAACATTAATTAACCTTTACTTGTAACTTGGGAAAAAAACTATTAAATTTCATTTTCCGGAGAGATCTTCTCTTTTACTGCAATGTGGAATTAATTTCCATTTTTAAAGAAAAGGAAATTTTAGAACAGGCAATTGCAATGTAAAAATAAAAAAAAGAAAAAAGAAAAACTACTTACAGCTTTCTTTCCAAGTTCAGTCTTTGACAACGTTAAGGATCCTGCGAGGTAGCACCCAGGTCCGGCCCCTTTAGGTATTCTAATCAGAAGATTCAAAAGAGGAGAAAAGGAACAAAAGAGAAAATTTCACAAGGATAATTAGGGGGGAAAACATCACAACAACTGCATTCTGAAACAATTCCCTTAGCTAAGATTTCAAAAGCCAAAGGGAGAAATAACTTAGTCTATAAAGGTCAATGACAGCACAGTATAAGTGTAGCCTCATGCAATAAACTAGAGCTTGAAAGACCACAGAGAATAAGACAGACACTGAAAGCAAGTCATGTTACCACTTACTTGTCATCAGGTAAGGAAGTGACAAAGAACGGCTGGTTGTATTTGGGGGGTAACGTCAAGTTACTGGATTTCTTCTTTCCTAGAAGTGCAAGGCTATGATTCTCATGAATATCTAAGCTCAAGGTATTAGACAACCTATGAGAAACAATGAACGGAAGATCTTTCAGACGTTCCAGATCACTGATTTGCTCGTGACGGATCTGCAGTCGGATTGTGTAATCTCCTTTCTCCAGCTTCAAGGAATACTGAAAAAGAAAAGTATTTGGGAAAAGTGAAGCTGAGCCACATGAACGGAAGTCACAACCTAAGGAGACAGACAGTAGGTATGCCCCCTCCACAGCGCTCAGTGTGTGACGTACAGGGCAAGTTACGATGCACACATTTACACGCGCACAACATCCTGGCTGAGCGGGTGAGCAAGGGTGAGGGTCAGAGTCATCACGTGACCTGCCCAAGGTCACGTGCAGAGTAGAGAATCGGGAAGCTGAAGGCTCTGGAGCCCTGTACCTCCCACAACAACAGGCTACTCCTACGCTCTCAGCTGACTGTCTCCACTCATAAGGGCAATGACCGCCCTGTTCGTGGGTCTTCATAGGCACGTATAAACACAATAATGAGCAAAACTGAGGTGCTGTGTAATATCTAAGACAGACATACACGCATGTTATCATACACACGACTGGTAACCTTTAGATTACATCTGACACGCCACCCAGCTTACTGCAGACAGCAGAGACGGGAGCCCGTGGACGAGGGAAAATGAATCTACTCAGTACTATGCTCCATCCAGTCAAGCTGCTCAAGAGGATGGAACACTGTCCTCTCTGTAGCAACAGGTTCTTCTGAGACTAAAGCAACCACAGCAACGGCTGCAATGATAACCCATCTGCACTAGGGACATGTGCCTGGCCTCACTTTGATGAAAACGGAAACCATTCCTTAAATGAAT
This sequence comes from Aepyceros melampus, assembly GCA_006408695.1. Taxonomy (NCBI): domain Eukaryota; kingdom Metazoa; phylum Chordata; class Mammalia; order Artiodactyla; family Bovidae; genus Aepyceros; species Aepyceros melampus. The sequence goes on from SJXQ01003388.1 coordinate 453,738, forward strand.
GAAAACCCTGCATAGGTTATTTTTACTATTTTGTGTTGGATTATTAATGTTACAGGAAATATGTTAATTTCTTGGTCGTAATATTTCAGTCAGGGATAAAATTTCTATAAATCCTAGGATTAAGAGACTGTTTCCCTTCCAGACGACAGTGCCAGGCCCAGCGCCTGGCGGACAGTCAGCGGTCAGTGCTCAGCCCGCCGAGAAGGAACGCATCTCAGAGGTCTAATAACCTGAGGACACCTGGCCCTGTCGCCGTGCTCTCGACCCAGTTCAGACCTGGGACCGCTTTTTGGCGCTCACATATCCGGATGGTTTGCTCCCAGCATTCAGATGGCAGTGAACACAGGGGCGGAAGGGGAGTAACAAAAGGCTCTGCTAGCCAGTGTCCATGAGTGTCCTTCTGGGTCCCCTTGACCCAAAGCCAGATGGAGCCCAAAGGTGCGGCTGAGCAGCTGCAGCAGACAGAGGAGCTGCCAGCCCCGTGTCAAGCACTGAACACACACCCACACGGCATCACAAAGCAGGGACGTCACCAGAGCAAGAATCCGGGTTCATCAGCTCAGGAACCGGCTTCTGTGAATTCTAAAGACCGCTGCCCACTTCCTACCTGATGAGGATACGCGTCGCCGGAGCCCATCTGTCTCTTGTTCTGGTCAAATATGATCCAGAGCTGACTGTCGAATTCCGACTCGTACAGTAACTCACAGAGCAGCGGGCAGCTGGGGGTCACTTCCCCGCTTTTGGGCTGTTAAAAAAAAAAAAAAAAAGAATGATTACTTGAAATGGTTTATACGATTGCTAACACAGATCTGTAATACTGTTATTGATGAAACTTACATTAAAAGTATTAAAAACATTTTATTGAGGTAACCAATCTTAAAAGTACAGAACACTCAGTATTTAGGGGCCAATAAAACGTATTTCTCCTTTACAAGGTTTAAAAGACACAAACCTAGCTAACTGCACTCATTTATAAAGCAATATATATTATTTAGGATGTTTAATTAATTGGTTATTAACAAAACAAATATATTTATAAGGTTGAAATGAGACAACCCACCAGTTATCAAACATCTCCCCAGTGGTAGCTCGTATTATGCTTCAGTAAGAGTTTTACTAAAATCTTACTGATTCTCCATAAACTTCGACCTGACATTTATGCTCGTCTCAACTACCTTTACCACCCATTCAACCGAGGAGCCATTCTGACGTCTCACTGTGTCAATGCAGAGAGCAAAGAGGCCCAGTTCCATAATCAGAAGGCAGCTGGCTTCGACAAGACACTGAACCAGAGGACAGGTATCGGAGGACAGATGTCAGTGGTTACAAGAACTAAGACTCAAAGGTCGGGTCGCCACTAAGTAAGAATTTGTGACTTCAGATCTGAATGGTGCTCACATCATTATATATCATAATTTCCCAAAGAATATCCTAAATTAGCCAGTGTTATTTATTTGATTCTATTTCATATATATGTATGTATACACACACCCCCCATTGAACACACTGTCCTTCCCTTTTTTATTTTACAATTTATAAAAACATAGAAATTTGTTGCAAGGGTATACCTGATCACACAAACACTTACTTGATGAAAGTTGTATGTCAGGATCATCTCATAAAGTTGACGATTATTTGGCAAAACGTCTCTTGATCCTAAAGGTTTTGTTTTTGCACTCAGTGGGCTGTAATCAGACAATTGCATGAGAGTCAAAGGTTCATTTAAACGAGAAAAAACTCTAAGCAGCGAAAACTAGGGCAAATCACAGTAACTGATAAATGAGCATTCCTGGACACTGTCCTTTCCAGTGTATTTTATAACATTTTAATCATTAATTTACATAATCCTTTATTGACCAAACCACAGCAACACACAAAGTTAAAATTTTGCAGCATTAAAAGGGTAACAACCTTTTCATGATAGAAACATTTTCAACTACCAACTAAGAGTCCTAATGTAATCAGATCCCGGCACTAGGGTGAGGAACCTTAACAGGGCTGAAGGACAGGTCTGAACGCAGACAGTCCTGCCCTCGTCACAGGGTGGCTCCTGCCAGGTGGCCCCCGAGGGTTCCTGGTGCATGTCATATAAGGTCTACCCAGAGACCTGTCCAGTTTTCTAGGCTGGAAAGTTATACAGTGAATTTTCATCTCCAGCCTTCATGTGACTTAAGAAAAAAAAAAAAAAGCCTTTTCCAAGGAGTGAAGAGGGCCCTCCCACTGCCCCCTGAAACCCAACACTGTAGCCCTTAAACATTTAAGATACCGCAGTGTTTGGACCCAGCTCTTCAGAGTTATGCAGGGAGCCAGATCTTCATACTTCAAGGAGGACTGAACATCAAAACGGTTGATTCCTTCTGATGCATGCTATGAAGGATATTTATCAAATTAGTTTCTCCAACTTACTGAAAATGAACTGCATTTTAAAATACTTAAACCCCAAATAAATGTTCAAATACAGAGTTTATAAGCACCCATGAAAAACAGACTATTGCTATTTCCTGAACACAGGTAATGTCCCCATTAAAATTTAAATCCAACCATTGACATTATTTCACAGTAACCTGCATAGTTGACCTTGAAAATGATGGAAAGGTGAGCTTACAATGTTTAACTGTGGAGCAGTACATACGATCCCATGGAAAGAAATAGTGTAGTCGATGTTGACATCGCTGAGACTTGCCCACCAGCGAGCAATGCAAAACTCGATTGCTTTCCCGCCCTGCAGAGAAAAATGAAACATACTGTAAATGCGTGAATCACAAAATAAAACAGATGTCTCAAAGCAGTTCTATGGTTTCAAACTTTTCCTATTTGTACAGAGAGAAAACTCGAAGAATCCTGTTATTAGCTGCGCATGGAGTTACCCAAATCAGCTGTGGCGACAGAGCACAGGTGTTTAAATACACGGTTACCCACCCACAATCCTAAATGCTTGTCGTAAGAGATCTGAGGCGGTTTCCAAGTACATATAATAAATTAACAGTGAAAACAACCAGAATGAAAACAGGACCAAAGGAAAAATCATTAAGTACAATGGCAAGAGAAGGGGTATGACAGCTGTGTAGGCATTTTCAGTAGTCACAGGTAGTAGTCTTGAGTTCAGAGCTGCCTGGCAACCAAAGTCAAATGAAATTATGGTCCTTCCCTTCTTTCTTATTAAAAAAATCAGAAACAAAAGCTGTTCCTTGAATACTGAGTTTCACAGTTTCTAGTAATCAGTGTACTCAGTTCAGTCACTCAGTCAGGTCCGACTCTTTGCGATCCCATGGACCCTGTTTATCACCAACTCCCTGAGCTTGCTCAAACTCATGTCCATCAAGTCAGTGATGCCATCCAACCATCTCATCCTCTATCGTCCCCTTCTCCTCCTGCCCTCTATTTTTCCCAGCATTAGGGTCTTTTCCAATGAGTCAGTTCTTCACATCAGGGAGTCAAAGTATTGGAGTTTCAGCTTCAGCCATCAGTCCTTTAATGAATATTCCAGTTGATTTCCTTTAGGATTGACTGGTTGGATCTCCCTGCAGTCCAAGGGACTCTCAACACCACAATTCAAAAGCATCAATTCTTTGGCGCTCACCTTTCTTTATGGTCCGACTCTCACATCCATACATGACTGCTGGAAAAACCAGAGCTTTGACTAGATGAATCTTTGTTGGCAAAGTTATGTTTCTGCTTTTTAATATGCTGTCTAGGTTGAGCAAACTTTTTTTCCAAGGAGCAAGCGTCTTTTAATTTCATGGCTGCAGTCATCATCTGCAATGATTCTAGAGCCCGAGAAAATAAAGTCTCTCACTGTTTCCATTGTTTCCCCATCTATTTGCCATGAAGTGATGGGACCAGATGCCATGATCTTAGTTTTCTGAATGTTGAGTTTTAAACCAACCGTTTCACTCTCCTTTTTCATGTTCATCAAGACGCTCTTTAGTTCTTCTTTGCTTTCTGCCATAAGGGTGGTGTCATCTGCATATCTGAGGTTATTGATATTTCTCCCAGCAATCTTGATTCCAGCTTGTGCTTCTTCCAGCCCTGTGTTTCTCATGATGTACTCTGCATATAAGTTGAATAAGCATGGTGACAATATACAGGCTTGATGTACTCCTTTCTCAATTTGGAACCAGTCTGTTGTTCCATGTCTGGTTCTAACTGTTGCTTCTTGACCTGCATACACATTTCTCAAGAGGCAGGTCAGGTGGTCTGGTATTCCCACCTGTTGAAGAATTTTCCAGTTTGTTGTAATCCACACAAAGGCTTTGGTGTAGTCAAAAATGCAAAAGTAGATGTTTTTCTGGAACTCTCTTACTTTTTTGATGATCCAACAGATGCTGGCAATTTGATCTCTGGTTCCTCTGCCTTTTCTAAATCCAGTTTGAGCATCTGGAAGTTCACGGTTCACGTACTGTTGAAGCCTGGCTTGGAGAATTTTGAGCATTACTTTGCTAGCATGTAAGATGAGTGCAATTGTGTGGTAGTTTGGACATTCTTTGCACTAGAAGTTTAAAGATGAATCATATTACTCTAACACATACAAGAACACAAGTGAAAGTTTATCTTCTAATCACTTATCTTCAAGAAGAGATAAAGGAAAAATAAGGGATCCAACTCAAAACACTAAGTAAAGAAGGTTATCAGTACATTCACCTTCTAGAAGGAAGCCCTCATTTCTCACACTATAGGTAAGTGTGGAAATCTGCCACATTGAAGTAATCTGTAGGAAGGAGTGGCAGTTTTCACCTATAGAGCCAATTAACCTCATGGATTCTTAACAACAGGGCAGTAATAAAATAGCTAAAGTAAATAAAGAAGTCTTAAATATGGAAATAGTCTACCATACAATGAGAAAACAATCTCAACCAGGGTCCACTTTGTGAAGCGTCAGCATGTAGCAAACCAGAACTTTCTTTTGACTAAATTATTTAAGAGTTAGAGAGATTTGTATTTACCTCACTTGGTATTAAGTGTCTTAGGAAGATGACCTATCTTCTGACATTACTCAGCATTAATAAAACACACAGGCCCAGTGTGCTCTGAATACAAACTCTCAAACCAAATCAAAGCACTTAAGTCTCAGCTCACACCAAGGGCCTTCCAGGGGGCTTGGCGGTCAAGAATCCTGCCTGCCTGCCAAGGAGAGACTTGGGTTCGATCCCTGGGTCGGGAAGAGCCCCTGGAGGAGGGCATGGCAAGCCACTCCAGTACTCTTGCCTGGGAAACCCCACTGATCCAGGAGCCTGCTGGGCTGCAGTCCTTGCAGGCACGGAGTTGGACACGACTTAGCAACTGAGCAACAAGAGCCCATACGAGAGACGAATGGAGACAGTTGTAGGATTCAGACGTTAACTAAGACTTACCAAGACTGGAAAAGCTTCAGTGAGCGTTCCTTTCTCGGGGAGGGAACAAAATTTGTAGAATTCGTGACTTCTGTACGCTCTCTGCTTGACAAGCTGCACTGCGTGGAGGACAAACTTGGCAGACACCTCAGAAGAACAGGAGCACACGGTGACCTCTGAGGCAAGAGGCAAGAGGCAACGTTTTCACTGCTGAGACTTCAAATGGACACAAATTTCCATAACGCCTACGCCTACATTAGGGGAATCAGCTCTCAAGAATAAAATGATACATCCAAATGAAACCTGCATACTTCCTTAGAAACAATGAATTGACAGAATATTAATTAAGGTGAGAGGGTAGAAAAGTTAGCTATGGCAAATAAACAAATCAGGATTTAACTGAGCAACCGCTATGCTACAAAGAGCACGACACGGAAGCGGTCCAGGGACGGACACACGATCATCCTAGCTGGGGGGTTTTGAAACCCCTTCCTCCTCTGCTAAGTTCAGCCTCTCCTCTTACTCCACCTAAAAACCAATCAGTTCCTAATGAAGAAGACTTTAACTTTAGAAACCTCTGCTACCATGCCTAAGTTCCATCAGTATCCCTTTATTCAACTTTACTGGTAAATTTTCCTAATCTCTCCCCCTTGGTTTATCTGCTCTGGCCTTCAGAATCCACATAAGATGACGCGGTGGCTGGGGGGTGGGAAGGAGTTTCAAGGGGGAGGGGACATGTGTACTTCTGACTGATTCATGCTGTTGTGCGGCAGAAACCAATACAACATTGTAATGCAATTATCCTCCAATTCAAGAAAACAAAAAACAACAGAAGACAAGCGGGCAAGACAGACTTTAATTTTACTTACCAGCCCATGTTGCACCCTCAGGAACCTCAATAAAATGCCTTCGAATCTGACCAGGTTTAAAATGTACATCTGTCAAGGCTAGGTCATAATGTGTTGATTCATTTACTCTGAAAATTAATAAAAATTAATGATTAAACATGATACTCTCATTAAAAAGGGCTTCATATTATAAACCCACTGGCACTCTAGATTTCAATAGCTCCTGAGAAATGAACACAGGAAGTTAAAGGCTGGGAACAAACCGGTATGCACAATATCATCTCATCTTTGCAACATGTCAGCAGAGAGAACTGGGGGTGCCCAGCGTAGATGATTTTTCTGCTCTTTACTTGTTTTATGATTGTGTATAATACACCCAGACACACAGTTCTTTTTTGTTGCTGCTGCTAACGGAATTCTACAACATCCACAGAATTTTCCAAAAACGAGAATCTGGACTATCTTGACTCTGCTGCTACTGCTGCTAAGTCGCTTCAGTCGTGTCCGACTCTGTGCAACCCCATAGACGGTAGCCCACCAGGCTCCCCCGTCCCTGAGATTCTCCAGGCAAGAACACTGGAGTGGGTTGCCATTTCCTTCTCCAATGCATGAAAGTGAGAAGTAAAAGTGAAGTCGCTCAGTCGTGTCCGACTCTTAGCGACCCTATGGACTGCAGCCTAGCAGGCTCCTCCGCCCATGGGATTTTCCAGGCAAGAGTACTGGAGTGGGGTGCCATTGCCTTCTCCGATTTTGACTCTAAAATACTAAAATCAAAGGCAACGTTTTGTGACTCTGATACTGTCTTATCCCTCTGAAACTGCTATTAAATTTAATCCCTTTTGTAGTTACAAAATGCACCCATGCCAGAAATGACATGGTACGAGGAAAACTACTTTCATAGGATTTTTGAAAAGGATCAGTGAAACACAAAGGTCAAATGTTTACTTATCCACACTGGAAAGCTAAAGTAGATACCAAGGATTAACTCTGCTTAGTGTGACAAACATTTAATGAGCACCTATTCCATCGGGGGCACAGCTACTCGAAGCTACACACCCAGCAGTGAAGGTACTGCTTTCCTTTTCCTTGGCCAGTCCCGTGGAGACAGAACGCCCAGCAGGGATGCTGAGTGCAGCGTGCTCTGGGAGACGGGGAGCGCTCATAGAAAAGATGCAAAGTGCTTCGTCTGTGCGGAGCGGCCCCAGAGCTTCCATCAGGAGAAGAGGTCTTAGCCAATTCCTGAGTCTTACACGTTACCTCGTCTAGTAAGTTCCTATTGGACTTTCAGGGAAAATGCGGCTGAGAATTTAACCATTCTGCCGTTTTTTCCACTTGTGTCACTAGTTATCTCCATTTCATTCTGTGTTTCATACAGGCTGAGACTACTGCATATTAAGTATTACTGTGCAACTAACTCAACAGAAAGTGCTAACTCAGAATTTCCCACTGTTTCCGGAACTCTCATCTCAGTCTTGTCCTTCATGTACTGAATCATTTTTTTGTGTCTGTTCTGTACAGTGGCCTCCATGTGGGATTACGTAAGATGCAGGCCCTGAGTCTTCTGTGGGCTCACAGTCAAATGGGGTAAATTTAAAATGAGAGCACACTGGCTAAAGCCTAAAGCACAGGCGTGTAAAAGTGAGAAGCAGCAGAAAGGAGGGACACCCTTCGGCTGGGGATGATCGGGAACCTGCCTGGTTGTTGGGTTAGCACACAGGGGACTAAAGCAAAGAATGAGCTGTGCAAACAGGCCCGTTCTGAAGATAGCAGGAAGGTCAGCTCTGGTGAGCTCGTGGGAATGTAGAAAGTGGTGATGGAGCTGCAGGAGACACGGGCTCTGCAGGGCCACCACTGGTGATCTGCAGAGCAGGATCCTCGGGCGAGACGCTAAAGGACTTTGTCTGGAAGCAGTATGATCAGACCTGACCCTTCAGTCTTGGGTGGAAGACAAGATGGAAAGGGAAGAGCCTGGAAACAGAGGGGACTGGAAATGTGGAAGAACCAGGAGACTATGTGATTCCAGAGATGGGGGGTGGCGGCAGTGAGGTCGGGGTGCGAGGGGACAAAGTCGCTGTCAAGACACTGCAGAGGCTTCAGGCCTCCAGCCCAGGCAGTCGGGAGGGTGCCGTCACCCTGCTGGAGGGCAGGTGGCAGATGCCATTAATCCTTCTCCCCGTGAACAGGAACAGCTGACCAACCACGTGCCACCTTGGATGCTGAGCAAGGAGCAGAACTAAAACCCAGTTCCTCGGTTCTGGCCTGTGGCTGCTTTACAAGCTCAGCCCGTTCCCATGAACAGCCACCTCACAGTCACACGGACAGCACGCGGGTGGTGACCAGGCACTCACTTTGCTGCGATGACCGCGGTGATGGGGACTCTGAACAGAGGGCCTGCGCTGGGCGACCTATGTCGTAGCCACATACCTGGAGAAAAGAGCTGAGTGTCAGTATCCACAAACGAAGCTTCTTTAAAAGAAGGAGAATGAAAGAAGGTGGACCTACTCACAGAACAAATTCATCTCATATTAAAGGTGAAAGGTCCTAAGTAAAAGCATCAGTTTTCTGATGTCACGTCACGTATCAAAGGCAAACAGCCTAAACAAGTATATGCAGGCCAACCCCTGACTAACTCAGACTAACGGGTAAACAGTCTGCCACACAAACACTCCTACACTGTGCAAAGAAAGCATAAATGAGGACACGCAGCTGAGTACCTCTGTATAATGCAGTCCTTCCCTTAAGCCCCTGGGGTCCACACGTATGTTTATGTGTCTGCACTGATTCATGAGTTCCAAATGGCTGGGACACTGAACCCACGATGAATTCGAAGTTAAGGCTAAATGAAGCTGGAGGGATATTTTCTCAGAATTTTCTGGCATTAAAAAAACAAAAAGTGAAAATTAGCTCTATTTTCTTCTTCTTCCATTTTGAAACATTGTCGTCTCTCAAGAACATTCAGCAGCAGGAAAGCACCACTGGCTATAAAATGTAGTAGGCACGGGCTCCCCAAGCACAACCCACACATACATCAGTCACACTGTCTCCCTCACACGTATTTCAGCATGCTTGGGGTCCATCCACGCGCTCATCCAGCATAGCCACAACCGTAACATAAGGCGCTTAGAGCCGTTTTTTCATACTGCATGCAGTTAACAGAATCTAAGAGACTCCTAATTTACAGTGATGACAATTTTGTTTACATTCACTGAGCTGAGGTTCTCCCTGGTTGCTTCTGATTTTCCCACTCTGCAACCAAAATCTGGGTCTTACACTCAAGCAGTAAAGGTGGGAAAGAAAAGGCATCGGATGCTTTATGACCCACAATTTAATAAGAGCTCCAGGTGACTGAAGGCCCATTCTACTATTTTCTTGTAGTCACACTGCTAACTCAACTGCCACTGTATCAGGGTCCTCAATTGCCATCAGTTCCCCTATGCTCTGAAATGTACAGGAATATTAACACTGTTCATTCCTATCTCTTTAAAACATTAGCCCAAATAGCACTTCTCTATTACAGTACAATTCAAACCAGAAATGTGAACATGCGAGCTTACTCCCTGGCTACCACCCACCAGTATTTTCTGGAAACACAGGCTCAATGCCAACGCCATGATCCGAAGGTGCGGCCACCTGAACAGGATCTCGGAGGTAGATGCCACGGTTAGTTCCCACAGTAACAGTGAAACCTAATTTATTAGCAAACGATGTGTTCTGAACGAGGTAGTCATAGGCTTTATCGACCTAATTAAAAGGATACAAATAGTAAGATATATATAATTGGGTCCAAAAAATCTTCTGTTGTAAATTACCCATTTCATTTCAGTTGTAGCAAGAAGTCAGCTTCAACATTCTCCTCTCTGAACTACATGATAAAGCCCGTTAAGAGGGCAGTTCTACCTCACTGGACGAAACACTGGTGCAGCCACTGGACTCACCTTCCACTTCACCCTCTTACTCCCAAGTGAAGATGCTGGGAATCCTCCAGGTGCCATTATGTCTGGTCAGCTTTTACCCGCTGCCTTCTGCCATCCCTCTATATGCCTTACATCAATTACATTTCTCTATCGTACCACCACAAATTCAGCTATAAAATCTCTTTTCATACCTTCTTCGCTTATGGTTCAGAGAACTACTCTGGCCATATAGTCAACAATTAGAAAAACTCAGTCACTATAGTAGGGATATTATCCAATAACAGCTAAAATACTATCCTATTGATCTACAACCTGCTTCTCAAACACACAATACCTGAATAATACCGTGTCCTTGGGCAAATACTTCTATGTTGTCAGCCTTCACTGCAGTGTTTTCAAGAGCTCTTCTGACCGAATGAACTGTGTAGTTAACATCATTAGCTTTCAGACCTGAAATCAAAGAATGAAATCAAGAAACTAGTGTTTATTTACAGAAAACGGTTACTTGAAACGCTTCCCTAGCCTCCCCTGCCCTGTACGGATGACGTGTGCGTTTTCTGCTTTTAATGTTTTTATGTCTCAACATTCATTTTTCAATCTTTTTTTTTTTTTCTTAAAAAATGTGACCAACAGTATGACTCATAGCACAAAGACTTCATTCAACGAAAACTTCCGCATGCCCACTACGATGCAGCGTGAAGGTGGGCTCGGCACAGGGACTGAAAGGCATTCCAATGTTTCCCTTAAGATGTTTCCCTTAAGACAGCGCCGGTCAATCAACATGGTCACTGGCAGAAGGTCTCAACCAGGGCACACAGGATATACACCAGGGGTACAGAAACAAGCCAGAAAGATGCAACTAAATCAGCACCTTGGAGAACGGATTCCAGGAGGCTGATGACAAGCCTCCTGGTCGACAGCAGGGGACAACGAGGCTGGGGGTGGCTCTCTATGTGACGTGGAGGCCACCCAGCCATCCACCTTCTGATGATGACTTCTGTGAAGAGGTGGAAGCGAGTAAGACGGCACGCCTGTCCTCTCCAGAACTGAACATGCAAATACTCAGGAAGAGTGTAGGACGTGAACCAAACAAACATGGGAGCACGATGGCACTGTGAGTCAACCGAGAAAGCAAACGATTTTGTCAGGGACCATCCCAGAGAGGGCGATGCTCCCACCAGAAGAACAGATACGGGTCGGCTCAGGGATACACAGGTGTTCACTGGGCCCCGCCTCAGCGGGAAAGGAATTCCAGGCAGACAGAAGAGTGTGCCAGAGAAGAGTCACCAGCAAGCCCGAGACACTTGGAGAGGCCGCACAGCAGAGCCAGGGTGGCGCCGGTGGCCCCATCCTCCCCAGCAAGCATGCAGCTGCCTGCCCGTCAACCTAGAAAGTCCCGCTTCCCCGTGGGCCAGCCACTTCACCGGCGCCATGGCAACGCTCTCTACCCTCTACTATGTCATGGAAGTGATTTTTTACTTTGTTCATAGTCTGTTCCTTCTCCAACTTTAATATTAACCCCACACAGGCAGGTCTTTTTGATGTTTTGTTCCCTACTCAGCCCCAAGCCAAATTAAAGCTTAACAGTCAGTAACAGCCAATAAATACGCTTCCTGAGTGAACGCACGTTCAAACCATTACGATCACATAAATGATTCTCCACCAGACACTTTACTATGGGGCAGGTCATTACCAATTCAACCACGTTTTCTTGCCCTGAGAACTTCAGAGGACAAAAATATCTGTCTGCAAGAAGAGAAAGGTACTCAAGTACTTTTTATGGCTACAAATCTGACTTTATTTTACGCCATCAAATTTATTTTATGAAACTGTCTAGACACTTCACACCTCCTTAAGCAAGCTTATAAACAAGTAAGCCGTGGATTTTAGGAGCCGGACTGAGGTGAAGCACAGGAAGGATAGAGGAGCCTGGCACGCCGTGGTCCACGGGCTCACAGTCAGACACCGCCCAGGGACGGAACAGCAGCGAGGCGACGTGTAAAAAGAAACTTTGAAAGTCCATTTCCCCGCATCACTCCTGTCTCATTCAGAGTGCTTAAACTGGGACAGAAACACGTGGCAGAGCCGACGACCCGTGGCTCCAGCAGGAGCCTCCGCGTGGGGTCAGCTGAGCCGCGGGAGGCGCTCCTCACCTGAGAGGACCAGGGCGATGCCCCCGCAGGCGTTGGGAGACGACATGGACGTCCCGTTCATGAGCTGGGTGCCCCGCAGCGTCCAGTTGGGGACGGAGGCGATGGCGCCGCCCGGGGCGCTGACGCTCACTCCGAGGGCCCCGTCAGCACTAAAGGAGAGCAAGGCAGAGTCTGCTTAGGGAGGTGGGCACTGGGCCAACCGGCAAATGAACTCAGGGCCAAGCCCTGCGCCTCCCCCCAGGCAGCTGGACAGAACGGCTGAGACAGCCCCATGCTGGGAAGAGCCCCTGGAGAAGGGAAGGGCTACCCACGCCAGGGTTCTGGCCTGGAGAATTCCACGGACTGTGCAGTCCATGGGGTTGCAGAGAGTCAGATACGACTAAGCGACTTTCACTCCACTTCACTGCCACGCGCAACCTACCTGGGCCTCGAGAAGACCACGTGTACTGATTTGCAGGTAACTTCTCTCTCAGAGAGTACTCAGCAACCATCATATCAGGAGACACGTAGGCGCCCACACCTGCGGTTGGGGGGGATGTGGTCATTGACAAAAGGATACAGAACAGGGGTCCCAATTCGAAACCCACTGCTCCCCCGGCCGTGGGATCCTGGCAAAGCACCTGTTCTCTGGACACCACCGTTCTCTCTCACAAAAAGGAAAGGTGAAAAAATTTAACGAGCCAGGCAAGGTCACTAACGTACCAGACACTACATGAGGTGCTGTGCTTTGTATATAAAAAGACCTACCAGGACTACTGCGTGGACTAAACAGGATAATGTAACTGAAAGTGTGTTTATGTAAAAGAGAAAAAGAAATGTATTTCAAACTGTAAAAATATAACTTCAGAAAAATAAAGGAATTAGTTGATTGATCTTCATTTTTAAATGACCATGGTATAGAAAATTCTACCCATGAAATTGGCAGTAGCCCTCCCCTGCAAAGTGGCTGCAGTAAGCCAACAACAAACATGTAACTTGCTACAGTCTCCTAGATAAATATGCAGATGCAAACTAGTTAGACTCTGAAATCACAGAATTCAGAGATCAAAGTCAGGTCCTTCATTCCAGAGATGTGGAAACAGGGCCGAGAGGGGTTAAAAAAATGTACTGAAGATAATGACCGGCAGAGACAAGACTCAGAATGCAAGACTATCGGCTCCTCATTCTCCTTCACAGCACACACGTCTCCTAGGTAGAAGGCTGGACAGAATGAGTGCATTAAGAGGACTTAGGTCAACAATGCTGCCACATGAAGCTGTAGTCACTTTGTAGAATTTAGGTTAAAGTGTTCTGCCAATCTGGGGATGAGAAAACGACGAGATACTGAGCGCCGTAGTGGGTGCATTTTGACCATTAGGCGCCTCTCAGGTTTATTTTGTTTCCTTTTGTGTCCTTAAAAATATCCAGAGATCTGGAACACACAGTGCATGAACTACTGGCAGGCACTGTGTCTTAACACATGATTTAACAGAATTAATCAAGAGATTTCAGGTTACCGAAAGCAAGTGACACCATGCTTAAAATTTACAAGCCACGAATATAAGCATGTCCCGTAAATATAAGATCACTGATACTTTAAAACAAAAATATTTTTTAAAGGACCAGTTTCTATTCTAACCTTTAATGCCCAAATATTGTTGTGTTTATCTATAGCATCTCTAATACCTACACAACTATAGCAACTCCTATGATATGTTATGTATTGTGCAGTTAATGATGGATACACCAGGAAAACTGTTTGGGACCAGTTTTTAGTCACATGTTCAATCACAAACATTAAGAGGTGTTTTGAGCCCACATTTAAAAATAAACCAAAAACCTTCAGATCTCATTTACTATTTAAGGGATCTCCACGCACCCCTCCTCATTCATGCCTCACATTAACACAACCAAGGGGTGGGTTTCATGTTTTGTGGGGTTTTGTTTTTTGCACAGATGGCAGCTACTGTCATATAATAGAAGCTAAGTTTATTATTTTCATATTATGACTTCAAGTAATTTGATCTCTTACAACTTCTGCTGACAGGCATTATTGTTTCCTGTTGGGTTCCAGTGAAGCAGACAGCACTGTATCCTATCCTGGACACCAAACGGTGGGGACGGCCACAGGCACACAGTAACTGTGTTTCAGCTGCTTCTCTCAATGACGAAGCTCCCTTCCTCTACCTCTGGGTCTTCCTGCATGCTCCAAGAGAAACTAAAGGAGGAAGCTCAGCTATAAATACACAGCCGTGCACTATAAATAAAAAGTGAAGCAAGTGTCTTCATTTATGCTGCTCACTTAGCCTGGAAAGCCCTTCTGCTTGAAATCCTTGTTCTCACACTTCTTCCAGAAAGCCCTGCACAGATCCTCAAATCAGAGGGAACCCCACTTTTTTGATCCCACAGCCTGATCTGGGACTGCAAGGAGATCCAACCAGTCCTTCCTAAAGGAAATCAACTCTGAATATTCATCACAAGGACTGATGCTAAGCCGAAGTGCCAGGACTTTGGCCATCTGATGTGAAGAACTGACTCATCAGAAAAGACCCTGATGATGGGAAAGACAGAAGGCAGAAGGAGAAGGGGGCGACAGAGGATGGGATGGTTGGATGGCATCACCGACTCAATGGACATGAGTTTGAGCAAGCTCCAGGAGAGAGTGAAGGACAGGGAAGCCCGGTGTGCTGCAGCCCATGGGGTCACAAAGAATTGGACATGACTGAGCGACTGAACAAGCCTGATCTATACTTCCGCTATCCGTGATCTGCACTTACACTTAAGTGTGACCTCCACACTTACTCCAGTCTGCTGGAGATGAAATTCTACATCAGTGGGTCCCTACTAGAGTTCACTCTCTGAGGGTCTATTACAGGCTCAGTGTCCTGTGTGTAGGAGAGAGAACAGTTAACACTGGATGGACTGAATCTTTTTGTCTGCTTGTTTTTAAGTTTCTTCCTAAAACTGGAAACTCACCTATCACACTGGACGTGGTTCCTCCTGGACACCCGACTGTAGACAGGCAGGGGCCATTATTCCCAGCACTTGAGACATAAATTATATTGTGCTTCCACACGGCTTCACTGATTACTTCACATATCCTCCTGAAAGAGGGAGAGGATTCCTTTGAACATATGAACTGTCCACTTTTCAAGAAATGGATTACCGTAATGTGAAAATATTTTCAAACATGATTTATATGAAAAAACAAAAACAAAACATGGGTTGCGAGCAGCAGAATGGGGAGCTTAGAATCACTCAGGGACATTCTCAAACTGCAAGTGCCTTGCTCCTACTCACAAATTGTCTATAAAACTAAAATACACTCAAACGCGAGGTCAGGTAAATTCTGGCACGGGCAGCATTAGTGGAGCGCAACAGAGCCATGCCCAGAGACATACCCCAGTCGGGGTTCAGTGGAGGGAGTCAAGAGGCCCCATTTTTAGTGGGGAATGCGCTAAAAACAAAACTGTATATATATGGGGAAAATAAACTTTTTGCCAAGGGGCCAAAGCAAAGACTGTAATGTTAGAAGAGACTGGGTCAGAGGCCACAGGGGGTCCACTCCCCCCCAACATGAAGTGTGGAGAACCAACTCCTCACATAGCTGTGACAAGTGGCAAAGGTGAATGGGGAAATAAGGCACTAGGGAGATTTAACATATAAGAGATCTCGTTAGAGCTTGACAGCAAGGAAGAAAAATACACTGGTAGTTATTACAGGAGGTAAAGTTAGACCACGAGGAAAAAAACGAGGTCAATGTAAAAAAGGTAAAGGGCCAAGGATACTCAAAAATCATGAAAGTGAAGGAAAAAGCACATTAGAGTAAGAAGACTATAAAGGAAGGAAGGTCCCAGGAGAGAAAGATATACACTGCGGTAATGAAGACACGGAAGCAGACCCTTCCCGCTCCTGCGAGGTCACGTTCACGACTGATGCAGACAGTGTGCTCGCTACCAGGTCTGGAAATGAGCATCTGTCTCACAAGGAACTGCGTACCAGTTAGCTGAGGAAATTACGGGTTTTAAACTTTTATTTCTTAAATCAACATGTGGTAGAACTGACCTTTGGTGCCTAGTTCTGAGACTGCACATATGTGCAGACTGTGAAACCACCAGCATTAAGTACAGGAATGGTTTCAGCACCGCATTAAACCATCTCCCGGGGTTATCAGGCCATCTGCAGGTACAGGGTCCCTTCTACACGCTGGCGCCCACGGATCGTTCTGGAGCCCTGCCACTGTACACGTCACCTAAACACAATCCTGAGACACAGAGCCACTGAAACCGGCTCTTTTCATCTAGCAAGAGCATTTATGCCGCACTCATGAAAACTAAGTCACTGATGACGGCCAACTACAGGCTCTAGCTCGGTGACATTTGCGTCTCGGCAGAGCTCTGTCAGAGCTCAGAACATGCACAGTGGGTGCATCTGGATGGGGTGGTGGGAGGAAACTCTCCAGACAGGGTCGCTGCCAAGTTAGCGCTATGAAGACAGAAAGGCTGAGGTAACACCAGGTCAAGGCTAAGCTGAGGTGGAAGACCCTTACGGCACAGGGAGGGCAGTGGGGCAGGGAGACCCGTCGATGGACAGCGGTGAACACACCGGTCTAGGCTTTGCTGGAAAAGCAAGCACAGACCATGGGAGATGAGCAGGCTTGTTACTGGTTAGTTTTAAAGCTCGTGGACACTTGAGCAGGTCTGTCTAACAATAAAGAGAGCCAGGAAAGGAATGGGTTGATGCTGGAGGGCATCTCCGAGGGTGGAGGGGGCCAGGGCCAGGCCCTTCACCCCAGGCAGGCTTCAGGAGAGAAGCA
>SJXQ01003388.1:471194-488480 GCA_006408695.1 Aepyceros melampus
CTGCTCTCCTTCAGCTGTGACGGTCGATCCAGTTATACAGAAACGCTCACTTCTCTCCATCAGCTGAGCTTCCACGGCTGACGGGCGCCAAAGAACACTCACCCGGAATTTGGCCAGTGGGTCGCTTCTCCGTAGCTGTAGTTGACGAGATCACATTTGTGATTTATAACTTCTATCATCTATTAAAAAGATACAGAGTCCAGCTTAGGCAGCCATTCATAAAAACAGAAAAGCCAGCACAATAAAGGCATCCCACAGTTCTGTAACCAATCATATTCCAATTCATACCTAAATTCCTAACTTACTGCCAGACATATGGCTGACAAACTTAAAAAAAGGGGTGTGTGTGTGTGTGTGTGTGTGTGTGTGTGTGTT
Organism: Aepyceros melampus; assembly: GCA_006408695.1. NCBI lineage: Eukaryota > Metazoa > Chordata > Mammalia > Artiodactyla > Bovidae > Aepyceros > Aepyceros melampus. The sequence continues at coordinate 471,570 of SJXQ01003388.1, forward strand.
GATGCACAGCACAGGAAGCCGTCAATGAAAAGCAAAGCAGCATCTGCAGAACTGAGCTGGAGAGACGACGGAGGCCTCTTTAGAGTCGAAATTCACTCAAGTGAAATAGAATTCATGTGTTAAAGTGAAATGAATACATTCCTCTTAACACTGATGGAGCAGGCTGGCTGAGATGTCTCCCTGTCTTTTTTCATGCTTTTAAAAGCATCTCAAAATTGTCTGCTAAGGGATTTACTAAAAGTGAGAAGGATAAACAATGTTTTCATATTTCCCCAAATCCCTTTAACCCAAATAATTTCTAATAAAAATATTTTTAAGTGAGTTAAGCATTTTGGGCTTTTGAAAACAAAGTCCTATACACCGGATACAGTTCCATGTATTTTTGGTAAAGCAAGAGCAGCTTGCTAATCAAAGTATCCCCGACCGTGAACTATCAGCCCTGGACACCAGCAGCTCAGGCGCACTCACAGCTCGGATGAGGCCCGTGCCTGTCTCCATCGTGCTTAGCCTCGTGTCTCCGATCTTGATGGAAAGAATCTGAGCACCAGGAGCTACGCCATTCCGCTCAGGTTCTTCAGGAAAATGCCCAGCAGCTATGCTAGCTACGTGTGTTCCGTGGGCTCCTAGAGGCAAAAAGGGGAGAAGACAGGAAACACCCTCAGAGGCTCAAAGTTTTAACCGCAAGATTCAATCTGCATAGTAGAAATCGAAATAAAAACACGCTCATCTTAACGTGTAAGGGGGTACTGTTTCTTCTGTCTCTTACCAATAATTCACAAAAAATGACTGTGAATTATACACGCTATTCTGCCACCTGGGATTCTATGCTGTTAAGTCACAAAGGTGAGAAAGTATTCGCACATGTGTAACTGACAAAGGACTTATATCTAGAACATAATCTTTCAAATCAGAAAAAAAAAGAACCTAAAAGAAAAATGGGTAAAGAGCGTTTGAAAAACATTTCCCAAGAGGATGACCAATGGCAAATAAATGTATGAAAAGATGAGTCACCTGGGAGATGCAAACGAAGGCCACATGGAGCCATCCCTTGCTAAAGAGCTGAGGCTGAGGGTGGCCCCGAGGGTGAGGACGTGCACGCAGCTCTGCGGTGGGTGTGACACTCTGCTACTGCCAAGGGGAACTCGGACAGTCTTCAGTACTGTATGGCCCGACCACACCCAACCAGCTCTCCCAGACATGGGTTCCAACTAAAACAAAAACCAGCTTCTACACAGACCTGTACACGGTTGTTCAAACCACCCAAATGGGCATCAGGAGGTGAATGGATAAATGAACCAGGGTGGACGCACACCGTGAAACACTTCCCAGCAATAAGGAACAAGCTGCTTATCATCACAATATGGATTCAGCCCAACATGCTGAAATGTGCGGCAAAAACAACCTGCATTTTAAAAATTCCATTTATATAGAATTCTATCAAATGTACAGTAATCAAGGGTGGACAGAAAGCCATTCAGCGGCTACCAGAGGATGTGAGTGGAGACAGCTGGATTATAAAGGAAGAACAAGCCGGCCTTTGAGGGTGGTGGTGATGGAGGTGTTTGTTGCTTCGGTTGTGGGGATGGTGTCCTAGGTGTGTGCACACATCAGAACTCACTACCCCGTGAGTGTGTAGTGTGCGCAGCTTCCTGTACTTGAGCTGTGCCTCAGGACGTGGGGGGCGGGGAAGCTGGGTACCCCACTTCACCCTCCTTGCTCCCTCCCAGAAGTAAGCACTGCCCTGCAGCTGGTGCACACCTCCTTTGCACCTCTATTTTTATATTTTTACCACACACACACACACACACACACCCATAAACCATTTACACACAATTTTTTTTAACATCAATATATTTTTTTCACTAAAATTTATGTATCTGAGATTTATACATATAGTTATATGCAGATTTACTCATTTTGATTACTATATAACATATTCCACAGGATAACATAATTTTAAACAAACACACAAATTTCAAGAAAGTTTGTAACTTTTTTGAAATTACACAGAAAGCTGTGGTAAGGATCCTTTCACCTGATCCTTCACACTCATGGGTGAATTTTCAGGAGTTAGTATTTGGAGGTGAAATTATTGTTCATAGAATGAACTATGTTATTTTTTTGTAGCTGGACCATGCTCACACTCCTGGAATGGATCCTACGTGGTTGTGGCCTTAAAAACAATAATACCTTTCCAGGAAATCAACTCACATCTGTGACTCCAGACCTAGTTCTGTTGTAGGGATGGGTCAGTTCTCCTTAAGGCTGTTTTTAGGTAGAGGAATCTATCCTCCCGGTACTTTGCACATTCATCTCTAGTTAGCAAACCTGAGACAGATACCTCCACTGGTCACTATGGAGAGCAGGTTCCCGTCGTCGTATATGTTAACGGAGTAATTCAGCATCTCAGCGGCGCCGAAGGAGCCGTACTCCTGCGCCTCTTTGTAGTTTCTCAGAACAGTCGATTTACTCAGATCCCCATCTTCACTCGAATCAATGCAGGCTCTGGGAAAGGAGAATCAAGAGCAGGTAACGCAATTTATCTTCTTTTTCTACCTTTCTAAAAATCACACAATACTGTTTCTCGAGGATCTTCTCACCACACCATCTCTGTTTACCAGGACAAACGTGGCAGCTGCCTCTGTCACAGAGGCCTCAGTAAAGACTGGGTCAGGTGACTTAAGCAACCAGCCTTAAATGAAGTCAGGCACAAGGGGCTCTAGGAACTGTCCTTCACAGACCTCCAGGAAGAAAACCACCCACCGGCTTCAGGAATCAGACCAACTTAGCGTCTAGGTCTCTGGTGGTAAATCCTTATCCCACTCCCCTCCTCTGCCCTTAAAACATTTATATTACTCTTGCCAGATCCTCCTGCACTTACTTTCCAAACTGCCCAGCTTCAATCAGGAACATTTCTATGATCAACCTGCTGTTGTCTATTTAATGATTACTGTCTCGTTAAGGGGGTAAGATTCTTTAAGAGAGGTTAAGAGTCAGCTTTCATGCCTAAAATACTAAGAAGGTCAAAAGGCTTTATCCAAAACTACTCAAAAGCCAACCTGGCTCTCGAGGAGCTTTGCTTAGAGATATTAATGTCTTGTAAACCAAATCTCTGGGCAGTTCTGAGGGCTTAATGTTCTTCAGAGCAGGCAAGACCATTTTTAAATGAAGATGTATAAAGTCCACATGGCTTACCTCCAGGTCTCACCATCAAACCACACCAAGCAGTCGTACACCGGGCCAGGATCACTGTACTTTTTCTCAAAAGAGTTTAGCAATTCCACTTGACTCTGAAGCTCCTCCTTGATTAATTTATTTGCCTAATCAATTAGAACATGTGTTAATGTTAGTACATTTTGTGCTCTTGACAAGTGATATTAACAGACAACCAAAAATAATGTGACCAAGTACTAAAGTTATTTTACCCTGGAAAAATATAAGAAAATTTTCCTTTTATATCTGTACAATTTGAAATTCAATTTAGTGGCAGATATCAATTAAAATCGGAGAAGGTAATGGCAACCCACTCCAGTACTCTTGCCTGGAAAATCCCATGGACGGAGGAGCCTGGTGGGCTGCTTGTCTATGGGGTCGCACAGAGTTAAGACACGACTGAAGTGACTTAGCATCAATTAAAATATTAAATTAAAAAAAATTTTCACTTACTATCATAGTCAGTCCCTCACTGCACCTGCTTTGGGAAAGACACAGTGTAGGTGGCGGGGACCTCATTTGGCCAAGGGTGTTAGTCACATACCTGTAACTGCATGATTCAGTTCCAAAAGCAACACTAAAATCACTACATGTTAGTTATCTACCTTTAGATTTTCACATCCAGGAACATTTCCATTTCAAATCTGTTTCTTAAGGGCCCAAATAAATAATAGGAATTATGAATAGTCTCGCCTCTGTTGAATTTATTGAGTTAAATACATACTGTATTTATGACCAAGTACATATAAGCTGCTATTCAACCATTCTGAGCTATAAAAACGGAAAATAGGTGTGCTTCAATCTAAGCACTTTTTAAAACTACGTACTATATGAGATGGCCCTACATTCGCCTGACTGGTCCAAGTGAATAAAAATTTAGGTTTCACATGTTCCCAAAATCTTAAGTTATGCTTCATTTTTCCGTATTCAATATATTCAATGTTTACTCCTCCTCAAGGAAAAAGACAATTATATAAACATTTGCGGCATACAAAATAAAATGGCTAATTAAATTCAGATTCCTCTTCTATAGTTAGTGCTCCATATGTAGTACCTAAAATACTACATTTCATGTCTCCAACAGGAGGTTGAAGAATCAAAAGTGATCTAACCAAAAATTATACAGCTGTTAAAAATGAACACAGATAAAGTAAATAAAAGTGTGTGTGTGTACATCTATATAGGCTGGTGGGCCTTGACCCGACCTGCATGTTAATGAAAGCTCCTGCAAAGTTTTCAAAATATCTGCCTCCTGTGTAAGGTTCCGATTTATTTCCTTTCTAGGACACAAACACGGAGTTTTTAAAGCTCCTTACGTGATCCTACCAGGGAGCCAGGGCTCAGGGTCACCTATACAATCCCATTTCTGATTAAGAAATGCATGCCCTAGAGGCCTAAATAGACGTTTCCTCCAAAAAAGACATACATGTGGCCCACAAGCACAGGAAAAGATGCTCAATGTCACTTATTATTAGAGAAATGCAGATCAAAACTACAATGAAGCCATCACCTCACGTTGGTCGAATGGCCATCCTCACAAAGTCTACAAATAAAAAACGCTGGAGAGGGCATGGAGAAAGGGAATCCACCTACACTGTTGGTGGGAAACATAAATTGGTACAGCCACTATGTTTCAAAAACAGTATGGGGATTCCTTAGAAAACTAAAAATAGAGTCACCACATGATCCAGCAATCCCACTCCAGGGCATATACTTGGAAATGATAAAAACTCCAATTCGAAAAGATTACATGCACCCCAGTGTACACAGCAGACTGTTTACAACAGCCAAACAAGGAAGCAACCTACACATCCATCAACAGGTGGCTGGATAAACAAAATGTGGCACATATATAAATACACACACACACACAATGGAGTATTACTCAGCCATAAAAAGAACAAAATAATGACATCTGCAGCAACACGGATGGATCCAGAGATTATCATACTGAACGAAGCGAGTCAGGAGAAAGACAAATGCCGTGATGTCATTTACGTGTGGAATCTGAAAAGGAACGACACACACGACTGACATGACAGAGAAGACCCCGACACAAAACAGATCATGGTTACGGGGGGGGAGGGGGGGATAGGTCAGGAATGTGGGCGTAACAGATACACAGCACTACACAGTAAATAGATAAACAAAGACCTACTGTATAGCACAGGGAATTATATTCAATATCTTGTAATAATCTATAATGGAAAAGAATCTGAAAAAGAATATATATATATGTATGTATAACTGAATCACTTTGCTGTATACCTAAAACACTGTATATCAACTATACTTCAATTAAAAAATTCTTTTAAAAAGTGGCATGCATTAACAGAAAAATTCAGAAGGATGAACATCAAGTTGCTGCTAGCATCCCTAGGTGGTGACATTCCAGAGACTTTCACCGGCTAACCCTTACATACCTCTGGTGCTCCAGTTTCTGCAATAGCACTTATTGCTTTCATAATAAACCGAGATGCTATTTTTTTCATCTCATAGACTGATTCACAAAACATGCAACAGCAAGAATGTAGAAGAATGGGACTCTCGTGCGCTTCTTATGGAATTGGTACGGTCACTTTATAACCCACCGGAAGACCGGCACGAGAACTTCCAAAACAGGATTTTTTCATCCTGGCCCCAAACTGGAAACGACGCAAGGATCAACGTGCAGAACGGACACATACACTGCGGTCCGGCCCTCACAGAGTAATGAGAGTGAGCTACTGCAACACCCCGCGCTGGAGGGATCGCACAGCAAACACCGGATGAAAGCAGCGACGCATAAGAGGACAGACACCGCACGATTCCAGTTTGCAAAATTCAAAACGGGTTAAGTCACTTGACAGTGTCAGCCATCGAGGACAGTGGCTGCTTCTGGGTGGAGGCAGAGGTGAGCAGCCAGAGGCATGAGAGGTGCTAGGGTGCTGTGCACTCAGGGTGCTCCCTTTGTGACGATTCATGACATCGCATCTGGGGTGTGTGCACTTTTCCATGCGGGCATTCTATGTTCATTAAGAACTTTTAAACATTCAACTGATATATAAATTGATTTCAGGACAAATGAGGAAAGGAAAATAAGTAAGTAAAATTAGGTGAAGGTGAAGTCGCTCAGTCGTGTCCGACTCTTTGCGACCCCGTGGACTGTAATGTACTAGGCTTCTCTGTCCATGGGATTCTCCAGGCAAGAATACTGGAGTGGATTGCCATTTCCTTCTCCAGGGGATCTTCCCGATCCAGGGATCGAACCCGGGTCTCCCGCATTGGAGGCAGACGCTTTAACCTCTGAGCCACCAGGGAAGCCCTCAAGTAAAATTAGACAAGTTAAAACATGGGGGAGAAAACAAACTCGGGGAAAAAGTCTGTGCATTCTCTAAGAACTGTTAATTCTCTTAAGAACACGGTAATGTTTAAATAAAAGCGACTAGCACCAACTTGAGAAGGACAGTTGTTGGCAACGTCGAACTCTTCCTGCTTCCGACAGGCCTCCGCGAGGGCTACTCTGTGGACAGGGTCCCAGATTTTTTCCTTCCGTTCTTTCTGCAAAGACAGAGAAATGGCCTTCCGTGAGGGGGACTAATAGGCAGGTAAACCGAGACAGGAATCTGGGAGTTGTTATTAGCTGCGATGCTATACAGTGCTCATACAGAGGTAAAAAAAAAGTCATTTATAATCAAGTTGATAAAGCAATGAATGGATCAGCTATAAAAAACGTGGTCACTTAATTCACCACGCCTAGACTCTAAAAGCACAAGTTTACCAAGGCACAACCAGACGTTATTTTTATACATCACAGGTGCCCATTTAAATCCTTCTCCAAGAATAGATAATACCATGTCAGGTAACAGCCTGAAATCCCATCATTTGAGGAAAAAGAAATGCCTTCAGCCAAGAGCAAGCAGAGTGGACAGGGGTAAGCCCGCAGCTGCACTCTGGTGGACTTCCTGTCTCCCACCTCCCCGGCCTGTTCCTTTTTCCCACCCTCGTTGACTTGATGAGGTTCTTTGCTGCCGAAACTGGTCTTCCTGCCCTCCCGAGTGTGTTGAACCACAGTGCCTCCCAGTGGAAGTCGGCTAGTTAAAGAAAGCCTCTCCAGTAAAACAATCAACTCCAGGGGACTAAGAAAGGGGATCTGCTTGAACCTAATCCATACCTGAATGTGGCTGATTAAATTTAATATAATGCATAAAAAGACTGTGCGTTTCAGCCTGAAATATTAAAATAAAATAGTATCTAATAGAAGTTGACTTACGTGCATTTATTTCTGAAAATTTTTTTTTCAGAATGACTCGAATCTGACAAGTAAAGATTTATATGTAAAATACTGAGTAACTTCTTACTGGCTCACTGACCCTTGGAGAAGCAAATCACAACCCTAGTCTATATGGCCCATGGGTCTCACCTTGAAGGCCCACTTACAAGGATCACATCTTGTTTTACTACTTTAAAATCTTACATAAAATTAAAACTTCATTTCCTTAGTCATACTAACCACATTTCAAGTTCTCAATAGCTACTTGTGGCTCGTGGCTGCTATAATGGATGGATAATGAACATTTCAAATTCTCCCGTAACTACTGAAAGGTTGCTGTGCTGTTATACAGCAGGCTCCACCTCAACGGTTTTACAATTCTTAGCTCTCCAAAGACAGACTGTTTCCCGTCCTTCAGCTGCTTTAGGGTATGAGTTACTTCCTTCCCTGGTACTGAATCATCACTAACTGGGATCAAGAAAGCAAGGCAAAGACTAGGAAGATGGATAAATAACCATAGCAATGACAGGAACAGGAATAAATAAGGCAGTCTAAGCTTTAAATTGATTGTCCAGTGAAAGCATATCCCTTTTCCCAGAAAAACACAAATACACAAAATGTGAATAAAATTTCAAGGTATTCAGATTCCCTAGACTTATCCATGTATCTCAGATTAGGAAACACGAATGGGTAACATTTCACCAGACAGCATCTTTCTTGAAGCAGATATCTTTGGAAAGTCTCCAGATCCCCTTAATAATCATCAGGTTAGTGAGAGCTAAGGAAGTCTCTTTCTTCAATCTGAACAGAATCTGAAGAAGTCATCGATACTAGAGTGTCCGTTACCTGAATTCTTTCCTTGAGAGCCTTTGGATAGAAATCGTAGCCATTTTTTATGCCAATGTGATATCTGCCTGAGGGATTTGTCCAGGTCACAGGAATCTATGGGAAAAAAAGAACATTTCTCACTCACTAAATGCTTCCCAATTCCAACGGTACAGTCCTGGGGGAAAATCTATCTTTGGGGCTCAACTTGGAGCAGGCCGCCTTAGAGCATATCTTTAATACTCCAAGTTGCCATTTAACATATCTCTCTGGCTCCTTTTGTCTCAACAGTGAGATAGCTTAACTAGAGTACTTTCATTTACACAATGCTTTACAGTTTATGCAGGGCTATCAACATCACATTAAACTGCTAGGACCTTCAGTTCCCAAGCACTCAGGACAGCTCACTCTCCTATCACCCAACTGCCCATCAACCAGGGGAGGGAAGCAACTTACAGAACCTCTCCACCCTCAGATGTCTCACTAAGAAAAAGAACTTCACTCTCCTCCAAGATACTACAGGGATGGGCCCAAGCCTATAAAAAGAGCTCTTTGTGTTCTTAAGAAAAAAGCTCTATAAAATCATGATAATTACATACAACATCTTATAACAGTCTTTCCTGCTCTCTCAAAGTATTTAAAAATAACACTTCAAGCTTTTAATTTACATAAAATACAAAGAGCACGCCCAGTTTACATATGGAGAAAGCAAAGAAGCAAAGAGAAATTAAACTTCTGGCCCCAACAGCAGGGTTGAAAAGAAAGCTGGAATCTAGTTCTATCAAGAGACAAAAACCTGGTGTAAAGGATATAGAATTTAAAGCCAGACAAACCTGGCCATGGCCCAGACTCTGCCCCTCACCAGGTGGGAGCCACGGCTTCCACTTCCTCATGTGCAAAAGGAAGAAAATCATCTTTACTTCACAATTCCCATGAATAAGAATCTGTGTCAATATCAACCAACTTGAAATGTCAATTAAGACCATAGGGACCCTTCACATTCTATCATCTCAGGACCCACGATCACTAAAAACAGCTTTTAAAGGTGTACAGATTATGAAGCTGAACTATCAACCACTAAAAGCTGCGGACTGACTCACAATTTTCACTTGTGCAGGATCTCTGCTCGACTCGAATCCTCAAGTCCCTCTTCATCAAATTATTCCCCAGGCAGGAAGCCTGTGGAGGAAATTTTCTCACAACTAAATAGAGGAAGACAATTGTGCACAGAACTTCCAAGATCTACTGACGTTCAAAAGCCTGCACATACTGTAAAGCAATTATCCTTCAATTAAAAAGAAATTTTAAATAAAGTCTGCACATGAGTAATCATTTCTGAATCAATGGCGTCTAGAGTTTGTGAAATTTTACATATGCTGGCATACAAACTAGCACTTTTCATTCAAAACTGACCAGCCTTCTTCAGATAATAGAGATTCTTAACTTGTTCTTGCAACACCCGTGACACACAATAATAACGAGTTGCAACAATATTAAGCAGTCACCAGCCTATTTAATCATAGGTGTCCCTCCACCCAGGTGGCTTTGTTCCCGTCGCTACTGACAACTTCTTTGTGCAGAGATTACGAAAAGCTGTGAAATGCCCAAGGATTAAATGAAATAACCGATCAAAGTAACTGCAAAATACTCAGGTGTTGACACAATCACAATCACTTAAACTATGTATGTAATACAAAAATAATCGAGTAGACATAATTTGTGTTTAATTAAAGCAAGACTAAATTCTGCAGGGACCATGAACCAGATATTTCTCAAATTGCTACCATGCATTTTCTTCACAGTGCATGTAGACTGCTGCTGCTGCTGCTAAGTCGCTTCAGTCGTGTCCGACTCTGTGAGACCTCACAGACGGCAGCCCACGAGGCTCCCCCATCCCTGGGATTCTCCAGGCAAGAACACTGGAGTGGGTTGCCATTTCCTTCTCCAATGCATGAAAGTGAAAAGTGAAAGTGAAGTCGCTCAGTCATGTCTGACTCTTAGCGACCCCATGGACTACAGCCTACCAGGCTCCTCCATCCATGGGATTTTCCAGACAAGAGTACTGGAGTGGGGTGCCATGACTAGTTAGTGACAAAAATTTAACTTAAAAAAAAAATAAGAAAATAAAAATTATGCATAATCACGGTTCTACTAATCAACCTTAACCATGTTAAAGCTAGCTCTGTTGTTCGTTGTTCAGTTGCTCAGTTGAGTCCTACTCTTTGTGACCCCATTGACTACAGCACGCCAGGCCTCCCTGTCCATCACCATCTCCTGGAGCTTGCTCAGACTCATGTCCATTGAGTCAGCGATGCCATCCAACCATCTCATCCTCTGTCATCCCCTTTCCTCCTGCCCTCAATCTTTCCCAGTATCAGGGTATTTTCAAATGAGTGGGCTCTTCACATCAGGTGGCCAAAGTATTGGAGCTTCAGTTTCAGCTTCAGTCCTTCTAGTGAATATTCAGGGTTGATTTCCTTTAGGATTGACTGGTTTGATCTCCTTGCAGACCAGGGGACTCTCAAGAATCTTCTCCATCACCACAGTTCAAAAGCATCAGTTCTTCTGTGCTCAGCTCCTTTACTCTGAAGCCATTAGAGAATATGTCATTTTACATATTTGAGTATTCCATACAAATGAAGTTATTTTGGGCCTCTCTTAAAAATCAAAGCGCTTTATTTATTTTTTTACCATTTTAAGCTGCTTAAAATTCTCCAAGCCAGACTTCAGCAATACGTGAACTGTGAACTCCCTGAAATTAAAAGGCGCTTATTCCTTGGAAGAAAAGTCATGACCAACCTAGATAGTATATTCAAAAGCAGAGACATTACTTTGCCGACTAAGGTCCGTCTAGTCAAGGCTATGGTTTTTCCTGTGGTCATGTATGGATGAGAGAGTTGGACTGTGAAGAAGGCTAAGCACAGAAGAATTGATGCTTTTGAACTGTGGTGTTGGAGAAGACTCTTGAGAGTCCCTTGGACTGCAAGGAGATCCAACCAGTCCATTCTGAGGGAGATCAGCCCTGGGATTTCTTTGGAAGGAATGATGCTAAAACTGAAGCTCCAGTACTTTGGGCACCTTATGCGAAGAGTTGACTCATTGGAAAAGACCCTGATGCTGGGAGGGATTGGGGGCAGGAGGAGAAAGGGACGACCGAGGATGAGATGGCTGGATGGCATCACAGACTCAATGGACGTGAGTCTGAGTGAACTCCGGGAGTTGGTGATGGACAGGGAGGCCTGGCGTGCTGNCCTCTTGAGAAATCTGTATGCAGGTCAGGAAGCAACAGTTAGAACTGGACATGGAACAACAGACTGGTTCCAAATAGGAAAAGGAGTACGTCAAGGCTGTATATTGTCACCCTGCTTATTTAACTTATATGCAGAGTACGTCATGAGAAACGCTGGACTGGAAGAAACGCAAGCTGGAATCAAGATTGCTGGGAGAAATATCAATAACCTCAGATATGCAGGTGATACCACCCTTATGGCAGAAAGTGAAGAGGAACTAAAAAGCCTCTCGATGAAAGTGAAAGAGGAGAGTGAAAAAGCTGGCTTAAAGCTCAACATTCAGAAAATGAAGATCATGGCATCCGGTCCCATCACTTCATGGGAAACAGATGGGGAAACAGTAGAAACAGTGTCAGACTTTATTTTTGGGGGCTCCAAAATCACTGTAGATGGTGACTGCAGCCATGAAATTAAAAGGTGCTTATTCCTTGGAAGAAAAGTTATGACCAACCTAGACAGTATATTCAAAAGCAGACACATTACTTTGCTAAGGTCGGTCTAGTCAAGGCTCTAGTTTTTCCTGTGGTCATGTACGGATGTGAGAGTTGGACTGTGAAGAAGGCTGAGCACCGAAGAATTGATGCTTTTGAACTGTGGTGTTAGGGAAGACTCTTGAGAGTCCCTTGGACTGCAAGGAGATCCAACCAGTTCACTCCGAAGGAGATCAACCCTGGGGTTTCTTTGGAAGGAATGATGCTAAAGCTGAAGCTCCAGTACTTTGGCCACATCATGCAAAGAGCTGACTCATTGGAAAAGACCCTGATGCTGGGAGGGATTGGGGGCAGGAGGAGAAAGGGACGACCGAGGATGAGATGGCTGGATGGCATCATGGACTCAATGGACGTGAGTCTGAGTGAACTCCGGGAGATGGTGATGGACAGGGAGGCCTGGCGTGCTGCAATTCATGGGGTCGCAAAGAGTTGGACACGACTGAGCGACCGAACTGAACTGAAGTTGCTCTCTTTAAAAGAGTTTTAATTACATAGTAACTACAGTGTGGGAAGACTGATTCTCAAATAAGAAATAGAATTTCTTTAATTACTAATTACACCTCATTTTACTGACTCTTTTAAAGAAAGGCTGTTTAATGAATTGAAGGTTTTCTCAATGAGACAAGTGTCACCGTGAGTTGTCGACATTCCATGCAAGGAAATCATGTTGACTTTTTTGCCTCAAAACTGTACTTCAGACTTGTCAGCCTCACGGTCGGGTTGGACACAAGGACCCTCTCCCTTCAGCTCTCCCTGCATCTAAATTCGATGTTAAGTGTGGCTGAGGCTTTCATGGTCTCTGAACTAGCCTAAACTAGGCTAAAAAGTGATGATTTGAAAAATGACCTCAAGTTAAATGAGGTAAAACTTTAAAAGGCACTGTGCTTCCTTCCAAATGCTGCTAAAATTAGAATAAGGAAAAGGAAAAAAAACAAAAACCCTAACGACAAAGAATGGGCAATGAGGCTTTAGAAGCCAAAAATCACCACATTTTGAAGGTTGCAAAGTAAAGTGGGTGTTCAGATGAAAAAAAGAATACAGGGACTCCTATTTTAAACAAAGCGTTAAATCAATTCCAGGTGAATTCTAGAACAAACAAGAAAAGAAAAATGATGGATGCTTTTAGAAAAGAAAAATGGGAGAATATCCTCATGATTTGGGGTCAGGAAGGGTTTCTTTTTTTTTCTTTGCTATCAAATACAATTTAAAAAAAAAAATCAAAGCAGGTGATCATATTTACTCAAGACCTTTACGGTTTCTTTCGCTTGTCCTTCATTTCTGCTGCTCCATGTTTTCCTTTGAAAAGTCTGTTTTTATTTTTTTTTATTTAAAAAAAGTGTATATGCTGGCTATAAATACTCTTACTTTTACTTTATCTGGGAATGTCTTTATTTCACCCCTTTCCTCTGAACGTATTTTCACTGCATAAAGAATCTGAGACTGACAGATCCTTTTCTGGAAATACGTCATGCCACAGCTTTTGGGCCCCTAGGGTTCTGGTGAGAAGGCTGAAGTCAATCAAGTATCCTTGGCATCTATTCAGTGGGTCACTTTTTCCCCGCTATTTCTGGCAATCTGATTGGATGTTTCTGGGCATGAATCCCTTTCAGTTTATCCTATTTGGGGTGCACTCAGCTTCTGGAATTAGTAGGTTTATATCTTTGGCAAACTTGGGAGAACTTCTCCCAATTTTTTTTTTCCAGCAGGACACTCCTTTCCCCTCTTTCTTAGGGTCTGATGATGCAAATATCTGACCATTCATTACTGACCTACAAGTTCCTCAAGCTAAGTTTGTTATTTCCCAGTGTTTCTCTTCATTATTCAGAATGGTTATTTCTACTGGTTGATTTTAAAGTTTGCTCAGACTCTTCCGTCATCTTCTTTCTGCTACCGCATCCTTCCAGTCATGTTGTCTTAAAAAAAATTTCAGCTATCATAAAAATATTTCAGTTCTAAAATATCCATCTGAGTGTTTTTTACAGCTTGCACATCTTTTGCTGAGTCTATTAGTTACTGCTGTGTGATGAATTACCACAAATGCTGTGATTAAAAGAACACACATTTCCTGTCTTACACATTCTGTCAATCAGAAGCTGGCACCGCTGGGCTGGATCCTCCACTTGGCTTCAACCGAGGTGCTGGCCAGGCCCTACTCTCATCTGTGGCGGGCCTGCTGGCAGGTTTGGGGTTGCTCGTTTCCCTTTGGTCTGTGAGGTTAAAGGCTGCTGCTTCTCACTCATTGTCAGTTGGAGGAAGGATTTCGTAAGACACAAAGCCCTAACCAAAAAGGCAGAGGGCTGATTTCCAACTACACCAGATTTGATGTCCTCCACATGAGGAGACATCACCTGGAAGGTGAAAATATGAGAACAGAGTGGGAAAAGACACCCGAAACACGGGTAACCCAAGGACAGGTCACCCCACACACAAGTAAGAAAACGACAGACGACTCAGCATTCAAAGCCACCAATATAGGCATGCGGAGGGGCACTTCACCAAACCAGACGCCTAAGCGACACACAAGAAGGGGCTCAATCTTAATAGTCATCGGAGAAACACAAATTAAAACTACAAAGTGATACAGCTTAGAATTTAATTCTAATCTATTCACAAAAGTTAAAAAGCCTGAAAACATCAACTGGTAGCAGCGCGACTACTAACAGGCCTGCACAATCTAGTGGAAACGTATTTTAGTACAACCAGCTGGAAAGAACTGGTGAAGGGGTCTCACCCAGTAAAGGTGTCTCTCTCTGACTCAGCAATTCCACTCCCAGGCACATATCCTAGAGCTACCTGCATATGGGTGCGCAGAGTATGTCTGCAAGAACGTTTTCTAAAGAACTGTGACAGTCCCAAAGTGGAAACAACTCTTCCCAGCAGAACGGACACCACATGGTACAACCATGTCCCAGAGACAGCGATGAAACCGAACACATCACTGCCCCACACAAATCATGGCTCAGTCTCACAAATCTCACAAACACCCAGGAAAAGAGGACATGAAACAACACAGGAGTGAGGTCACTCATACAAAGCCCACACACAGGCAAAACTCACAACAGATTCCACGATGCGCACAGAGGTGGTAAAACCATCAAGGAAAGCAAAGAACTGATTTCACAAAAGCCAAAATACGCTGTGATCTGGAGGACACAGTGAAGCCCTGAGGCAGCACCCTGTCTTACCTAGAGCAGGTCAAGCGGTGCTCACTGAAATTACTCACGCAACTGCACATGTGTGCCTTGTGCCCTTTTCTTTTTGCCTGTCCAATTAATCATGAAAGGCGTATGCTTCTATTCACTTTTTTGCTTTTATCTGTTCCCCTAACTACTACTGGCCTTAAGTAACCGACCACCAGTTACTAAAGACGGCTTAGCAATAGCATCCTTAGAGAATGAGAGGACGAGCATCTTCAAAGCACCTAACCAAGAGCTGATCCTACACTGGCGGAAGCACTAGACATCAACCATCAGCAGTTTATGTGCTATTTGGAAGAAGCAGAATTAGAATACAGGTTATTTAACCAGAGCACAGTTAAGTCAAAGAAACCTGACGACTTTACTGTGCTGCTTTCCTGACTCACAGAAGCCGTAAACATCTGTTGCTTGAAAGCATGACGTCTCGGGGGGATCTGTGATACAGCAACAGGTAGCTAACATCATACCGCGGAATGTAAGGTAAAAACGTAAGATGCTTTGAGGTGACAGCACAAAAAAAGAAGGAGAAAAATTCCATGGAAAGATAAAAGCTCCAACCTTGAGCACCCTTCCTGAAAGGCCAACAATTTCACCGTCCTTTGGCTCCACCACTGTGGCCGTGTTCACGTCGCCGCTTCCCGTCGTGTCGATGATATCGATGATTTTCGGTTTCCCATCAGTTGTAACCTGAAGATGAAGAGACCGTTAAAACACGAATTACAGAATCCAGTTTTTATTCTGAAGGAAATGCCAACCCTCAAATGTGTGTGTGTGCATGTACACGTCCCCACATATACAGTAGTCTATAAAATCTGCATTCATTTAAAAAAGGGAACCGAACTATTTTAAGCCAAAAGCTTGCCAAATACTCTCAAGAAAATGTAGTCATATATTCGGTAAATGCTTCCTGAGCACTTACCATAGACCACACTCCACCGTATGGTAAAGAAAACTCTTGACCTCACAGACTGCGTGTTATATGGATTCCATAAACCAAGAAATATATCACATGTCAGGCGGTCATCACTACAGCCAAGAACATCAAGCAGGGAAAGGAGACAGGTGGTAAGGGCGTTCCGTGCTAATGAGGCGCTCAAGAAAGGTCTCGTGGAGAACGCTAACATTTGGAGAGAGATCTAAAGGTGAGTCTGGGGCTGGATGAGCACAAAGCTTGACGGGAAAAACGCTTCCTAACACTTCATGACGGGAGGCCACACTAGCAGGCAAAGCGCTCCGGCCAGGTTGAGACTCACCACGCACACGTGCCCCTCCCCAGGCCTTGCCAGCCCAGGAAGCCAACAGCCACTCGGGGGCTCAGGCCAGAAACGCAGGCAGGCCCTCTCGGCCTCTCTAGTCTAGTGCTCACAGCCAGCGCCCCCAGAGGTCCTTCACCCCACCTCTACGTGCGGTTCAGACCCACCTTCTCGGGGTGCCCACAGCGCATCCCGAGCTTCTGCCCCACCGTCCCCTCCTGCCCTCCTGACGGGGCGCCGCCCCCGGGAGGCCCTCCAGGACCAACAGGAGCACCCCCGACCCTGCCCAGCTGGCCTCCTCTCCCCCCGCCGGCCACGGCCGCCACCTCCCGCTCCAGGCCCTCCTGCCGAGACCTTTCTGTCCCTTCAGGTGTTCACAAGCGTCCTGGT
>SJXQ01003388.1:490335-550329 GCA_006408695.1 Aepyceros melampus
GTGCACCGGAGAGGAGGAGTTCGCTATGTGTGGGAAACACACACGCTTTTTTCTTTACAAGGAAAAATTAGGGGGGTGGCTGGTGGATCTCAGATCTCACTTCAATCATCGACCAACCAGGGGCTGAGAGTTCTGTCGGGGGCCGCACTGCTGTTATTTTTCGGTGATAAGATTCTTAAACTGGGTGATTATTTCTTGGGGGTTGTCTATATTAGGAGTAAGTATTCTAATACACTCAGAAGGCTCCAAATCATAATTAAATGTCACCGCAGAAATCATATCCAACCCTGACAAGATTATGATAAGGCTTAAATCAAATATTGATTTTGAAGAGATTGGCTAAGTATCTTCAAACATGAAATGATAATACAGGAATGAAGAAAAATGTTAGAGAATCTAACAAGATAAAAACAGAAACCACTAGGAAAAGTGCAAACTCTCCTATAAACTCTCCTATGAAACTAGCTAGGATCATGTGTATTAAGACCATACGCAAATAATCCATTTTAAAACATTTCCCAAGTTAAGTGTGTGAAAGCTGCATCACAGCACTAAGAATACAAACCATTTGCCTTCATTTTCTCATTCAATAAAGCAAACAACATCAGTGTATTGAGAACAAGACTCGTAAGAGATCGCTAACAAGTCCGACACGGATCCTTCTCATTGGAGACCTCATTCATCAGTGTGTGAGCAAAGGAAGACAGCCTAACGGGATTTCGTGCTTTACTCAGTATCTGCTACTGCGATCAGCTTTACTCACTAGGACCTCTCTCTTAGCCACGAAAAATTCTCATATATATGGTTCTCTATCTGTGTACTTCTCCCTTCATCATTAGGTGAAGGGACCTACTCCACTAGAGAGAAGACGCAAGAGGGAATTTAAGGGTAGGAAGGTTTTAGAAAGTCACACCGGCTGAGAATTCTGCAAGGTGCTCTGACAGGAGGAGAGGAAACTGCACTGCTAACCTGAGACCGCTGTCCCTCTACTGTGAGGCCTGGACGGTCACAGGGGACTGAAGCACAGCTACTGTGACAAAAGCAAAGGTGATAAGCCCTGGGAATGAGTGGGAGACCAAGGGATGCTTCCTGGGCGATGCTGGCGAACAGAACAGAACCTGCCCAAAGATTCCTCCCCAACATCAAGAACCTCAGCTACTTTTTATCTCCAGTGAAAACACTGTGGCAAAATTAGCGAGGGTTTACAGAAGATCAGAATCAGAGTGGGAAGTTCGCCAATTTTTCTGCACAAATTGCAGTGAAGGAGCAAGCGCTCACTTGAAATTTCAGGGACGATCCTGAAAACACTCCTTTGAGCAAAGCACGGGATGTTGCAAACACACACTATGAAATGACTCTTATTCTAAGAACACAGTGATAAAATAAGTCAAGACAGGCTTGCTTTCGGAAAGCTTACAGTCCAGCTGGAAAGACAAATGAGACCAGAGAACAGTGACACAGGACAATGAATAATGAAGGTGAAGGACAGTGTCCAGGAAGGGACATAAGAACACACAACCCAGCTTGGAGGAAATCAGGAAAGGCAAACTGAAAGGCAACCTTAAAACTGGCAGCACCTACTATTAGTAACTAAATACACATTGATGACAATTTCTTCACCGTATTCTATCCTGTTGTTGTTTCGTCACTAAGTTGTGTCTGACTGTGATCCCATAGTAGCCCGCCAGCTGCTTCTGTTCATGGAATTCTCCAGGCAAGAATATTGAAGTAAGTTGCCATTTTCTCCTCCAGGGGAGGACCCAGGGATCTAACTCATGTCTCCTGCATTGGCAGGTGGATTCTTCACCACTGAGTCACCAGGGAAGCCCCTCCTATTATATTTTAGTGAATATAAAATTAGAAAGACATTTACAGGACTACTTGTAACCTCCGTCCCCAAATTATATATATTTTTTCCCATGAGGAAGTTACAGATATTATCACACATATACATTTTTTTTCCCCATTCAACACAAGCACATTTCACAGAAAATGAATCTGGATAGGTGCTTTCGAGGAATTTTAACTTAACCAGGAAAATGGTTGAAAAGCAAGAGACTAAAATGAAATGCTAAGTGCTCCAGGAGGATATGAATAAACCGCTATGAGAGCAAAGAAGGAAAAGGAACTGTCAGCAGGGACTGGGCCCTATCCCTCTTTGAAGTCCCAGGTCCTGACACAGCGGTTGGCATATACACAAAAATACACAATACATGCGGTGGGAGATGGCTGAAGTAAATCAGCAGATATCCCCAAAGGTAACAGGTGAGGGCCCAACCGGGGGTTAAGGGATTAAATAGGCCTTTACAGGTGCCTGTAGAAGGCCTGCGGGCAGATTAAACCCCACGTGTAGCGGCGTGTGCTGGGCAAAGACCTGGAAGATCTGGGAAAGGGGTAGAGTGTTGTTGGTGAAAGCCCAGGATCAGGGGCGGGGGACAGAAGTGCTGAGATGCAAACCAAGGTTACGCAAGGGGCTGGAACCAGGTGGTGAACCAGGTGGCCATGGCCGGTGCAAAGTTCAGGACTGGGGGTTTTCATGTAAAGACAACTGGGAGGCCCAAATAGTTGGTTTGATATTAAGCAAGGGTGTGATGGCGGGATTTTTTCTTATTTTTTAAGGAAGGGTACTCTGGCAATGTGGAGGATGACCAGTGGTGGCTGGAAGGCCCCTGAATTCCAGGTCCTGTCCAAGCTCCGTCTCTCCTTCGTGAACTCTGGCTGGCCCACTGACCCCCTGATCAATCTCTGTTAACAGTTACAGTCTGCACAACTCCAGCATCTTTTAATGCAGAACCTTAGATGCCTGAGTATCTGCTACGGAAAAGACTCAACCACTTATTTAATTATTACTCCTCTCATCCTGCCACCCTCTGCGTTTAACAAGCCTACACACTGTCACAAAAGAGAGCTGAGCCCGAGGCCATCTCCAGAGAACAGGACTCTCCAGCGTATTCCTCCAAGTTCTCCTTGTGCCTCCAGTTCTCTGCTCAGACTTCACTGGCTTTTCAAATGTCCAGCTCAAGCACCTCTTCCTATTTCACTGGCTCCTTCCACTTTATTTCCATCTTCTTACCTTAATGATGCATACATAGATGTACAGTTACAGGTAAGGAGGGTAAAAAAAAAAAAACCTTAAAAAGTCACCCATGTTTGCAAGCTCTTTTTGGATGGCCATGTTTAGGCCAATCTCTCAAAGTTGTTAGGAGGTAAGAGTTAAGTTTTCATTTCCCTTCAAATACACTGTCATGCAAACAGTTATTGTTACATGCACACACCTAAGGGCTTCCCAGGTGGTGCTAGTGGTAAAGAACCTGTCTGCCAGGAGAGGAGAAGTAAGAGATGAGGGTTCGATCCCTGGGTGGGGAAGACCTCCTGAAGGAGGGCATAGCAACCCACTCCAATATTCTTGGCTGGAGAATCCCAGACAGAGGAGCCTGGTGGGCTCCATGGGGTCATAAAGAGCTGGACACAACTGAAGCTACTGAGCACACACACACCTAACGCACATTTATCCTCAGAGAGCTGGTGGTTTAAGATCTGGCATAAACTCCCTCAAGGTTATTTAAGCCTTGCTTAAAAACATGAGTTTCCTGAACGTTTTTCTTGAACTCTTTAAACAGTCACAGGTAACTAATCATCTCAATTTTCAGGGCAGCGCGGTGGGATGAGAGTCACTGCCTATACTTTATAGAGGGAGGAACGGAATGTTGGGATGAGCAGGTCTGGGAGATTCTACAAAAGCGTCTTTTCCCCAGACAGTACTCCTCCAAACTCTTCCGATTCCCTTATTATTCTGACAAAAGAGCCAGTGAACCATGTCCTCCAGCTGTTCTCCTCCCACTTATCCCTATAAAAAGGAAACACACACACCACCCCGGAATGGAAACCATTACTATCCAGGAATAAAGTCTCTAGGAGGTAATGGCTGTCACTGCTCTGAGTCTCCTGAGTTATTAACAGGACTGGACCACTCCAGCGCAGGAGGGAAGGCGTCACCTGCTTCTCTTCCGAGGCTCTAGAGCTGCCCCGCAGGGCCAGAAGCAGGTGACTGGCACTCCAGACCGCTGTTCAAGAATTAAGGGGGAGGAGCAAGGTTCCCCCCGACCCCGGGGGAGGGGGAGGATTCTCTACAGGGCCGACCTGTTTCCTCTTCCCCTGGAATTACATCCTAACTTCCCAAATGCTTGCTATCTCGCTTATAAGAGAACACAATCAAGGATTTGAGAGGGCGGAGGCATGAGAGAATCCCTCAACTTCAGGGTTTTAAGACATACAGGTGAAGGGCTGACACAGAGAAAGAGATCAGCAATCAGCCACGTTAGACGTCCGAGAGATGGGACCTTGAGCAACGCTGAGGCTCTGCTGACTACCGTGTTTCCCTGCAAGTCTAAGGCTGAATTTACAAAAGCCAAACTTTGAAAACTTTAATCAGAAGGCTTTCAACGGAGATACGTTTTAAAAAGATTACCTTTTTCACAAGGGTACCTTGATTCAGCGATTCCAAAGGTCAAACAAAATCGTCTTTTAAAAAAAATCACAAAGTACGTGGTCTTACAAAAAAAAAAAAAAAAGCAAGCATAATTGAATGCACCCTGGAAGAGTTCGCAAAAAAAAAAAAACCACCACCAACAAACTCAATCGGCTTCTTCTCTACGTAAAAGCCTAATAAGCCCTGCGTTTCAGCTGACCCTAAACTAGTACACTGCAGAAGTGTTTAAAAATAGCACACAGAAAACTACCGGAGGAAACAATTCCGGAAGTTGACTTATCTTCTTGAAACCGGCGGCTTTCGTTGTTTCGAGATTAAAAAAAAAAAAAAAAAAAAAAAAAAACCATTCCACCCCAAATCAAATCACCCGAACGACAGTGAGAAAAAAACAGGAAAAAAAAAAAAAAACCACTTAAAGTTCTGATTTGCCCCTTCCCTGTAGCCTTCCTACCAGCACCACACCACCCTCCCCAGCATAATAAAATGGTAAATAACGGGCACTGGCTGCTCGGGTCCACGAGGCAGCCGCGGCGGCGGAGGAGGGCGCTGGGCTGGGCAGGAGGGAGCCCGCGGGCCCCCGGGCCTGGCGGCGCCCAGGCTGGAAGGGGCTTCCTGGGGGTGGGGGTCGGCGATCGGCGCCCCGAACGACCGCGCCGGGCCCCGCTGCTTTGTCTGGGCCGGCATCGGGGCCCAGCCCGGGCGCCCCGGGCCCCGCGCCTCCCAGCCCAAGGCTTCCCCCCGGCGCCCGGCTCTCCCTCGGTCGCACCGCGGGGCTCCGAGCCCCGCGTCCCCCCGGCGCCCCGACCCCCGCGCTGGGGCCCTCGGCGGCAGCCGCACCTGCATGCCCGGGGCCCCGGGGTCGACCCCCGTGTCCAGGACGGCGATGAGCACCCCTCGCCCGTCATACTCCGGGTAGCGGCACAGGAAGGCCGCGGCCCCGGTCTCCTTCTTCGGGAGGAGGCCGTGAAAAGGGAAGGGCTCCTCGGTCGCGGCGGTGGCCATGGACGCAGGCTGCAGGGTGGCGGGGAGGCAAACGGCCGGGCTGCGCGCGGACGAGCGGCGGCGCGAGGACAACCCGGGCGGCCGCGGGCCTGGGTTAGGAGGGGAGGTGCGGACGGGGTGGGCGGGGCCAGCCTCCGGCCAATAGCAGAGCCGCCTTGGAGGGCCGGCCAATCCCGCACCGCTACGTCAGAGCCGACGGGCCGCTCTCCGGAAGCCGAGCCCGAGCGATGCCCGGGGCCGCAGAGAAGGGGGCGGAGCCTGAGGCGTGGCCGGAGCGTTTCGGGGGCTGGAGCCCCCGGGGGCCCTTAAACCGGAGAGACGCGCGGGGCGGGGGTTTTTTTTAGGGGGCGGGTCGGCTTCTAAGCAGAGGGTCCGCGTATCCCCGCCGCACCGCGGGGACAGAGAAGGAAGGGGGGCTAAGTGGGGGCTTGCCCTCTGGAGAAGCGGGAAGCCCCCTTCTGACCGTCGATGGCTTCTGAACGTGCAGGTGTGGGTGGATGAAACTTTGCGGTCAGCTGCGGCGGAACCCCCCGGTGGACCCGGAGCAACGGGAGCCCCTTAAACCCCTTAGGTGTGTCGGATATTGGCGAAAAGCCAGGAGAACAATTTTTTGATTTGGGAGAGTGGGAGTGATTTTTCTGTTGGGAGCTCTTTGATTCAGTGGAGTCGGGCTGGTGTTCCCCTGTCTCGAAGGTGTGTCCCTTTGAAGGACGGTGGTGGTGGTGGTGGGCACGGGCCAGGGCTGCAGTCTGCAGTCCACAGGAAGCGAGTTGCTGGCCATTCCATCGGCCTCTGTAGCCAGTAACAAAGCACCATCCCGAAGTGGGCCCCTCCTATCCTCCTGTCTTACCCTGGACTTCCGTGATTTCTGAAACCCTTTTTTTTTTTTTCTTTTTTCTCCCCCGCCCAGCCCCGCCCCCGGCCCCGACTCTCTTTAAGTTGGTGTTCCTGGTTGATCACTCAGGTTCGTCACTCAGCTGAAAGTGAAAGTCACTCAGTCTTGTCCACTCTGCGAACCATGGACTGGATCTAGCCTGCCAGGCTCCTCTGTGCATGGAATTCTCCAGGCAAGAATACTGGAGTGGGTTGCCATTCCCTTCTCCAGGGGGGATCTTCCCCGACCCAGGCATCGAATCTGGGTCTCCTGAATTGAAGGCGATTTCTTTACCATCTGAGCCACCAGGGAAACCCTGATAGAGCCATAATTGGCAGTTTTCCAGATTAAGAGTGGCTGCTATCAATTGTTCCATGCTGCCNGGGCGGCCGCGGGCCTGGGTTAGGAGGGGAGGTGCGGACGGGGTGGGCGGGGCCAGCCTCCGGCCAATAGCAGAGCCGCCTTGGAGGGCCGGCCAATCCCGCACCGCTACGTCAGAGCCGACGGGCCGCTCTCCGGAAGCCGAGCCCGAGCGATGCCCGGGGCCGCAGAGAAGGGGGCGGAGCCTGAGGCGTGGCCGGAGCGTTTCGGGGGCTGGAGCCCCCGGGGGCCCTTAAACCGGAGAGACGCGCGGGGCGGGGGTTTTTTTTAGGGGGCGGGTCGGCTTCTAAGCAGAGGGTCCGCGTATCCCCGCCGCACCGCGGGGACAGAGAAGGAAGGGGGGCTAAGTGGGGGCTTGCCCTCTGGAGAAGCGGGAAGCCCCCTTCTGACCGTCGATGGCTTCTGAACGTGCAGGTGTGGGTGGATGAAACTTTGCGGTCAGCTGCGGCGGAACCCCCCGGTGGACCCGGAGCAACGGGAGCCCCTTAAACCCCTTAGGTGTGTCGGATATTGGCGAAAAGCCAGGAGAACAATTTTTTGATTTGGGAGAGTGGGAGTGATTTTTCTGGTTGGGAGCTCTTTGATTCAGTGGAGTCGGGCTGGTGTTCCCCTGTCTCGAAGGTGTGTCCCTTTGAAGGACGGTGGTGGTGGTGGTGGGCACGGGCCAGGGCTGCAGTCTGCAGTCCACAGGAAGCGAGTTGCTGGCCATTCCATCGGCCTCTGTAGCCAGTAACAAAGCACCATCCCGAAGTGGGCCCCTCCTATCCTCCTGTCTTACCCTGGACTTCCGTGATTTCTGAAACCCTTTTTTTTTTTTTCTTTTTTCTCCCCCGCCCAGCCCCGCCCCCGGCCCCGACTCTCTTTAAGTTGGTGTTCCTGGTTGATCACTCAGGTTCGTCACTCAGCTGAAAGTGAAAGTCACTCAGTCTTGTCCACTCTGCGAACCATGGACTGGATCTAGCCTGCCAGGCTCCTCTGTGCATGGAATTCTCCAGGCAAGAATACTGGAGTGGGTTGCCATTCCTTCTCCAGGGGGGATCTTCCCCGACCCAGGCATCGAATCTGGGTCTCCTGAATTGAAGGCGATTTCTTTACCATCTGAGCCACCAGGGAAACCCTGATAGAGCCATAATTGGCAGTTTTCCAGATTAAGAGTGGCTGCTATCAATTGCTCCATGCTGCCCCAGTGGCCCTTTAATGATTTTTCTGTCTGTATTCATGCCAGGGTAATCTCTGTCTTTGTGAGGATGTGCCAAGGATGAATGCTTTTGGCAATCTGGTCAACCTTTAAGGTCAGCTTCTCAGAACAATTTTAAACTCATAAAATATAGAGAATTACAGAAGAAATTATGTTGAAATAGCTATCAAAATATGAAAACCAACTTTGTTATACAGAAATAGTTTTATACATGTGTGTATGTAGTTATACATACGCTTCTTTGCATAAACAGGAGCTACTGCCAAATCTAATACGTGCCCGTAATTGCACAACAGTAAAGAGCATAAATGATATTTTGAGACCTGTACTATGACAAGAAGCTGATTTTTATGGGTGACACAGGAACAAACAGTAATGCTAATACCACTCCAGTTATTACCTACACCTGTAATTGAAGGAAATACTTAAAGGTTAGTGGAAGTTAAGCTGTATTTATCTTTCTCTACTCAAGTTTTTGAACCCCTCAGATTCTATCATGGACTCCAGGTTATGAATGCATGGTGTCAAGGGAAATCCTATGTACACCAGTTTCCACTTCACAGGATTGGGGGATTCTCCATGAAGTCTCAAAAATTACCATAAAAGCTGTGCAGTTTCTTTGAATTGATTACTTGCCTGTTCATTCTACTCTGTAAGTCTTAGAGAGGCACGTTCCCTTTAGTGAAGAGGAAACAGGATAGTTAAAAGTTTTCCTTCCTATTCCCAACTGTGTTTATGTTACCTCAAAAAAGGACTTACAGTGATTGAGAAAGAAAAGGGAAGGACAAACTCAGAAGACATTCAAGAAAAGCACATAGTGACAGAGTGGAATAGCTTCCAAGTTCAACGTTCAACTGTTGTCCAATCGTTTCATTTTACAAATGAGGAGCAAAGATAGGTTTACTGACTGCCACAGGTTACAAAATGAATTGATGAAACAGCTGGATCTCTATTCTGTCTGTCTTTGATTACCATACCAGTCGAACTCTGCTGGAGTGTCACCCAATGAATCGATGGGGAATGAACTGTTCACTGTGAAACCAAAGTGGCAAGCTTTTTATTAGACTCCTGTAACAGTGTTTAAAAAATTTCTTCTGCTTACATATCCCATAAAAATATTTTAGAAAGATTATGTGCCTTCTTATATAGTTTTAATGTAACTTAGAATTTGTCATCATGCTCTCAAGGAATAAAGGATGTAATATCTGACATTTAATAAATATTGACATTCTTTAAACTTCTATGTCATTCATTTAAATGTAGCTAGTTGAATGTTACTCTTTGATACTCTGTTGTTGTTTGACACTTAGCATTGTACCTCTATATAGGTGAACATATTCCATTTAAATTGTCAGACATTTAACATGGCTCTTTCTTGAAATTTTATCATTCTACACAGAATTTTATCCTAATGTAATTTATAATGGAAAGTCCTATTGATCATTTATTATCTGCAACAAAAATATGTATGTTAACATTTAAAAAATTTTCCTGGGATCAAAATGTCAATATTTTTCTTTTGGATTATCTTTCAATTATTGTCAGGTTGATCAAAACAATATACATCCTAAGCTTTACTATTTGATTAAGATAAAAATTACAGAACAAAAAGAAAATTCTTATTGAAAATGCAGGTCTTAAAAAGATGCATAAGATGCATGCTTTGGGGCTGTGATTAAAGATTTTGCTGACGATTTTTCAAATTGTCCATTTATTTGATGTCCAAGAAGCTGTTTCACCTGCAGGAGATGCACCATAGTAAGATGCCTTTTTATCTTTAAAGCAGGAGACCCAGCTGTGAAACAGGTGGGAAGGCAGTATGTCCTTCCATCACAGGCACGTCTTCAAGCAGGTCAATTTGGAAAAGAGGGATAGGACATTTAAGCCTTTGGAAATTGATTGGACTGAAGTTATCCAGGACTTTGTACCACAGTTTGAAGACCACTGCTTTTTAAAACTTCTGAAATCACTTGAGCTCAGGACAAAGTCATTTATGCTTTGTCTTGGAGCCCCAGTATTCTTCACTCTGTTTTTACCCCGGCTGCTCTCTGGATTTAATGACATTCCCAGCTAAGGCAACTCTTTCAGTGCTCAGTCCGTTTGTGCAACCGGACAAACAGCTCAACGGTTCATCCATCATTGGCTCTCCCAAGGAAACAATGAAGATACAGATAAACACAATGAGGGCTTAGGAATGGGGAGGAGGAGGAAGGGGAGGACGAGACACGGCAGGGTCAGGAGGGCAAGTTCTGGTATCCGGAGTGAAGTGCCAGGCGGGACGCCCGCACCTTCCCACGCAGCAGTGTCGGAGCGGGAAGCGCTGAGCCAGGTGTCCCCAGGCCCACCTCCCTTCCGCATCACCTGCGGGGCGTGGGGGCCAGCGTGCCAAGGCAGAGGCAAGGGCAACAGCAATCTCTTCCCCTGACTCACCTGCTTTGTAACTATTGTGGCACCGTATTATTTACAGAATATCCTTTGATTAAGCATCCCAGGCCGCGCCGAGATTGGGAACGCATCCCACGTGTCCAGATGCCTGGCTTGGCAATTCAGCGCCGTTTGCCAGCGAGGCCCTTCTTCTTAGGCGATGATCCCGGGGAGAAGGGACGAGAGGGACGCTCGGGTCCTTTGATATGAGCAACTTCCTTGACAGCCGACTGGGGCTGGAGGACTCCCCCCGCGGCTTTGCCAAGCCTTCGCTAGGCTGCGGGGCACCCAGCGCTGGCTTTTCTCATCTTTACTCAGGGGTCGGGCTCGCATCGCGCCCTCACGGCTCTCTCAAACCTTCGGCGGACTCTTCACCGTTTTTCCTCGCCCAGGCATTTCCCCTGATAGCATCCCTGCTCCTTGAAGCCAGGCTTGGCATCTGCTTCTCGGAGGATGCGAATTACAACACTCACACCAGGGAAACGGAGATTCAGGTGCTTTAGACTTAAGCACTGCCGCCCCCCGGAGGCAAAGGCAGTCCTTGCCTCGCGTACAGGCCCGCTGCCTGGACAATCTCCAGGGCACAGCCGGATGGACCAATGTGTTCCTCAAAGTTTAAGGCCCAGGTCTGCGCTTAGCTGTAAAGGAGGCTGGGAGATTAAGTTCTGACTTCTTGCATGGGCAGGCAGGACTGGTAATGTGGGAAATTCTATAACCATAGAAAGGCCGTTCCAAAGATGCTTCAGTTCAAAAGATTTGTTTATCATACTGGACAGTCACTATGCCAACATATAAATAATATCTATTCGTTTAGTCTTAAGACATATGATTCTAAATACTTTAAGTGATACTTGCCATCCTATTTCTATTTCTATTCTTTCTACCTCCGAACTCAAACAATGTAACACAGGTCCAGCTCTGAGAAACTTCAATAAGAGAAATAATAAACTAGATAATTTGGATCAAGACTTCTGCTGGGAATATTGAGGAGAAACTGGACGACATATGAAAAGTACCTGCTTGTAGGCCTCCTAGGGCTAGCAGTAGGGTGAAGAATTTCTGGAGTAGATATAAACCCAGAGCCTGGAGCCGAACATTTAGGACAGTCTTGCCTTTCAGGGCAAAGGGAAGTGGGGAGAAAAATCCTGGAAAAATTGAAAAAGTGAAGATCATGTGCCTTTGGGGGGGCATGTCAGAGGGCCGTTCATGTCTCCCCCATGCAGAAATTGGTACTGGGAGGTGGATGTGAGCTGCTGAAGCTGAAACTCCAATACTCTGGCCACCTGATGCAAAGAGCTGACTCACTGGAATAGACCCTGATGCTGGGAAAGACTGAAGGCAGGAGGAGGAGACAACAGAGGATGAGATGGTTGAATGGCATCACCGACTCAATGGACATGAGTTTGAGCAAGCTCTGGGAGATGGTGAAGGGCAGGGAAGCCTGGCATGCAGCAGTCCATGGGGTCGCAAAGAGTCGGACAAGACTGAGAACTGAACTGAACTGGGAGCTGGCTTTAGGAATCTGGAGACCTGACCTTTAGTCCTAGTTCACTGGTTTGTCATTTTAACAAGATATTGAACCTCTCTGGACTTCAGTTTACTCGTTTGAATGGGAAAGAGTTAAGGGAGCCCCCTTCCTTTGTAGTTATAGCGGGGTGGTGGGGGGGTGTGGAGGGGAGATTTTGAATCAATTTCAAAACAGTACATTTTATTATCAGTTAATCTAGGAAAGTTTAAACATGTCCCCCAGGGCATGTGCTCTTAGCATACTAAGGCTAGAGTTGTCAGTTCCTGAGAAATAGAATCAGTGTTATATAAATAGGACAAGTGTGAGTTTTTCACATAGGAGAGAGAGGTGCCTTTGGAAGGAAATAAATACTGGGAGAGATGAGATGCGTTTAACTGCAGATATTTAGTGCAGGTAAACAAGCACACACCACAGTGTAAGTCTCCCTCCATTTTCCTCTCGTTTCTGGGACCAGAGCTGCCCTTTACCCCTCTGATCAGCTGTCCCTGGGACCAGGGACCACCCCTTCCTTCTGCAGAATCAGTAGAAAGTAGGCAGAATAGCGAATCCATTGGCTTCCAGAGGACGTTTGGAGCCGGTAGACTTAACAGACACACAAAATACATGCAGTGGATTGGGACTGATTATTTGTGGAGATCGCGATGGTGGGTCCTCATTTAAGAAGTATGGGGAGAGCTGAGGCTTCCCTTCACACAAGGCACACGACCCCTGCTGTGTGGCCAGCAAGGATGTCCCTATGTTCTACCTGGCTGTAGCTGAAGGAACTAAGAGTCGTCCTATGCTCACGCGGATGAAAGAAGCAGACGGGCGTATTGTGTGTGATGGATGGTTGGAGCGAGTTTCTTGAAAGCTGGCTCTTGAGCCTCACTGCTGGGGGCCCGAGAACACTCCATTATCCAGGACTATCATATTCTCAGAAAAGCCCTAGCCCAGTGAGCTGCTGCTTTTGGTTTGATTACGGTGATCCCCCCATTTTGTTGTTTATCGCTAAGTCCTGTCCAACTCTCTGTGACCCCCTGGACTGTAGCCCGCCAGGCTCCTCTGTCCATGAGGTTTCCCAGGCAAGAATACTGGAATGAGTTGCCACTTCTTTCTCCAGGGGATCTTCCCGGACCAAGGATCAAACCCTCATTTCCTACATCGGCAGGTGGATTCTCTACCACTGAGCTACCCTCCTTATATTAAACACTTTTATTTCATAGTCTTTGGAATTTCGTCTTACTTAATTGAAAGAGCTTTACCTAGAACAGAGCATGTGGTATTTATTTTGTTCCACCCTCATTGTTATATGTATCAGTTAGCAAACACATTGCTCCCACTGAATCCCAGAACAGTAAATCACGCTTACGTGGACAGACATTAATTAAAGCTGTGCAATGCAGGAACTACCCAAGGACAGTTCCTGCCCTCTGAGACGTCACTGCAGGAGGCATCTCAGAGCCGTGGGTCTCTCTCGACAGGACAGGCACAGGCCAGACCAGCCCAACCGCTGCAGCTCTTGATATTTTCACACCTGCATGGGATTTCTGAAGTCCCACCCATCTGCCCAAACTCAGAGTGCCAGGAAAACTTGTTAGGTTCAGTATCCAATTAAAAGCCAGTCCTAATGATGGTCCCAGGGCTTCCCTGGTGGCTCAGCTGATAAAGAATCTGCTTGCAATGCAGGAGACCTGAGTTCGATCCCTGGGTTGGGAAGATCCCCTGGAGGAGGGCATGGCAACCCACTCCAGTGTTATTGCCTGGACAATCCCCATAGACAGAGGAGCCTGGCGGGCTGCAGTCCATGGGGTCGCAAAGAGTCAGACATGACTGAACGCCTAAGCGCAGACAGCATAATGATGAGCCCAAATTTCCTGACTCGATGGAGAGAGGCCAAGAATTTGCGAGTAAAAGCACTTAGAAGCTAAGGGGTCTTGCCTCTGGGGACTGGCTCTGCCACTCATTAGCTTCATGACCTTTAAGAAAGGCCTCAGTATCCTCAACTACAAATCTGAAGGTTTTATCAGGTTAAATGAGAAAAAGTACCTTCCACAGAGACAATAAATAATCAAATAATCACTATTATTACAGCTGGCTCGGATGCCTTAGTGACTCAGTATGTGGGGCCGATCATATCATTTGGCATCCCGCCACCTAAAGGTAAGACTTCCAGAGAGCAGACGAATCAATTTTTTAAAAAAAGGATTATTTAGTTTCTAAGAAATGGTCTGTAAAAATCTACTGAGGCTAGGCTTCCCTGGTGGTGCAGGGAAGATTAAAAGTCTGCCTTGCAATGCAAGGGGCACCAGTTCCATTCCCGGCCCGGGGAAGATCCCACATGCCATGGAGCTACTGAAGCCCGTGTGCCTAGAGACCATGCTCAATGAATCAAAGAAAAGCAAGAAAAGTCACAGCAAAGAGAAGCCTACACACCGCAACGAAGCAGCAGCTAGAGAAAGCCCACATGCAGCAATGAAGACCCAGCTCAGCCCGAAAGAAATAACTAAATAGAAAAAAAAGAAAAAATCAACTGAGAAATGTAGTAAGGAGAACTTACACACCTGTTTTCTTGAGGTAAATAGATCAGACAGCTTGCTCCATTGTTGGTGAAATGTAACATGGACAGATAAGGTGGTTTGTTTTTTTTTTTTTAACTACTCCTAGAACTTAGAATTTTAAAAATTAATTCGCTTTAACTAAATACACCTCCAGTCTCAAAGAATTACAAAGTGTCAGACGTGACTGAGCGACTAGAAGCATGACAACATATTCGCTAATTTTTCTTTATCCATTCACCTATTGATGAACGTTTGGTTGTTTCCGTATCCTGGCTATTATGAATAATGCTGCAAAGATCATGAGACTATAGATGTCTCGTCAAGATCCTGATTTCAATTCTTTGAATATATACCCAGAAGTGGGTATCAGCTGCATCATTTAACATTCCCATCAAGAGTGTACAAAGGTTCCAATCTTGCCATATCCTTGCCAACACTTCTCTTTTTAAAATTTGTTGTAACAGCCTGACAGGTGTGAGGTGATACCTCATGCACCTTTGATTATAATTAAAAGCATTGTCATTCCACTGCTCTGAAATAGAGACCAATAGCCAAAATTAAACTTTTACTATGGATTAGAATTTCATACACAAGCTTTTTATCTAGCATTGCAGTATTCTCATTTTCAGAGTTTAAAACATTTATAGACATGATCTCTATATAGTTCCATCAATATACCAAATTTTTAGAAACATTCCCAATTTTTAACCATTTCAATTGTTTCTTAGTGATTAAATGATTGTGATATTCACAGCTGAGA
Organism: Aepyceros melampus; assembly: GCA_006408695.1. Taxonomy (NCBI): domain Eukaryota; kingdom Metazoa; phylum Chordata; class Mammalia; order Artiodactyla; family Bovidae; genus Aepyceros; species Aepyceros melampus. The sequence continues at coordinate 505,529 of SJXQ01003388.1, forward strand.
GCTGACGATAGACGAAAGTAAACTGCAGAGCTACACATTGTAGGAAAGCGTGCTGCAGTTGCCACAAGGGTAAAATAATTAGAATTATCCTTAACAGGGCTAAAATGTCATATACAAGCTTTAATTCTATTTCTGTGTCTGTGTGTATAAATTCTGGAAAATGTTGCTGATCAAAACCAGTTCATTTGGGTTTATTCACGGGGCTTTGCCTTTGCAACAGTGCCACCGTCTGGTTAGAATTTGCCTTTACAGGCTGGTGTCCCACCTTGCTGGGTAACTTGTGATTCTGTTGCAGTGAGTGAGTTCTGGTAAATCAGTCTCAGCAGAGCACCACCCTAAAGATGCTGGTCTGATAGGTGCTAGAGGACAAAAAGCATAGGGGATGCTAGAAACATAAAAACCTAAGAAGCTATGTCAAGTATATAAACAAAAGAAACGGAGAGCGTTAGTCGCTCAGCCCTGTCTGACTCTTTGCGACCCCATGGATTGTAGCCCGCCAGGTTCCTCTGTCCCTGGAATTTTTCAGGCAAGAATCCTGGAGTGGGTTTCCATTCCCTTCTCCAGGGGATTTTCCCGACCCAGGAATAAAACCCAGGTCTCCTGCACTGTAGGCAGATTCTTTACCATCCGAGCTACCAGGGAAACAAAACCAGACTTGTAAACTTGGAATGCTCCTTTACTTCTAATTGACCCTTTCTCTTTTAGAAAGATGTGATGGAACTATTTTTTTTTTTTTAGTTGGAGCAGAGGGGAACACTCAGTGTCAGGAACAGCTGGACGAATCATCCTTGAACTGCAGAAGGATGACTGTGCCATGATATTTGCATGTAGAACTTTGGCACGTGTTCCTTTGTGGACTGTCATCCACAGTTCCTGTGTCATTTCCATCTTCTACCTTCTACAGCCCTTCATTCCTGAGGAACCACCCTCCCCGTCCCCTAGATTTGACATTTCAGTGGATTCCCCAGGATGTACAACCTTCTTAGTTGAGGATTGAGGAAGGTACCCAAACTGGCGGGGGCAGGTGGTATGCCAGACTCCTCCTGGCTGCGAGGCAAAGCCAGGCACCGCGTGTGTTAAGAGCTAGGTCACTTGCAAGAAGTCTAATACAATAGCCTCTTAGGTTTTCTGAGCAATGTGTCTCGTGCACAATAGGTACCTCATAACTATTTAGGATTAATGGTTTCTAGGACTGACATCATGGATGTCATCTTTGCAGCCCACCATTCTGCCTACACGTACATGTGTGTGCCTCGTCGTGTCTGACTCTTTTGAGACCCCATGGGCTGCAGCCTGCCGGGCTCCTCTGTCGTCACAATTTTCCAGGCAAGTATACTAGAATGGATTGCCATTTCCAGCAGTCCAGATCTCCAGGGGATCTTCCCAACCCAGGGATCAAACCCAGGTCTCTTGCATCTCCTGCATTGGCAGGCGGGTTCTTTACCACTGCTCCACCTGGGAAACCCACCATTCTGGCTAGAGAGATGAAAATTTTGAGACAACAAGCCATCCCTGTATTTCTAAGTATGAATCTATCCAAGGAAACAATCTAATATCGTCAATTTCCTACCAGAGTGCAGTTTCCCATTGTTTACGCTGAATCCCATTGAGCATACCTACATGAGGACCGCTCAGACAATTCCCTGTGGCACCCCCCCAAATGGGAAGGCATCTGTGTGGTCTCAGCTGGGAAAGCATGCTAAAAACGTCCTCACTTTGTCATTGAATAAGTTTTTTTGGAACGTGTACTCTCCAAACGAGATGCTGCTTACATTCTTTTTTAGTAAGGTGTTTCACGTTTCCCGTCTATTTCTGGAGGATGCAGGGTCTTTAAATACAAGGTAAGGACTTGTTTTTGCTAGCTAAAAATAGTCACTGTTTTAATTACAGAGTGAAATGATCAAAGAGGAGAATTTCTTCACCAAATATCTGAAAAGATTTACTCCTGAGATTAAAAATTGATGCAGACACGTGGAAATATTAGCTCAGCAGAAAAATTACTTTCCACTCTAACTCAAAAAATAGGCTAACAAAGCTGACCCTCAAAGGGGGTTGTTTATAGCTGATTTTTGACGATAAGCTGAAAATTTACATATAAACAATGGCAGGGGGGTGGCGGTGGGATGGGAGAGTGGAGGTGGGGGTGAGGGATGGGTAATCAGGTTATATGGAAGCTTATAATAAGGGGCAGGTAGTCTGAACACCAAAAGATTACTGTTAACTAAGGAAAACCAGGAAATCTCAAGTTAAGAAATATATGGCGCTGTTGTGCTACATATATGTATGGGAAGATGCAAGAATCTGGGCTTCCTGAAATCATTCGTTTAATAAGTGTCTCAGCTATCTGGCACCAGCATCCTGTGATCTGATTTTTCCACCTGCTTCGCTCCTCCTCATAGTGGGGAGTGGTTGCAGACGGACAGCTACCAGATCACAGGCATTGATTGTTTTTTGGCCTGGGCGCCCGGTGGGTTCAGAAATTCACATTTGGAGGGCCAGAATAGCTGATGGCTGTGGCATCCTTGTTTATTGCTGTGGCAGGAAAGACTCCATTTCATAGGGCTGATGTGCGGAGGCTGCCGGTGACCTCACTGCCAGCAGCTGGGACCCAGTGCTTCCTGCAGGGGGATCTTGGCAGCATCTCTTTGAGTTCACTACAACCCCATGGCGTCCACATCTGTATTCAGCTCCCCCTAGGTTTTCAGAAGTGTCTCCACACTAAAAGTTCTTTCTGATTTTAACTTTAGTGTATAGTCTGAACTTCTAGTCTGAACCAAAACAACAACTACAAAAAACACATTTATTGAGGGCCAGGGATAATCTGCCTGCAGGAGACACAGGATATTTGGCTTTGGGTTTGGGTTTGGGTTCAATCCTTGGGTTGAGAAGATCCCCTGGAGAAGAAAATGGTAACTGACTCCAGTATTCCTGCCTGGAAAATCTCATGGACAGAGGACCCTGGCAGGCTACAGTCCATGGGGTCACAAAGAGTCAGACACTACTGAGCATGAGGCTTCCCGTGATTACAGACATTTTCATAAACATCAATGGACGATATATTACAAATCTCTATATGAAGCTCAGAAAGGCAGAGCTTAAGACAACATGCCTGTTTGGCATGGATACTGCTGATTAAAAAAAAGCCTAATGTCAGAGATGAGAGTTAAGTTTTATTTCAGCCCGTGAGACAGCATTTCAGGTAGCTCTGAGAAACTGCTCCAAGCTGCAGCAAGTTTCTGCAAGGGGAGGAGCTAGGAAATGTAGGAGTTTTGCAACAAAAGGCAGGTACTTGGGAACATCAAAAGATACTGCTAATTAAATAAACTGGATATGTCTAGGGATTTAGGGCTTTTCTCTGAGAAGAGGCAAGAGCCAGGGCTCTCTGAGGTCATTCCTTTGGTATGCGCCTCAACTCTCTGGGGCCAGTATCCTGTCATATCAGTGCTCAAAGCAGGGAGTGGCTGCACTCTGCTGGCTGCTAGAAGGCAGCCCTGAGTTCCCTCAGGGCTCAAGATGGAGGGCTGCAAAGGCGGATGGTTGTGACACCCTTGTTTACTGCTCTAGCAGAAAATTCTCCATTGCTCAATACCTACATCATCGCCACTGTGAAATCCTTCATGCAATGAGGCAGAGGTAATTTAGTAATTAAAGTAAGTCAAAGAACACATCCGATGCTCTTTGTACTGTCCACCTGATGAAGATGAACTTAGGACCAGACACTATGTGGTAAAGAATCCACCTGCCAAGCAGGAGACGCAGGTCCAATCTCTAGGTCAGGAGGAGGAGATGGCAACCCACTCCAGGATTCTTGCCTGGGAATCCCATGGACAGAGGAGCCTGGTGGGCTACAGTCCATGGGGGCACAAAAAATCCTACGTGACTTCGTGACTAACCAACAACAAACGGCAACCATGTTAGAACTAGTGAGTTCTAAGTTACCCCTTTAAACATGCTGCTGCTGCTAAGTCGCTTCAGTCATGTCCGACTGTGTGTGACCCCATGGACGGCAGCCCACCAGGCTCCCGCGTCCCTGGGATTCTCCAGGCAAGAACACTGGAGTGGGTTGCCACTTCCTTCTCCAATGCATGAAGGTAAAAAGTCAAAGTGAAGTTGCTCAGTCGTGTCCGACTCTTTGTGACCCCATGGACAGCAGCCAACCAGGCTCCTCCATCCATGGGATTTTCCAGGAAAGAGTACTGGAGTGGGGTGCCATCGCCTTCTCCTTTAAACAGGCCAATTTTCCCTTAAACTCATTTTGGGCTTTTTGCCTAGAAAATCCTCAGCTGTTGCTTCTGACTGTCTTGGCTCCATCCTTACCAGCCGACATCTGTCCTAAAATTGATTTACCTTCGCTTTCAGACCCGGTGGATCCCATCTTTGTGTCTCCATCACAAGCGTCCATCTGTCTGCTGTTAATCTCCTCCCCTCTCCCTTCTGCGGCTCTTTCTGCTTTCAGAGCCCTGGTAGTGCAGGGCTCTTGTCATAGCTAGTTTGACCAGCCTCTTCCAGCTCTTAAGGGAAGGAAGGCACCTCGTAGGGGTAGATTTGGCTTCCGTGTCACTCAGCTTGCCTGGTGGACATTGTCTGTACAAGGTGGGACGCAGTCCTCATCTTGGATGACGTGGATTTGGCTGGAGGAGCATCGGTCCATGTGTGAGTCGGCAAAGGAGTCTACAAGACCAGTCCCTCTGTGTGGGATTACAAAGTGGGTGTCAGGACAGGCACAGGGAGACGTAAGTCAACTGTACTTAGGGGCAAAGCATTTACAACAAAGCTCTCAAGTTGGTGGGCACGTGAATCTCTAAGCATAAATCCCAAATATGTCCAATGACAGAGATGAAATTGTTTTCAGCATCCACTGTCGCCTCTTTCTGCCCACCTGATTTACATACGCTTTTCTAACTGAATGTTAGAAGTTTGAGTTAATAGGAGGAGTTCCCAAAACTGACACAGATAACAATTTGCTATTAGAGACTTTTGGTAATTAAACTACTCATGTTTTAAGATGATGCTTTCGAATTGTGGTGCCAGAGAAGACTCTTGAGAATCCCTTGGACTGCAAGGAAATCAAAACAGTCTATCCTAAAGGAAATTAACCCTGAATATTCATTGGAAGGACTGATGCTGAAGCTGAAACTCCAATACTTTGGCCAGCTATGCGAAGAACTGACTCATTAGAAAAGACCCTGATGCTGGGAAAGATTGAATGTAGGAGGAGAAGGGAAGGACAGAGGATGAGATGGTTGGATGGCATCACCAACTCAATGGACATGAGTCTGAGCATACTCTGGGAGATGGTGAAGGACAGAGGAGCTTGGGGGTTGCAGTCCATGTGGTCTCAAAGAGTCAGACATAATGTAGCAACTGAATAACAACAAGAAGAGTCTGGGCCCCACACTCCTTTCCTTCTGCCTATTAATCTAAGAAGAGTTTCATGGTGCAGAGATTTTGTCTACAGGCTTTCACTTCTACTACACACAAGGGTTAATTCTTTCTTCTTTGACCGAATCTTGGGGTCATGTGGGATCTTAATTCCCCAGCCAAGGATCAAATCTGTGTCACCTGCATTGGAAGTCTTAACTACTGGACTGCCAGGGAAATAAATGCCAAGGGTTAATTCTGATGGAGGTTACCCTCCTCTGTCCTATTGTTGAGTAAGACAAGACCTCATAGCTTTTCTTAAATAATTGAAATAAGCATAGAGGGTTGGACCATAAAGAAAGCTGATCACTGAAGAATTGATGCTTTTGAACTTTGGTGTTGGAGAACACTCTTCAGAGTCCCGTGGACTGCAAGATCAAGCCAGTCCATCCTAAAAGAAATCAATCCTGAATATTCATTGGAAGGACTCATGCTAAAGCTGAACTCCAATACTTTGGCCAGCTATGCGAAGAACTGACTCATTAGAAAAGACCCTGATGCTGGGAAAGATTGAAGGCAGGGAGGAGAAGGGGGTGACAGAGGATGAGATGGTTGGATGGCCTCACCGACTCATTGGACATGACTTTGAGCACACTCCAGGAGTTGGTGATAGACAGGGAAGCCTGGCGTGCTGCAGTCCCTGGGGTCACAAAGAGTCGGACACAACTGAGCGACTGAACTGACAGAGCCCCTTAAGTATGCTTCACGATTATTAAACACTAGTATCTACAGAGAAATAAGGACAAAAGTGACAAAAGAAAAAACTTAGAAGTTGCTAAGACTCCCCAAAGAAGTCACCATTGATGTTCATTGGAGCAAAACACACCTTCTTTTCTTTCCTTCGCTGCAAACTCCTCTCCTTGTTGACAAGCTTCATACTACCTTCTTTTCTTTTTTCCTTCCAGAATTAGTGGGCTTTGGTCTCCCTTTCTTATAAAATAAGGCCACCCCTACGTCTTCACTTCTCAGTTGTTTGACTCTTGAACTTAAATGAGTCATCCTTTTAATTTTGGAGTTTTTTGATTAACCTCTTGGGGGCAGCAATCCCTCAGTTCTTTAGGATATTTCCCCAGGTTAGACGATGTTAAATTTCAAGTAAATCAACATTGGCTTATTTGTTTTGTTTTTCCCATTTGAGTTTGTTATGATGTCACTGTTAGTTTCTGCCTCATTCCATTAACTAAAATAGCAAACCGATGAATCAAATTCAGATGTCTTTGTAACTGAACAAATTTGCATGTTCAATGAAGAAGCAGTTGATAAACTGACTTGCAGTTTCATTTAGCTCATTTTCATCCTTCTGAAAATCTATAGGGAAAAATTCACCTTTCCCTCATTAAGCGACCCAAAGAGTTGGATTATTATTCTTGAATTGCTTTGTGTGTTTGTCTCCATAGCTGATTGCAACCTTCGTGAGATCAAGGACTACAAATTACAGTTCCATTTATATTTTTTCCATTTATTTGTAATTAGCCTGGTACTCATGAATGTATTTACGTAGGCAGTGAATAGTGAGAATGCTATTGGCTTGAATTGAATTATATTCTTTTAATGGATATTTGTGTCCATTTTAGAAAAGGCACAATGCTAGATAATTAGAACACAAAGATAAATAAGATATAACCCCCATCATTCTCAAGGACCTCACACGTCTTTACCTTTGTGTCCTAAGTCTCTGTGCTTTGTTTCGAGTAGGTAACTAGAGACACATGGTTCGCAATGGAAATGAGATGGTGAGCTTTGCGGGGGCTTCCCAAGTGGTGCAGTGGTAAAGGATCCACCTGCCAATGCAGGAGATACAAGCAGTGCAGGCTGCAGCCTTGGGTCAGGAAGGTGCCCTGGAGAAGCAAAATGGCAATCCACTCCAGTGTTTTCGCCTGAAAAATTCCATGGACAGAGGAGTCTGGCATGCTCCTCTGGGCTCTCAGAGTCGGACACATGCCTTTGCAACTGAACAACAATAACAACACTGTAGATAGTTTCAGGTGAGAAGGTGATTTAAAAACACCTTAGAGCTTATGGAGGCAATCTCTCATTCAGTTCAGCCACTCAGTCGTGTCCGACTCTTTGCGACCCCATGAATCGCAGCACGCCAGGCCTCCCTGTCCATCACCAACTCCCGGAGTTCACTCAGACTCATATCCATCGAGTCAGTGATGCCACCCAGCCATCTCATCCTCTGTCATCCCCTTTTCCTCCTGCCCCCAATCCCTCCTAGCATCAGAGTCTTTTCCAATGAGTCAACTCTTCGCATGAGGTGGCCAAAGTACTGGAGCTTCAGCTTTAGCATCATTCCTTCCAAAGAAATCCCAGGGCTGATCTCCTTCAGAATGGACTGGTTGGCTCTCCTTGCGGTCCAAGGGACTCTCAAGAGTCTTCTCCAATATCTCATTACTGTGTCACAAAGCTTTGATAGTCATTGCACGAAAGAACCTCCCTGGTTAGTCTACAAATCTGGAGAATTTCCTCTGTGCAACTGTTGACATCTTTCATATATGATATATATATAAAACATATACACACATACACACGATATATAATATATATATACACACATGCTAAATATACATATATACACACCCATGTATACACATATACGCTATACTTAATAGGGTTTTCCCAGTGGCTCAACAGCAAAGAATCTGCCTGCAACGCCGGAGACTCGGGAGACAAGGGTTTGAACTCTGGGTTGGGAAGATCCCCTGGAGGAGGAAATGGCAACCCACTCCAGTATTGCCTGGAAAATCCCATGGACAGAGGAGCCTGGCAGCTACAGTCTGTGGGGTTGAAAAGAGTTGGACAGGACTGAGTATGCACAACAATTACTACTAGGATATATAATATATACACTTTATAAACAGTGTGTGTGTATTGTACATTATAGACACATGTGTACATGTGTATACATAGCATATATGCACAGATATAAGATATATAATGCATATATCCTTTGTATATATAAACAGATAGATATCTTTATATATAAGCATTATATATATTATCTGTACAAATGTATATTATGTATGTATGTACAGAAATGTATATATAATTATCTGTGTATTCATATATAGAGTATGGGCTTCCCTGGGGGCTCAGACAGTAAAGATTCTGCCTGCCCATGCAGGAGACCTGGGTTCAGTCCCTGGATTGGGAAGATTCCCTGGAGAAGGGAATGGCAACCCACTCCAGTATTCTTGCTGGGAGAATTCCATGGACTGAGGAGCCTTGTAGACTATATAGTCCAGGGGATCACAAAGAGTTGGACACAACTGAGCAACTTCCGCTTTCACATGCGTTCATCTCTAGAATATATCCATATTTGTATATGTACCTGTATAGCTCCATTAGAATGTCAACAGGACTCTATGTTCTCGTGTTGGTAAAACGGCACCTACGCTCTCACAAAGCTCTCGTGACGATGTCAGTTTTCTGCTTTGCAAATATTTCTGGAACTTATTGTTTCTGGTTCAAGATCGCCTCTACTCTAAGGCTCCCTTTGGACTCTGTCTGAAGCTGTTATGGTCTTTGTTTTCCCTTTTATTATAAAAGGAGATGGAAGAGGTGGCTACATCTCACCCAGAAATAGTGCTAGAATGCCAGGCAGCATTAACACGGAACTGAGGAGATGCGAAAGGAAACCATATTTTAGGATATTATTTTGGCTACATTTGTTAGCAGCTCCCAATTATTCTCCATTTTTCCATAGAGGGTTTACTTAATGACAATAATTGAGATTTTCATTTCTAGGGCAATTTAAAGTGTTTTACGAAGATTTCACACTGACTTATTATTATTAACCTCAGGGGGCAGAGGAATGCAGAGAAAACAGTGGGCAGAGAGAGTGAGCTCTTGAGAGGCTGAGAGGCTAAACACAGGAGAATACCTGCTACTCAAGAAACAAGGCATTTAATAGAAGCCACCTCGGGAGATTCATAAACACAGAAGCTTAATACATAACAAGCGCTGACTTGAGCTTTAAATATTAAAAGGGTAAAATTAAGACGTTTAAACACGCCTCAGGTTTTAGGCTGTTTTTAAACCACTTTAGGTGTACTTTCCCTTCTTAAAATATGAATTAACTGTGCCAATACAGGAGCGACTCCCCTTTGTAATCACTACAGGGAAAGCCTCAAAGTTAATGATACAGTTTCTATCTTATGCCACTCATCTTGCAGGCCCCCGCATCCTCACGCACTGCCCTCCACCATTTTTGGGCCCTTCAACTCTATTCTTAAAGCTCCTGGGGCATTTCTGAGTACAGCCCTAGTCACCAGCTACAATGATTGGTGATGTTCTGTCTATGCTTCCTAATGGAGCATGAAATATTTGGAGACAAAGACTGTACCTGATTCAACTTTCATGCCCATTATCATGGACAGTTTGCGACACATGGTGTTGAGGAAACAAAATCAAGGAAGGCATCGCATGTTTTTTCCCAACTCAGTTTTCCTTTTAAAAATCTCCGTGGTTGTCACTGAAATATTGGGCTGGGCAAAACGTTCATTTGGGTTTTCCATACTACCATACGGAAAACCCAAACGAGCTGTTTGGCCAACCCAATATTTACATGTTAAACAGTACCAGGATTTCCGTGTCACTTTTGTGCTAGGCATGTGGCTAGCTCCTTCTTGTTGAATTTCTGTGTTGGCCGAGAGACGGGTTGATGGCACATAGTGCCTCTCAGGCAGTCTGCAACCCTGGTGGGAAGTAGGCAAGCGAGGGAAATGTGTGCATGGTTTGAGATAGAAACATATTTCTCTCAGATACTCAGACAATAGAGTCTGAGTATTTCAAGCTGTTGTGGGGAGACGTTATAGGGCTTCCCTGATAGCTCAGTTGGTAAAGAATCCGCCTGCAATGCAGGGGACCCCAGTTCAATTCCTGGGTCAGGCACATCTCCTGGAGAAGGGATAGGCTACCCACGCCAGTATTCTTGGGCTTCCCTTGTGGCTCAGCTGGTAAAGAATCTGCCTGCAATGTGGGAGACCTGGCTTTGACCCCTGGGTTGGGAAGATCCCCTGGAGAAGGGATAGGTTACCCACGCCAATATTCTGGCCTGGAGAATTCCATGGAGAAGTCCATGGGGCTGCAAAGAGTCGAACACGACTGAGCAACTTTCACTCCACTTCATGGAGAGATGTAAACAAAATACGGTTTGTTTAGTTTAGGTTGAAAGTGAAGTTGTTCAGTCGCGTCTGACTCTTTGCGACCCCATGGACTGTAGTCTACCAGGTCCCTCCGTCCAGGGATTTTCCAGGCAAGAATACTGGAGTGGGTTGCCATTGCCTTCTCCAGGGGATCTTCCCGACCCAGGGATTGAACCTGGGTCTCCCGCATTGCAGGCAGACTCTTTACCATCTTGAAGACAGCACAAATGGACAATTTAAGATAAAATCCACCTTAGGTATTGCAATGGCCAGATTTTTTTGTTGTTGTTATCAAATAATTGCCAAGTCTGTTTTTTCTTTCCTATGCTGAAACAGTGAAAGCAGTTGTTTATTTGAGTCACTCAGATAATTGTCTTAGGTTTCCTTTCCTGATTCAAAAGTTTCGGGGATTAGATTCCCTTTCTATGACTAAATGATAGTCATAATGAAACCAATTTTTCAACAGAAGAACAATAAGGGGAGAACCTAGAATAGATATTTCAGGAGAAAAAGGAAAGTGAAAGTGTTAGCTACTCAGTTGTGTTCAACTCTTTTATGACCCCTGGACTGTACCCCACCAGGCTGCTGCCCGTGGAATACTCCAGGCAAGAATACTACAGTGGGTTGCCATTTCCTTCTTCAGAGGATCCTTCTGACCTAGGGATCGAACTCTGGTCTCCTGCATTGTAGGTAGATTCTTTACTGTCTGAGCCACCAGGGAAGCCCTTACAATAGATATTTCAGGAGAAGGAGGAGTTGAACTCCTCCTGGTTGTAAGGGTGGTGAGACTGGTCCCCACACTATTATCGGGAGTGTCCTAACAGCAGGGGTTCATTCAGGAATCTCTTTGGCTCTTCAAAGTGGTCTGAGGCTCAGGTTCGTATGAACCAGGCCCCAGCCTGGTGGGGCAGGGCGTAGGGTGGTGGTAGGGGGGCACACTGAAGGAAAAAGCTAGGGGCTGGGGCTTGAAGCACTTCCTTTCTTGGGTGATGAGTTGAGAGAGTGGCATTGACATACACATGGTACCACGTGGGAACTAGATAGCCAGTAGGAAGCTGCTGAGTATCACAAGGAGCTCACTGCCGTGCTCTGTGACGACCTAGAGGGGTGGCATGGGGGGAGAGGAGGGGGTTCCAAGAGGCAGGGGATATATGTATATATAAAGCTGATTCACTTTGTTGTACAGCAGAAACAAAGCAGTTATATTCCAACATAAAAAAAGACTGCCATGAAAATGCATTTATTTGGCAAAGCTACCATTTGATTGAATTACCCATTGTGTGTGCACATCCTAGTCAGATAGAATATAGAGTGAGCTTATTTCAAAGAAATAATTTTGCAAATTTTCACTGCTTCACCCTTGAGTCATTTTGCTATTTTTCACATAAAAACATTCAATTAATTATAAGACATTTCTCCTGGGCCATACCCTTTCAATCATTTAAAAGTATACAGGCTATAATTACATAATTATTGGCTGTTAAAATGTCAATGCTTAGTTTTTAAAATGCTAACTTAGATTTCAAAAGGAAGATATGCAACAGAAAAGTGTTTGTTGTATTTCAATTAGCACCATTACAGTAAAAGAATTTCTAGTCACATTACATAAACATCACTTTTTTTTCTCTGTTAAGGTGGAAGAAATAAGCAACTGTTCCTTCATCAATTATTCTCGTAATAACTTCAACATTATTTTGCCAACAAAGGTCCATATAGTCAAAGCTATGGTTTTTCCAGTAGTCATGTACAAATGTGAGAGTTGGACCGTAAAGAAAGCTGAGCGTCAAAGAATTGATGCTTTCTAATTTTGGTGCTGGAGAAGACTCTTGAGAGTCCCTTGGACTGCAAGGAGATCAAACCAGTCAATCCTAAAGGAAGTCAACCCCAAATATTCAATGGAAGGACTGATGCTGATGCTGAAGCTCCAATACTTTGACCACCTGATGCGAAGAACTGACTCATTGGGAAAGACTGATGGTGGAAAAGATTGAAGGCAGGAGGAGAAGAGGGTGACAGAAGATGAGATGGTTGGATGGCATCACTGACTCGATGGACATGAGTTTGAGCAAATTCTGGGAGACTGTGAAGGACAGGGAAGCCTGGCATACTGCAGTCTGTGGGGGTGGCAAAGAGCTGGACACGACTTAGAGACCAACAATAAACAACAATTTATTTGTTAAACATCAATAACAAAATGCAGGAAGCAATGAAAAAGAACTTTTATTCTGAAACAGACCTGCTTTATCTCTTGAAAACATCTATGAAAAGTTCTACACACAGGACTTCAGAATTTCTTTCTCTCAGGGAGAGCAGTTTAAATTCATTATAAAATAAGGTCCTCTCCATAATTCTGAGAGGGAGAGCATTATTCATGCCATCTCTTGATCCGGTCTGCTAACTCTAGTAGCAGTGGGCAAGGAAAAAAAAAAGCTAGAGTCTCATCTTTCCTTATCATAAGAGGAATTTGAAGGTCTAATAAATTTTAAAACTTCATAAAGAGCATGGGGAGAAGTAAGAGGTATTTTCCTGTCACCAGCATGAGTGCTTTTTTTAAAAATAATATTCAAGGGCCATGTGTTAATAATGGAAACCTCATTTGGGTGTCCAGGAAGATGTTGCATATTGAACTGCAGGCTGTGTATCAACCTCTGATAGCTCAGTTGGTAAGGAATTCACCTGCAATGCAGGAGACCCCGGTTTGATTCCTGGGTCAGGAAGATCTGCTGGAGAAGGGATAGGCTACCCACTCCAGTATTCTTGGGCTTCCCTGGAGGCTCACCTGGTAAAGAATCTGCCTGCGGGAAATACGGAAGAACTGGGTTCAATCCCTGTGTTGGGAAGACCCCCTGGAGAAGGGAAAGGCTACTGACTCCAGTATTCTGGCCTGGAGAATTCCATGGACTTTATAGTCCATGGGGTTGCAAAGTGTCAGACAGGAGATCAATCGACTTTCACTTTCACTGTGAATCAAGGCAATCTTTGCTTGTTTTCATTATTCATTGTTTGCTAATGAAATCTTTTAAAAAGCAAGCATCCTTTTTAGGGATATACTTTTTGACTTCGTAAGTGGTTTAGACAGGGGGTTTTCAAAGGATGGTCTCTTAACCACCAGCAGCAGCATCACCTGGGAACTTGTTCAGTTGCTCAGTTGTGTCTGACTTTTTGTGACTGACCCTGTAGACTGCAGCACTCCAAGTCCCCCTGTCCTTCACCATCTCCCGGAGTTTGCTCAAACTTATGTCCATTGAGTCAGTGACGCCATCCAACCATCTCATCTTCGGTCGTCCCCTTCAATCTTTTCCAGCATCAGAGTCTGTTGCAATGAGTCGGCTCTTCGCATCAGGTGGCCAAAGTATTGGAGAACTTGTTAGAGACGCAAATATACAGGTCTTGAATCAGACCTACTGAATCAGAAACTCAGGGGTTGGGGCAGGGCCAGCTGAGGTTTAAGAAGCACTTCAGGAGATTCTGTGGAGTTTTAGTTAAACTAAATCAGGCATTCTCTACAAGAATGGTTTTACTCTCCAACCTGTCCCTAAGACATTTAGTTATGTCTGGTGACCTTTTGGGTTGTCGCAGCTTGAGGTGATGATGAGTTGGTGATAGACAGGGAGGCCTGGCGTGCTGCAGTCCATGGGGTCGCAAAGAGTCGGACAGGACTGAGCAACTGAACTAAACTGGAAGTAGGAGTGCTACTGCCATCTAGTGGTAAGAGGTCAGTGATGCGGGTCAACTTCATAAATGTACGGGACAGTCCTCCCTGCACCAACAAACAGCACCCCAGAGCTCACCGGCCCAAATCATCCAGAGTGTCGAGACTGAGACATTCTGCACTAAATCCTTTAGGAGGAACTTCTTGAATGTCGGTAATCTGAGTCTACAGAAAGGCAGAATGAATTAGGGAATGAGCCACAGTCTAGAATTCAGGTTCTGACCCTGTTAATTGAGTTGTATAATTTCATATTGCATATTAAAAAGCAGAGACATTACTTTTTCAACAAAGGTCCATCTAGTTAAGGCTATGGTTTTTCGAGTGGTCATGAATGGACGTGAGAGTTGGAGCATAAAGAAAACTGAGCACAAAGAATTGCATTTGAACTGTGGTGTTGGAGAAGATTCTCGAGTGTCCCTTGGACTTCAGGGAGATCCAACCAGTCCCTCCTAAACAAACTCAGTCCTGGGTGTTCATTGGAAGGACTGATGTTGAAGCTGAAACTCCAATACTTTGGCCACCTGATGCAAAGAGCTGACTCATTTGGAAAGACCCTGATGCTGGGAAAGATTGAGGGCAGGCGGAGAAGGGGACAACAGAGGATGAGATGGTTGGATGGCATCACCAACTCAATGGACATGAGTTTGGGTAAACTCCAGGAGTTGGTGATGGACAGAGAGGCCTGGTCTCTTTATCTCTCTGTTTCAGTAATCTCACTTATAAAATGGGAATGATTCCCGCCTCTTGTGTGAATTACTATGAAGATCAAATGAGATAATGTTATGAATCCACTTTGTAAACTGTCATGCTAATTAAAATGAATTGCAGAATTTTTTCCAGTGGGAGAAAGACACAGACCAGAGGTGGGCGTAGGATGCTATAAAAGGTTAAAGCATCTGATTCAGCTGTCTGAAAATAGCCAGATTCCTTAGTGTAAATGTGATTTGTGTTGGAGATTTTTTTCCCTTATTGCTTCTTAACCCTTTCCTATAACTACTTGAGGTTAGCATTTTTTTTTTTAAACTCAGTCATTGCAAGATCAAACCAGTCACTTCTAAAGGAAATCAACTCTGAATATTCATTGGAAGGACTGATGCTGAAGCTGAAACTCCAATATTTTGGCCACCTGATGTGAAGAGCTGGCTCATTAGAAAAGACCCTGATGCTGGGAAAGATTGAAGGCAGGAGGAGAAGGGCACAACAGAGAATGAGATGGTTGGATGGCATCACCGATTAGATGGACATGAGTTTGAGTAAG
Source organism: Aepyceros melampus (assembly GCA_006408695.1). Taxonomy (NCBI): domain Eukaryota; kingdom Metazoa; phylum Chordata; class Mammalia; order Artiodactyla; family Bovidae; genus Aepyceros; species Aepyceros melampus. The sequence continues at coordinate 521,067 of SJXQ01003388.1, forward strand.
CTCTGGGAGTTGGTGCTAGGCAGGGAAGCCTGGCATGTTGCAGTCCATGCTGTTGCAAAGAGTTGGACTTGACTGAGTGACTGATCAACAACAACAATTGCATGATAAGGAAATAACTGGTTCGTGACTTCCCTCTATGGATTAGTTCAGTTTAGTTGCTCAGTCATGTTCGATTCTTTGCGACCCCATGGACTGCAACATACCAGACTTCCCTGTCCTTCACAATCTCCCAGAGTTTGCTCAAACTCATGTCCATCAAGTCAGTGACACCATCCAACCATCTCATCCTCTGTTGTCCCCTTGTCCTCCTGCCTTCAACCTTTCCCAGCATCAGGGTCTTTTCCATTGGGTCAGTTCTTCACATCAGGTGGCCAAAGTATTGGAGTTTCAGCTTCAGTATCCTTCCAAAGAATATTCAGGACTGATTTCCTTTAGGATGGACTGGTTGGATCTCCTTGCAGTCTGAGGGACTCTCAAGAGTCTTCTCCAACACCACAGTTCAAAAGCATCAATTCTTGGACTCTCAGCTTTCTTTATGGTCCAACCTCACATTCATATAGGACTACTGGAAAAACCATAACTTTGGCTAGATGGCCCTTTGTCAGCAAAGTAATGTCTCTGCTTTTTAATATACTGTCTAGGTTTAGGGGTTCTCAAAGTTTTGCCTGCATTGGAATCACCAGGGGATTCTTACTTTATATTAGTAATTACACTTAAAATGAGATTTAATCTGAATAAAATTTTAAGTGTGCAGTTCCATATATGGTTGGCTATAGGTTGTACAATGTTGTACAACAGATTTCTAAAGTTTATATGTTTTACTGAACCAAAACATTATGTGTATTGATTAGTAATTCACATTTCTGCTCTCCCACCAACTCCCAACCTTTGTCAGCAAAGTAATGTCTCTGCTTTTTAATATACTGTCTAGGTTTAGGGGTTCTCAAAGTTTTGCCTGCATTGGAATCACCAGGGGATTCTTACTTTATATTAGTAATTACACTTAAAATGAGATTTAATCTGAATAAAATTTTAAGTGTGCAGTTCCATATATGGTTGGCTATAGGTTGTACAATGTTGTACAACAGATTTCTAAAGTTTATATGTTTTACTGAACCAAAACATTATGTGTATTGATTAGTAATTCACATTTCTGCTCTCCCACCAACTCCCAGAAGCTACCATTCTATTCTCTGCTTTCTCTGACTTTCCTTCCTTTAGATACCTCCTGTAAGTGGAATCACGCAGTATTTGTCCTTCTTCGACTGGCTCACTTCACTGAGCATAATTCCCTCAAGTTTCACTCATGGTGTTGCATGTTGCAAGATTTCCTTCTTTTTAAAAACTGATATTCCATGGTATGTATATGCCACATTTTCTTGATCCATTCATCTGCCTATGAGTATTTAGGTTATTTCCACATCTTGGCTGTTATGCATAATTCTGCAATGAACATGAACATGCTGATAACTTTTCAAAATCCTGATTCCACTGTTTTTGGGTATATACCCAGGTGTGAGATTGCAGGATCCTATGTTAATTTTTTGGGCGAACTCTACATTGTTTTTCATAGTGGCTTCGCCATTATATATTCCCAATAGTGCCCACAGGTTCCAATTTCTCCACTTCCTCACCAACTGTCATAGTCTTAGCCAGAAGGCTCTTGTTAACCTGCAGATTGCTGGGCTTAATCTCTAAGAGTTTCTCACTTGCTGGGACTGGGAAGGGTTTTAAGATGTTACTTTTTTTCTTTTTACTAGAATCCCAGGTAATGCCGGGATAAGAGGATGAGATGGTTGTATAGCATCACCAATTCAGTGGACATAAATTGAGCAAACTTCAGAAGATAGTGAGGGACAGGGAGACCTGGTGTGCTGCAGTCCATGGGGTCACAAAGAGTCAGACACAGCTTAGCGACTGAACAACAGGTGATGCTTCTGGACTTGCCCGGGGACCACACTACGGAGAACCTACCCTATTGTGAGCCACTGGTGGCAACTGCTCACTTCTAATTGTCACTGATGAGCTTTGACGTCAAGCTTCTTTGCCAGGCCTCTCTTGACACAAGGAATAGTTTTTATTGAATCCATTCCCTTTATTAATTCCTTGCCTGAAAAGACCCATTTATTTCTCTTTCCTCATCCCAGTGATGTTAACAGTTTCAGCCATCTAGTTCTGATAATAGCTTTGGCTTGTTCTCAGCTAATTGAGGCCGCTCTACTTCAGCAATCATCGTGAATGACAGAGGACGCAGTCTAAAGACAGCCTGTCCTAATGTACTTTAGATAAGGGGTTATTTTGTTGTTTGGTGTTTGTCTTTAATTCAGGAATTTTGGTACTATCGAACAAGCAAAAACACGAAACGAAGGGACAGATCTGACTTGAAGTCTCTGTGTTTGAAATGCCTTTCTGCAGTGTGGCTCACACACTATCGCCCTCAGAGTGAATTGGGACATTTGCTTATAAGGCAGTTTCGTAGGCCCCACTCCAGGAGTGCACGTGGTGCTGGAATGTTAATTGCTGTAGATGGACCCTGAGAAGGGGCCACTCAGAGCTCTAGACAATGACAGCGACATCAGCAAAATGGCAGAATAGTCCCTCCAAGAATGCTGATGAACCTATGTGGACACAAGATAATGCCCTGATAGTCCATCATTTGTACTGGGGTTCACGCTCGGTGTAGGTTCTGTGGATTCAGACACATGTGAAAAGGCATGTATCCATCGTGATGAGATCTTACATAATATTTTCACAGCCTTAAAAATCCTGCGTTGGTTTCATTCTTTCGTCCCTACTGTGCTGTGTAGATTATAGCATAATACAAACTCGTTGAATAAATACTGCTGCTGCGCTGCTAAGTCGCTTCAGTCATGTCCAACTCTGTGCGACCCCAGAGACTGCAGCCCACCAAGCTCCGCCGTCCCTGGGATTCTCCAGGAAAGAACACTGGAGTGGGTTGACATTTCCTTCTCCAATGCATGAAAGTGAAAAGTGAAAGTGAAGTCGTTTAGTCGTGTCCGACTCTTAGTGACCTCGTGGACTGCAGCCCACCAGGCTCCTCCATCCATGGGATTTTCTAAGCAAGAGTACTGGAGTGGGATGCCATTGCCTTCTCCTGAATAAATACTGGGTTGGCCAAAAAGTTAGTTTTGGTTTTTCCATAAGACATTATTCACTTCTTGGTCAACCCAGTGTCTGCACTATATTGAAGTAATGCTATCAGTTCAGTTCAGCTGCTCAGTCACGTCCGACTCTTTGCGACCCCATGGACTGAAGCACGCCAGGCTTCCCTGTCCATCACCAGCTCCCAGAGCTTGCTCAAACTCATGTCCGTTGAGTGGGTGATGCCATCCAACCATCTCATCCTCTGCTGTCCCCTTCTTCTTCTGCCTTCAATCTTTCCCAGCAGCAGGGTCTTTTCCAATGAGTCATTTCTTCACATCAGGTGGCCAAAGTATTGGCATTTCAGCTTCAGCGTCAGTCTTTCCAATGAATATTCAGGACTGAGTTCCTTTAGGATTGACTGGTTGGATCTCAATATTCAGGTATATTTTTTACATGAATGGCTTTTATTTATTTATTTATTTTTGATAAAGACTTTTATTTTTTATTTTAATTAATTTTTATTTTTTAGTTTGTTTTGCTTTACAATACTGTATTCGTTTTGCTATACATTGACATGAATCAGCCACGAGTGTACATGAACTCCCAATCCCGATCCCCCGTCCCCCCTCCCGCCCCACACCTTCTCTCTGGATTATCCCCGTGCATCAGTCCCAAGCATCCTGCATCCTGCATCGAACCTAGACCGGCGATTCGTTTCACTTATGATATCATACATGTTACACTGCCACTCTGCCAAATCATCCCACCCTCTCCCTCTCCCACAGAGTCCAAAAGGCTGTTCTATACATCTGTGTCTCTTTTGCTGTCTCACATACAGGTTTATCATTATCATCTTTCTAAATTCCATATATATGTGTAAGTATACTGTATTGGTGTTTTTCTTTCTGGGTTACTTCACTCTGTATAATCGGCTCCAGCTTCATTCACCTCATTAGAACTGATTCAAATGTGAGTTTTTCACCCAGAAAAGAGTCTTGGAGATTATTTACCTTCCTTTTGTTTCTATTGTCACTGAGGTCCAAGAAGGTTGGGGTGCTTGTTTAAGGTCCTGCATCAAAATTTCTGTTCTAAGGTGTTTTTCCATCACTAAGGGCTTCAACAATTTTTTTTTTTTTTTTTTTTTGCTAATCACTTACCTCTTTTTGTTTTCTGGCCATAGCACACTGCTCACTTCCAGTCCTCAAATGAAAGAAATATTTCCACACCCTTGCACCTTTGCTGATGCTGTTCCTGATTCCTGAAACAGCCTTCCTTCCTCCTGCTCAGTCTTCAAACCCCAGCTCAGCAGTGACATGCTGACCTAAACCAGTGGATCCCTTCGTTTTCCTCTGAGTTCTGGCAACATTCCAAGTATAACCGGTCAAACTGTATGCAAAATGCTGTCTCCTCTCATCTCCTACTAACTGACGATCTAGTGATAATTCGAGGTCTTGAAGGAGAAAGATGTACAAACAATTCAGGACTCTGATGTTTATTCTGAATCCTTCTTATGTTGAATCAAAACCAAAGGAATTTATCCAAAGAAAGTGGAGTCTCCCTTTGTATTGACTTGTAGTATATTCAGGCAAGGGACCTTTCTAGTCTTCCAGGCACAATATTTTATACTGAATTCTGACCAACTAAAGCCTGCTGTTCATTTCTGATTTGGGGGCTTAGAAAGATGTCTTTCTCATATGAGTGGCAAAAGGGATGACTTACTGTTTGCTGTGAAATTTTACCTTTAACATACTGTTCATGTTTCTGCCCACATAGCTGCCCCCACAGTATAACAAGATCTTGTAAATTCAAGAATTACAGCCCATAAGAACTGCACACATATGGAATGGTTACAAGCTATCCTCTCATCAACTAGCAGGCTCTCAGGAAATATTGATTGGATAACTATATTAAGGAATAAAGGAAAACAACCTGTAATTTCATATGGTTGTTGTTGTAAGTCTGACACTTTGTGACCCCATGGACTGTAGCCTGCCAGGCTCCTCTCTCCATGGAATTCTCCAGGCAAGAATGCTGGAGCGGATTGTCATGCCCTCCTCCAGGGCATCTTCCCAACCCAGGGTTTGAACCTGTGTCTCCTGCATTAGCAGGCAGATTCTTTACCACTTCATGGTAGTGAAATGAAATATCATTTCCTCTAGGCAGCGAGACCCACTCAAGATTGTTTTAATACCTTAGAAGAGGTAAAAGCTTGCCCTTCTCAAGTATAAAAGTAACACTAATTATAATAGCAATGAAGTTTCAAATGTCCTCCCAGTCCACTGCTTGCTTTCTGCTCGCAGCCTATATTAACCCAGGTTGCATATATTTCTTTATTATTATACTTAAATTTCTTTATAATACATGCAACATATACTTATTATGTTCTATATTTCCTTATTTTTACACTGAAATGATTGAAAACAAATAGGTGTAATTTGTATTTTTGTGTGAAAAATCAGGTTTTTGTCAGCTGGGGGAATCAGTCAGCTGGGGCCTAAGGCCATCTCACCTTTGGTGAATGAGCTTCTTTTGACCCCTCGAGAGGCCTGAGCTATGTGATGCTTCCATTGGTCACACCTCCTTCTGGGCCTTCTATCAGTATTAATCAATAACGGTAAAGAGTAGGTCTTGGTCTATATTAACAGAAGGCATGTAGCTTTCAGGACTAGTATACACCTTTTGACATCACTGGAATAGAGTGTATAGTCCATAAAAAAAATCTCTTTTGTGATACTAAAGTGTATGGAAAACTCTCAAGAAAACTTTACTGGTCATTCATTAATTTATTGATGCCAGGCAATTATTTTCCCAAAAACAAAAAATCTGCTTGCAAGCCTGGGGTAATGCTCTCTTCATCTTTTGACGCATCTATCCAGCCAAATATTGGAACTTAAAAATTTCTGAGCTTGATGAGGAAACTATAACAACAAAAATATTGGCTTCGCCAGTGGCTAAGCGGTAAAGAATCTGCCTGTAATGCAGGAGACACAGGAGAGGTGCGTTCAATCCCTGGGTTGGGAAGATTCCCTTGAGAAGGCAATGGCAACCCACTCCATTATTCCTGCCTGGAAGATGCCGTGGACAGAGGAGCCGGGGGGTGTGGGGCTACAGTCCATGGGGTCACAAAAGAGTCAGTTACAACTGAGCAACTAAGCAACAACAGCAAAAAAAATAGTGACTGATCGAGGCCCTGCTGGCATCTGCACTCACTGTACTGTGTCGTATGTGGTCTTTCATGAAAACATCGTGAAGAATTATATCGTCTTAATTCTGCTTAATCTACTTAAGAAATTAAAGTCATTGATCTGTATGCTGTTTCTAAATAGACTGAAAAGCAAACCACATATTTGATGCTCATTTCAACAAAAGGATGGACACATTACTGAGGACCTAGGATATATGAGGCAGGAAAGAAAGATGTGTATAATGACTATAGAGGGGTTATGCAATCTGGTTATTAAGTCATACCACTACAAAAACATGCATGTTATAAGAGTGCCTTAAAGTGCTATCCGGCTTCCCTCGTGGCTCAGATGGTAAAGCATCTGCCTGCAATGCAGTTTGATATCTGGGTCAGGAAGATCCCCTACAGAAGGAAATGGCAACCCACTCCAGTACCCTTGTCTGGAAAATCCCATGGTCGGAGGAGCCTGATATGTTACAGTCCATGGGGTCACAAAGAGTCGGACACAACTAAGCGACTTCACTTTCACTTTCTTTCACTTTAAAGTGTGATATGGGCAGTCATTGGAAGAATTCAAAGAAAGAAATATGCATCCAGGATTAGGAAACTGGATTGGCTATCCTCTTTGATTTTGACAGGCAGGTGCTGAAGTCACAAAGCTGTAATGTGGCTGAGGCTTTGCTTCAGTTCAGTTCGGTTCAGTTCAGTTCAGTCACTCAGTTGTGTCCGACTCTTTGCGACCCCATGAATCGCAGCACGCCAGGCCTCCCTGTCCATCACCATCTCCCGGAGTTCACTCAGACCCACGTCCATCAAGTCAGTGATGCCATCCAGCCATCTCATCCTTGGTCATCCCCTTCTCCTCCTGCCCCCAATCCCTCCCAGCATCAGAGTCTTTTCCAATGAGTCAACTCTTCGCATGAGGTGGCCAAAGTACTGGAGCTTCAGTTTTAGCATCATTCCTTCCAAAGAAATCCCAGAGTTAATCTCCTTCAGAATAGACTGTTGGATCTCCTTGCAGTCCAAGGGACTCTCAAGAGTCTTCTCCAACACCACAGCTCAAAAGCATCAATTCTTCAGCGCTCAGCCTTCTTTGCAGTCCAACTCTCACATCCATACATGACCACAGGAAAAACCATAGCCTTGACTAGACAGACCTTAGTCGGCAAAGTAACGTCTCTGCTTTTGAATATACTATCTAGGTTGGTCATAACTTTTCTTCCAAGGAGTAAGCGTCTTTTAATTTCATGGCTGCAGTCACCATCTGCAGTGATTTTGGAGCCCAAAAAAATAAAGTCTGACACATAATCTGAGGAAAACACGAACAAGCCTGACTCTGATTTCTAGTCTGGTTCTTTGAAGCCTTACTTTTTATCCACTGGCCTATCAGGCTTGCTTTAGCATCAGACAGAAGCTGAAGACCGGAAAGAGTCCAGGTGGCAAATATCTGCTTCTAACTCACAGGGGAAAAGAAATCAACAAGAAAAGAATTTCATTTCCCTGCAGAAACACGGAGCAGCTGCTCTGAGAAGGAAGAGCAGTGGCTTCTGCAGACCACTATACACAGTGCGAGTGGGGTGCAAGCCTGAAGTTCTGGAACCTTATACTCTGTGTGTCTGTGGCTCCGATCAGCCTCCTTTCTGAATGAGTCACCAAGGAGCTGTCATGGGGGAAAGATGGAAAGAGGAATCAGATAAACCTGCTCTTTTCAGAACCTCTGTTTCCACCCACAAGCCTGTCAGATGTGGCAGCCCTCCTTTCTGGAAGCTTCTTATTGGAAGGAATTCTTGCAATTCTGCAGCAGTTCATGGTACAAAGGTCACTGCAGGATGTTTTTATTTATTTATTTGACTGTGCCACGTCTCATGTGGGATCTAGTTCCCCATCCAGGGATCAAACCTGGGCCCCAGCATTGGGAGTACAGAGTCTTAGCCACTGGACCACCAGGGAAATCATTATTATTTTTCAATATAGAGCTTTTGAACAGAGTTTTGAGCCTGGACAGCCCATGTTTTTCTGGGAGATAGATGATGTTTTTGAGAAAGTGAATGAGTGAAATGAAAATACAAGTTTCCTTGCCCCTAAAATTAGACAAATGTCACAGTCAAGTAAAGGGGGGAAAACTAGTGACCATCTTGAAACCATTTTTGCTAAAATAAGCTAAATGGATTACAAAATTTTTTTATATTCTCTTTTCTTATGGTAATTTGATTTATTATGCCCAGTGAAAAGAAGTTTCTTCAAATCCTAATATATTCCAAATTTTCTCATTACAAAAATGTGTTTCTCTTTGTTGACTGGTTTTTATTTCATTATTACATTATCCATCAGAGATTAGTGAAACCCTGTTACAGGCGTGCACGCTCCATCTCCTTAGTCATGTCCAACTCTTTGTGACCCCATGGGCTGTAGCCCGCCAGGCTCCTCTGTCCGTGGGATTCTCCAGGCAAGAATACTGGAGTGGGTTGCCATGCTTTCTCAAGGAGATCTTCCTGACCCAGAGATCGAACCCGAGTCTTTTACATCTCCTGCATTTGCAGGCAAATTCTTTACCATTAGCATCACCTGGGAAGTCCTGAAACCCTGCTGCTGCTGCTGCTGCTAAGTTGCTTCAGTCGTGTCCGACTCCGTGCGACCCCAGAGATGGCAGCCCACCAGGCTCCCCCGTCCCTGGGACTCTCCAGGCAAGAACACTGGAGTGGGTTGCCATTTCCTTCTCCAGTGCATGAAAGTGAAAAGTGAAAGTGAAGTTGCTCAGTTGTGTCCGACCCTTAGCGACCCCATGGACTGCAGCCCACCAGGCTCCTCTGTCCATGGGATTTTTCAGGCAAGAGTAGTGGAGTGGGGTGCCATTGCCTTCTCCTGAAACCCTGCTACTTAGATAAAAGTTTAAAGCATTTTTATTTCCTGTAAGTTTAATTTTGTAACAAATTCTGATATGATGTGATTCCTTTTGCAAATAGTTTCAAACTATGCTGTGGCAGAGGATAAATATATATTGTATAATATTATGTGAAATAATGTGTAATAAATATCTATATATTTAAAATCTGAGTGGGTGTGTGCAAAGCCCCTTCAAGTCATGTCCAACTCTGTGTGACCCCGTGGACTGTAGCCCACCAGGTTCCTCTGTCCATGGGATTCTTCAGGCAAGAACCCAGGAGTGGGCTGCCATGCCCTTCTCCAGGAGAATCTTCCTAACCAGGGGTCAAACCCGAGTCTTTTAAATCTCTTAAGTTGGCAGGTAGGTTCTTTACCACACTAATGCCACCTGGGAAGTCCAAAGGTCTGAGCAGCTCCTGGATATTCATAGATACATGACTGTTAACCTGAGGTCCATGGATCACCTGCAATTTGGGGCATAATTTTGTGTGAATGTATTATTTCCTGAAAATTAGGCCCAGAGCATTCATCGTCTCCCTAAAAGGCTCTGTGATTCAAAAAAGATTATAACTTCCTATATTAAATAAATAACACATCTTAGTTTCGGAGAAGGCAATGGCAACCCACTCCAGTACTCTTGCCAGGAAGGACCCATGGATGGAGAAGCCTGGTAGGCTGCAGTCCACGGGATCACTAGGAGTCGGACACGACTTCACTTTCACTTTCATGCATTGGAGAAGGAAATAGCAACCCACTCCAGTGTTCTTGCCTGGAGAATCCCAGGGATGGGAGAGCCGGGTGGGCTGCTGTCTATGGGGTCGCACAGAGTCAGACACGACTGAAGCGACTTAGCAGCAGCACACCTTAGTTTATATATTGACAGTATTTAAATGCCTTGAGACCCACCAGACAATGCTAATGGGGATTATTGTAATTAAGAAAAATGAATTTTTCCTGGTACTGAAACAAGAGTGTCTTTCCCTAAAGTCTGCATTGCGGTAAGCACTTATACCATAAAGAGGTCTTTCTGGACATTTTCATCCTTTTCTTCCACCAGTTATGGTACCTCTGTATGTTCTTGATGTGTGGCTGGTGTTTCATAGGTTAGGACTTGGGGTTTCATAGCTCAAGATTTCATCTAGAACAGGCAGGGGTTGAATTCACACATTTCGTATCTTTGACTCCACATTTCCTGGTAGATTCCTTGTTATTTAAGTGTATTAAATAATACAATCATAGATCTCTGAAAAATTTGTCAGAGATAGATGTAATTTGTCAGAGTGTAGATGTAATTTGCCTGGTTCTGTCACCTACATTGCCAGGACTGGAAGACTGGCAATTTTTTCCCCTTCAAAATAGGTTTTCTTAATACATAGACTATAGAAGTGATTTTTCTGAAAAACATTCCCCCCCCGCCCCCGGGGAGAGTTTCTTAGTAGAGTAGACATTTGTAGAATATACTGATCCATCCTGACATTTAAAAGGAGTCAGAGGGAAGTAAAATTTCTTTGTTTCAAAGCATTGAAAGTCTAAGATGTTTCCGTTCAGTTCAGTCGCTCAGTCGTATCCGACTCTTTGTGACCCCATGAATCGCAGCACGCCAGGCCTCCCTGTCCATCACCAACTCCCGGAGTTCACTCAGACTCACATCCATCGAGTCAGTAATGCCATCCAGCCATCTCATCCTCAGTCGTCCCTTTCTCCTCCTGCCCCCAATCCCTCCCAGCATCAGGGTCTTTTCCAATGAGTCAACTCTTCGCATGAGGTGGCCAAAGTACTGGAGCTTCAGTTTTAGTATCATTCCTTCCAAAGAAATCCCAGGGTTGATCTCCCTCAGAATGGACTGGTTGGATCTCCTTGCAGTCCAAGGGACTCTCAAGAGTCTTCTCCAACACCACAGTTCAAAAGCATCAATTCTTTGGCGCTCAGCCTTCTTCACAGTCCAACTCTCACATCCATACATGACCACAGGAAAAACCATAGCCTTGACTAGACGGACCTTAGTCGGCAAAGTAATGTCTCTGCTTTTGAATATACTATCTAGGTTGGTCATAACTTTTCTTCCAAGGAGTAAGCGCCTTTTAATTTCATGGCTGCAGTCACCATCTGCAGTGATTTTGGAGCCCAAAAAAACAAAGTCTGACACTGTTTCTACTGTTTCCCCATCTATTTCCCATGAAGTGATGGGGCCAGATGCCATGATCTTCGTTTCTGAATGTTGAGCTTTAAGCCAACTTTTTCACTCTCCTCTTTCACTTTCAACAAGAGGCTTTTTAGCTCCTCTTCACTTTCTGCCATAAGGGTGGTGTCATCTGCATATCTGAGGTTATTGATATTTCTCCTAGCAATCTTGATTCCAGCTTGTGTTTCTTCCAGTCCAGCGTTTCTCATGATGTACTCTGCATAGAAGTTAAATAAGCAGGGTGACAATATACAGCCTTGACGTACTCCTTTTCCTATTTGGAACCAGTCTGTTGTTCCATGTCCAGTTCTAACTGTTGCTTCCTGACTTGCATACAGATTTCTCAAGAGGCAGGTCAGGTGGTCTGGTATTCTCATCTCTTTCAGAATTTTCCACAGTTTATTGTGATCCACACAGTCAAGGCTTTGGCATAGTCAATAAAGCAGAAATAGATGTTTTTCTGGAACTCTCTTGCTTTTTCCATGATCCAGCGGATGTTGGCAATTTGATCTCTGGTTCCTCTGCCTTTTCTAAAACCAGCTTGAACATCAGGGAGTTCACGGTTCACGTACTGCTGAAGTCTGTATCATATTTCAGATTCCACAAATAAGTGATATCATGTTATACTTGTTTTTCTCTGACTTACTCTGCTTAGCATGATAATCTCCAGATTCATTCATGTTGCTGCAAATGACATTTCATTCTTTTTATGCCTGAGTAGTGAGAACCTTAGCTTTGATGGATAATATGCCCGTTTTCCTTTTCAGTTGACATTTAACTGCACTGCTTCAGCTGAGCTAACACAGGAATCTGTCTTAGGATCAGCTGGATGGGTGAGTGACCAGTGAACAAGTGTTGGGTTAGTCGCTCAGTTATGTCTGACCCTTTGCGACCCCATGGCCTGTAGCCCACCAGGCTCCTCTGTCCTTGGGATTCTCCAGGCAAGATTACTGGAGTGGGTTGCCATGCCCTCCTCCAGGAGATCTTCCCAACCCGGGGATTGAACCTGTGGCTCCTCTGTCTCTTGCATTGCAGGCGGGTTCTTTACCGCTGAGCCATGAAAGGGGTGGCCAGTGGGGTTGCACTGAATTCCTCAGTTAGAAGAACTTTGTGTTTGGGGTATAATGCTCAGTAATTGCCATCTTGCAATTCTTAATACTTTTTCTTTGAACTTGTAAAGAAGTCTGTAAGTGTGTGCAGGGGGCTTCAAGCCTGGTTCACACGTGGTTCTGCCTCCCTTCGCCTCCTTCCCTCTTCCCGTGATGGGTTCTTGGCTCCCTGGTGTCTGCACTGTCCCTGCCCACCCTCATCTGACGAACTGATGGCGAGGTTGGGAGGAAGGCCCTGTTTGGCCATTGTTTTCTCCCTCAGTGGGGACCTGGATGTGGGCCCCTGGGTGGATGATGTCTGTCCATGCCCAGGGAGTCTTGGATGCAGGGAGCAGAAACACCAGGGGCTCTGGCCCATACCCCTCCAGGTAACTGCCCACCTCCTGATGCAGGAACCTATGGGGAGGTTGCTGGTCCTGAGGGTCGGTGGACTGCTGTGGGAGACGCAGAGGGCCTGGTGGGAGGAGGAGATCGATTCCCCCATCCAGCTGGGACTCGTCGCTTTCAATGTGCCCTGGAGCTGCTGGACTATGTAGTGGCTTCTGGTTCCAGGGTCATTATTAGTGTGCTCCGTCCTGAGGATCCTGCTTACACAGCCCCATCTCTGGATGAAACCATAACCATAAACTATGATGCTGGATTAGGCGCTCAGCTGTGTGACCCCATGGACTGTAGCCTGCTGGGCTTCTCTGCCCATGGAATACCCCAGGCAAGAATCCTGGAGTGGGTTGCCATTTCCTTCTCCAGGAGAACCGTAACTACACTGAGAGTATTAAAACTTATGCTTTCCAAATCCAGCTAAGCATTCAGTAATAAATGCTTTTTTCATATTCTCTATCTTCGTGGCTTTTTGTGAGATATTGAATATAGTTTCCTGTGCTATATAGTAGGAGCTTGCTGTTTCTTTTACATATTTTAGTTTGCATCTGCTAATCCCAAAGTCCTAATTTATCCTTTGCCCACTTCTTTCTTCTTTGGTAAATTTGTTTCCTGTGTCTGTGAATCTGTTTCTGGTTTGTAAATAAATTCATTTGTATCATATTTTAGATTCTGTTTGGCTAAATAGTGACTCCTAATATTAAGAGACCACTCTGGAAGAGTTGTATTTTTTTTCTAAGTTTGACTACTTTCATTTCATATCCACTATAAGCCCTGTTTACAGGGAGTTCAACCTTGTGCTCTGTGCCAACCTAGAGAGGGTTGGAGGTAGGAGAGTTTCAAGAGGGAGGGGACGAATATATACCTTTGACTGACTCACGTTGATGTATGGCAGAAACCAATACAACTTTGTAAAGCAATTATCCTCCAATTAAAAATAAAGAAATAAATCTTGTTTGACCTTCATTAACACTATTTTTGTGAGGTCCAAATACCTGAGTATCTTTATAAAGCTTGTTAAGCTGAAAAATACATGGGGCTAAGTCAAGGCTATGGTTTTTCCAGTGATCATGTATGGATGTGAGAGTTGGACTGTGAAGAAAGCTGAGTGCTGAAGAATTGATGCTTTTGAACTGTGGTGTTGGAGAAGACTCTTGAGAGTCCCTTGGACTGCAAGGAGAGCCAACCAGTCCATTCTAAAGGAGATCAGCCCTGGGATTTCTTTGGAAGGACTGATGCTAAAGCTGAAGCTCCAGTACTTTGGCCACCTGAAGTGAAGAGTTGACTAATTGGAAAAGACTCTGATGCTGGGAGGGATTGAGGGCAGGAGGAGAAGGGGACGACTGAGGATGAGATGGCTGGATGGCATCACTGATTTGATGGACGTGAGTTTGGGTGAACTCTGGGAGTTGGTGATGGACAGGGAGGCCTGGCGTGCTGCGATTCATGGGTCGCAGAGAGTTGGACACAACTGAGTGACTGACCTGAACTGAACTGAAGTGACATGGATCAGACAAGAGGGAACAGAAAAAAAAAAAAAAGCAAGGGAAAAAAGAGTAAAAGGAAAGAAAACAAGAAAGAGGAGAAAGAAGTGCAAAGGGATTAAAATCGAGGAATAAAGGAATGACACCAGCAGGATGGCAGTATCGGAAGTTCTGGCCATCAGACCCCTGGGGAAACAGGTGACCTGCTGCATAGCAGGGCGCCGGGTGGGGAGAGGCAGGGAGACGCTGCCAGTGCTCGCTGCAGCACTGCTTACAATAGTGAAGACTGGGAAGCAGCCTGAGTGGCCGTCGGCAGGGGAGTGGACAAGGGTACAGTACCTATGCACAAAGGAATGTTCAGTTCAGTTCAGTTCAGTTCAGTCGCTCGGTCGTGTCCGACTCTTTGCGACCCCGTGAATCGCAGCACGCCAGGCCTCCCTGTCCATCACCAACTCCTGGAGTTCACTTAGACTCACGTCCATCGAGTCTGTGATGCCATTCAGCCATCTCATCCTCGGTCGTCCCCTTCTCCTCCTGCTGCCCCCAATCCCTCCCAGCATCAGAGTCTTTTCCAATGAGTCAACTCTTCGCATGAGGTGGCCAAAGTACTGGAGCTTCAGCTTTAGCATCATTCTTTCCAAAGAAATCCCAGGGCTGATCTCCCCCAGAATGGACTGGTTGGATCTCCTTGCAGTCCAAGGGAATGGAATGTTACTCAGCTGTTATAAAGAATGGAACGATGCCATTGGCAGCAACACAGATGGACTTGGGACACTCTCTAATGTCACACTGAGTCAAGCAAGTCAGACAGAGAAGGAAAAGTATCTCATGACATCCCTTATATGTGGAATCTAAAAAGAAATGATACAATTGAACTTACAGAATGGAGACTCACAGGCTTAGAGAATGAACTTGTGGCTGCCGGGGGTGGGGAGGAAGGATGGGGGGAAGGGATAGTTAGGGAGTTTAGAATCGACATGTACAGAGAGATATCATATAAAAAACGAATTGCCAGTCTAGGTTCGATGCAGGATACAGGATGCTTGGGGCTGGTGCACTGGGATGACCCAGAGAGATGGTATGGGGAGGGAGGTGGAGGGGGGGTTCAGGATTGGGAACACGTGTACACCCGTGGCGGATTCATCTGATGTACGGCAAACCCAATACAGTATTGTAAAGTAAAATAAAAAAAATAAAATGCATAACCCACAATGATCTTCTGTATAGCACAGGGAACTCTGCTCTGTGGCAGCCTGGATGGGAGGGGAGTTTGGGGGAGATTAAATGCCTGTATATGTCTGGCTGAGTCCCTTCGCTGTTCACTTAAAACTATCACAATATTGTTAATCAACTAAGCCCCGATACAAAATAAAACGTTTTTTAAAAAAGAGAAAAGAAAATGGCTGGAGGTAATTCTATTAAATATAACCAGGTCTGTTGAAAATGTACAATGTCTGGCACTGTCTAGATACATAACTTGTATGAACACATTTAATACTCATCAGAACCATGAGGGAAAAGCCATTATTATTCCAGTATTGTGGTAGGAAACTCCGAGAGGCTCAGAAAGGTTAGATGATGTATTCTAGGCTACACAGCAGTTTCATAGGTGACTCAAGCGGTAAAGAATCTGTCTGCCAACACAGGAGATGTGGGCAAGAGACTCAGGCTCAATTCCTGGGTTGGGAAGATTCCTGGAGAAGGAAATGACAACCCATTCTTACCTAGACAATGCTATGGACAGAGAAACCTGGTGGGCCACAGTCCATGGGGTTGCAAAGAGTTGGACGTGACTTTGAGACTGAACACACACCCACACAGAAGCTACACAGCCCAGAGACGGCAGAACAAGAATCTAATCCAGGGTCTTGGTCTAGAGACCAGGTTCCTGATTAGTATTCCATAGGTCAGCTGTTTGGAGTCTGAGATTGTATTTGGGCTGCCCATGGATGAGCAGTGAAATTATGGAGATCAGCGTCAATAATAAGAGCAACATTTTAGTTTTCATCTCCTTCATTGACAGAAAAATAGCTGGAGGATTCAGGGAGGGAAAAAAAAAGCATGAAATGAAAATACCAAAGAACTTTTTGATCTGATAGTATCTTACATTTGTACATAACATTTTGTACTTTGCAAAGCGTTTTCAGGGGTACTGTCTCATTGATTTGCAAAATGACTTGGCAAGACAAGTATTATTGTCCCCACTTTACACAGATGAGAAAATGGAAGCTTGGAGAGATTAAGTGGTCTCCAAGCCCAGATAGCTTATAAAATGGAGATTCAAGTCTTCAGACTTCTTTCCACTAAGGATTAATTACCAGGGGGAAAATTGTGAAGAATGAAATATATTCTAATCTCCATTGAAATAGTTCATTACAGAGAGTTTTCTTCTTGGTGAAATCACTTTCAAATGGCTGCTGTGTCGAGGGCACTTTATTACTGGAAATTGTAATAAGCCAAAATAATGAAAAATTGCAATGTATAAGAAGGAAGCTCGTGGATCAGAGACAGAATTTAATCCAATTTGTTAATCAGAAAAGCCATCTGGATATTGGTGTTTGTTATTTTACTTCTTTTCTGGGCAGCTCTTGCTAAATTGACTTAATTTTCTAATTAAAAAAGTTTTAAAACATTTTAAAATTAAATTTTATTGGAGTATAGTTGCTTTGCAATGCTATGATAGTTCCTGCAGTAGAGCAAAATGAATCAGCCATACAGATATATATATTCCCTCCCTTTTGGGTTTCCTTCCCATTCAGGTCACCACAGGACATTAAGTAGATTTCCCTGTGCTGTGTGGTAGGTGCTCAGTAGTTATCTATGTAATACCTAGTATCAACAGTGTGTCAATCTTAATATCCCAGTTCCTTCCCTCCCCTTTCCCCCTTGATATCCACATATATGTTCTGCTAAATTGACTTTAAACAGTGGTCTCCCAGTATGTTTTGTTCTTGAGCCAGCATTTAATAAACTGTATTTGGGATTGGGCTTTGGTTTTGAATTTTAAAGAGGGAGAGAAGGGGAAGCGAAAGGGTGACTCATTTTCCAGAATTATACACGTTGAAGAGAGCAGCCTAAAGGAGTGTACCATTCCTGACGTTTGCAGCGAGAGCCGAAGGAAAGGATGCTTGGTAGTGTACCAGCCAGCACCACCCCTCTCACTTGCCCTGGCTAGAGACGGGCTCTTTTGATCTCCATTTCTGCAGAAGTTACACTTTTGTGGTCCTCAGACTCTCAACAAGCATGTCTAGAAACAGTATTGAGGCTGAAACTTGGTATTTGTTTTCCTGAGAGCCCTACAAAATAGAACACAATTAAGCGATGCGCACAATTGAAGATGACTAGGTGGTGAAGTCACTGTCGTGTTTTTCCCTCCGTCACCATGCAGCTGAACTAGCATCCTTGAATCAGACATACAGAGCGGCTAAGTGCAGAGGATCTGAGAAAGCTGAGCAAGACATTAACTGATTAAAGAACGTACCGTGCTCTGTGTGGAGCTGGGACCACAGTGGGAAAGCAGAGAGACACAGCCCTTATCCACAAGAAGTTTCCAGCTTAATGGGAAAGATTTCCAATAGTCAATCACGGATGTGAGAGTTGGACCATAAGGAAGGCTGAGTGTCGAAAAAGCTGATGCTTTTGAACTGTAGTGCTGGAGTAGACTCTTGAGAGTCCCTTGGACTGCAAGGAGATCCAACCAGTCAATCCTAAAGGAAATCAACCTTGAATATTCATTGGAAGGACTGATGCTGAAGCTCAAGATTCAATGCTTTGGCCACCTGATGGGAAGAGCTGACTCACTGGAAAAGACCCTGATGCTGGGAAAGACTGAGGACGGGAGAAGGGGATGACAGAGAATGAGATGATTGGAAGCCTGGCGTGCTGCAGTCCATGGGATCTCAAAGAGCTAGACATAACTTAGCAACTGATCAACAATACAGCTATACAAGGAAGTGCCTGTTAAGTATACCAACCACTGGTTCTCTCGCCTTATCATTGTCCCTCTCGTTGACCCATCAGGTGACCGGAGAGCCCTCAATGTATAAGGCTGGGGAACACGGCCTTAAGTTAAAAGCTCAATAGTACATGTGCCTTGACATGTGGGAAAACCTTGAATGCTTTAAGTTTCCCTACTCTGCTCCTGAGGATGGGGAACCCCAGCAAACAACTTCATTTAGGCACGGGGCCATTCACCCCTGAGGAGTGGGTTCTGACTGCCCCTGGAATTATTCAAACAAGCCAATCACATCCTCCCACCAGGAACAACGGGTCATCCACTCTCTTGTTACTACAAAACCTGCCTCTGCCAGTCTTTGGTTGACCACTCCATTCCAGAGCACACCTCCCACCCCACCAGCTGGCCTGGCAATGGCAAGGTGTCCTTTTGTCCTGGGCTGGGCGTCCCTGTGACTCATAACCCCTGTTAGTTATGTCAAGCTGGGGTGTTGCAGGTTGGACTGAAATCTCAGGGTGAGAATCCCTCCCTCACCAATGGAGTCAAGACATGGCCATCAAAACAAAGTACTTGGACACTGAGTTCCAACTTGGTTGCTTATTATCCATCCACTAACTGTGGGAAGTTGAGCAGTGAAATGGTTGATATGAATGTTAACTACTCTTTTTTAAAGATATGTTGCAATGTTAATTTTTTAAATTTAACTTTCATATTGGAGTACAGTTGATTAGGGCTTCCCAGGATGCGCTAGTGGTAAAGAAGCCACCTGCCAGTGCAGGAGACATGAGATGCGGGTTCAATCCCTGGGTCGGGAAAATCCCCTGGAGGAGGGCATGGCAACCCAGTCCAGTATTCTTGCCTGGAGAATCCCATGGACAGAGGAGCCTGCGGGCTTCAGTCCCAAGTCCACAGGGTTGCAAAGAGTCAGACATGACTGAAGCAGCTTAGTATGCACACATATTTGATTAGCAATGTTGTGTTAATTTCAGTTATACAGAAAAGTGATTAAGTTATGCATGTATCTATTGTTTTTTTCAAATTCTTTTTCCATTAAGTTTAGTACAGAGTATTGAGCAGAGTTCCCTGTGCTATACAGCAAGTCCTTGTTGGTTATTTGTTTAAAATATAGCAGTGTGTACATGCTGACTACTCTTTAAAGTAGCTGACAACAAACTCAGAAAGATGGACACTAAACGCTGCTGTACACCTTCCCTCAAAGCCTTATCTTCACAGACTCAGAATTAGCTCAACAGCGGTGAAACTGTTTTTGTTGATTATGTTATCAGTCTGAGCTATAGACTGATAGAAGAATTTGGAGACGTTAAAGAGGCAGAGATTGAAATTTCATATTGTTCGGTTCCAATGTTTGGCTTACTTGGGAGGTTCAATTTTTCATCTGTCAATTTTCAATCATCACCTTGATTTAACAAGTCTTGCAGAAAATTATTCATCTTTGTGTGAGAACTCTATTGAGGGTGGTTGACACATGCTTGTAAAGCATATCAGCATAAAAAATGAGGTGGCTCATGCATATAGCAATATTCCAACTTGTTTTCTTGAAGCAATACTTCTCTGACTAAGGACAGACTCATCACTTTACTGTCTCATCTTAATTAACTCATATTTTCATTTCAGTTAAAAGCAAACAAATCACAATCTGGCCACCCTGGGAATGGATGTGTCTCAAATAAGATGCTTGCAGGGTTTGTCTGGCCACATGCCAAGACACCCTTGACCATGGCGATGTGAAATTAACCAGGACAATCATTACTGCAAGACACAAAGAAGAATCAGAATAAAAATATGGAATCGGATGACAAAGGAACCCAAACAGCCATACTGTGTCACTGAGTAGAGCTGGAAGTGGTGAATCATAAATTTCAACCCCACGGTTACCCTAATGCAGTGAGCAATGATCAAGTTTATCACAGAGATGTCACTAAGATGACCCCTTGATCTGAATCTCACTTTCTGAGTCCAGGCCATGTGAAATTCTGCTTGGGGAGAGTAACTTTCTACCCTTGCCTGGCATCTTTAATTTTGGGTATATAAGATGGCTATTTGGGGGGCTTTTTTAAAACAAATTTATTTTATTGAAGTATATTTCATTTACAATGTTGTGTTCATTTCTACTGCACAGCTGATTCAGTTATATATACTCCCTCCCACCCCCCCGCCATTTTCTTTTCCATTGTGGTCTATCACTGGACACTGAATACATTTCCCTGGATGGCTATGCTATTAAGTGAGTAGATGGGGAGATAATAAAGGAAAGGGATTCTCACCAGGGGTAGAAAGGAGGGTGGGATGAGCAGCGAAATTGAGACTGACATGTATACGCTATTGGTCCTTTGTATAAAATAGAGAACTAATGAGAAGCTGCTGTAGAGCTCAGGGAACCCTACTCAGTGTCCTCTGGAGACATAGATGGGAAGGGAATCCGAAAAAGAGGGGACATGTGTGTGTGCGTAGCTGATTCACTGTGTGGCACAACAGAAGCTAAGACTAAGTAGAACTGTGGAAAACTCAGTAGAATCTACAAAACTAAGCAGACTTGGAAAGCAATTCTACTCCAGTAGAAATTAATTTAAGAAAAGAAATGAAAGGGGACTTCAAAGGGATAAACATGAGATGTTGACGGCAAGGAAGCTCTAATGTCAAATTCTACTCACGTTAATAGTCTGGAGACACCTCAGGTGACGGAATGGCGAGAGAAAAAGCATTCTGAAACTGGATAGGACGTGATAGTTACAGCCAGCACAGACAGAAAGTCTGCCGAGGGGCAGGAGTGTACCAGATGCGTGGATATATATATATATATCGGAGCCACGGGGTTCGTGAACGCAACTGTACAATGGCATCCTCCAGGCAGCTTAGCAGAGAATACTGAGACCTGAGTGGCCCTCAGAGACTTTGATCCTATTGGTCGAGGGTGAGGATTGAACATCTGGGTTTTTCAAAGCTTCCCAGGTGACGCAAAATTGCCGAAAAGTTTGAGAAACACTCAATTTAATTCTTCGTGCACCTTAGAAAGTAGGCATTATAATCCAAATTTATATAGTGACACGGGCTTCTCAGGTGGCTCTAGTGGTGAAGAATCTACCTGCTAGTGCAGAAGACTTGGGTTGGATTCCTGGGTCAGAAAGATCCCCTGGAGAAGGGAACAGCAACCTGCTCCAGTTTTCTGGCCTGGAGAATCCCAAGGACAGAGGAACCTGGTGGGCTACAGTCCAGGGGGTCGCAAAGAGATGGACATGACTTCGTGACAGATAATGGCACAAGTAAGATTCAGAAATCTTATTATACAAAGTCACGCAGCCATAAGTGTCAAAGCAAGGGCCGGAATGCTGTTCAGCTCAAATCTGGGGTTTGGGCTTTTCCACAGGCTGATATTCAGTCTGATGGCTTCTACTGAAGAGCAGGGCGGGAAGGGTAAATGAGAGTTGAAGATGGACCTTAGTTATCCATTATTCATCCTTTATACTAGAAATGGAGTGTGCATGTGAAAACTGGGACTTCAGAAGCTTAAAAAAAGGCTGCTAACATTCTACAGTCCCATTTCCCAAGTTAAACTGATTTTCTATATTTAGAGAAATTCGAGCTGAGGTTGGTTCTCAGAGCTCCTTGACTGAAAGAAAAGAAAGGTTATCTTGGAATTATGCTTCAAAGATTGAAATTGGTTCTCTTCTGTTTTATGAATGAATAGCAATAAATATATTTGGCATTTTATAATTTTTCTTACCACTCCTATTATCTTCTTTCTAGCTCACTTTTCAAATGACAGAGTGATTTATTGACTGTCTTTCCGATGTTCCATTTCAGTGAACAAATGGTGAATACAAAAATCTGCCGCTTGACCTCACACTGACTCAGATATTTAAAAGCTTCATTTGATTAAAAAGAATTCATGGAAATGGAGGCCAATACAAGTCAGATTATAATAAAATTCAGAAAATTCCAAGACTTGTTCTTTTAAAAATCAGTGGGGTCCAATTACATTCTCTGTTAGTGTGACTAGAGGCTGCGTTTGCTTTTTATTTGTAAATTACATGCTTTTGGGCCATGTTTGTCTGTCTGCCATTGACTTCAGTCCTCTTCACGCAATGAAACCAAAATGCATTAGCAAAGTGCAAGAAACACTCTCAGTAAACATATCTACTCTTCCTGGCAAAATCCAGAACAGTTCACATGTAGGGGGACTTGAATGTATAAAAACAAGCATATTTTGGGAAAAGGAGCTCCAAAGCAAAATTAAATTTCTATGTTCTTTTAGGAATCACTTAGTCATGAAAGGTCTGATAATTACATACAAAAACAAAAGAGTAGAAATAGTCCAAAGAAGAAAAGAAAGAAAGTGAAGTTGCTCAGTCATGTCCATCTCTTTGCGACCCCGTGGCCTGCAGCCCGCCAGGCTCCTCTGTCCAGTCCATGGGATTCTCCAGGCAAGAATACTGGAGTGAGATGCCATTTCCTTCTCCAGGGGATCTTCCTGACCCAGAAACCGAACCTGGGTCTCCTGTACTTAGGCAGATTCTTTACTGTTTGCACCACCAGGAAAGCCCAGAAATATCCCAAATGATCCTCAAAAGAGGACAAGCAGAAAAAATTATGAAAAATCCTTATGCAGCCTGCATTGTGTTGAAGGTAGGTGTGATAATGGGATTGTCCCTCAGCATCTGCCTGAGTTTGCCCAAGTCCACTCATGTCCATTGCATTGGTGATGCCATCTAACCATCTCATCCTCTGTCACCATCTCCTCCTTGCCCTGGTGAGGGACAGGGAAGTCTGGTGTGCGGCAGTCTGTGGGGCTGTGAAGAGTTGGACAGGACTTGGTGACTGAACAGTGGTATTGTGCTTATGGGGGGGAACTTTATTGTCAGAAAATATTGGTAATAAATATTAAATGATTTAGTGTTGAAATGACATCACATCGGTGGCATTAAAATCTTTTAGCTAACACAAAACAACATCCCATTTCAAAACAAGAACAAGACACAAGAAACAAAAGAATCTCAAAGAGGATAAACTAATTATGACAAAAGTTTTGATAAATTTTTAACTCTGAGTGGAGCATCTATGGGAGTTTATTATGCTGTTCTCTCTACTTTTATGTAGGTTTGAAAATATTCAAAATAGAAATATTCAAGCACTGGTAGACTCAGCCTCCTGCCACTTGGTGAGGGATATATAACTAAGAGCTTACATTCGTGTCTGTGTTTCAGTATCCTTATGCAACAAAAAGGATTGTTATAGACACGGAAATAGGCCACTTAATATAGCATCCAGGTTTGGCTAACTCCATGTGCATGGAAATATCCCCTAGCTCAGGATAAGTAACTGTGACCTCATCCAAAAGTTGGGCTACAACCCCATAAATGGAGAGTGTTCTAGTTCACGCTGGTCTTGGCGAACATCGCTTACAGCCTTCCCTACTTAAAGTCACTGTTTAACTGACATGACTCAGTTTAGATGAGCTGGGATTCTAGCAATACGAGTTCTCATTATTTTAATGCTCTGAGTAAGACTGGAAAAAAGACTTTCGTATATCAGAAAGCTGCCCGAAAGGGCTTTTTCCAGGGGTGGTCTTTGGTAAAATTTGAAAGACAGTACTTCCTAGTTTGCCCCTGAAAACATTTCATCCCCAGGGTGACTCCTAGGGAACCCTTTCCACACTGAGTCCTCGCACTTATTTTCGTATTCTGCCTCATCTGTGCAGGGCTCGATGTGCATTTTGGGGGACCCAGTTGGGGTCCTTGGTTTGTGGAATGCCATGGTCCCAAGCCACTCAGGACTTGGTTCCATTCTTCCCTCTCCTTGCTTACCTTTATCCTATAAATTTAAGATCTGCTTTTAATTGGGAGACCAGGGTGTGAAATAAGTGTGACTTGAGGGGAATGGAATTTGAGTCCTAAATTACACTGAAAGTGAAAAGTGTTAGTGGCTCAGGCATGTTCAGCTCTTATGTTGAACTGTAGCCCACCAGGTTCCTCTGTCCTTGGAATTCTCCAGGTAAGAATACTGGAGTGGATTGCCATTCCCTTCTCCAGGGGATCTTCACGACCTGATTATTGAACTCAAATCTTACATGTTGCAGGCAGATTCTTTACCATCTGAGCTACCAGGGAAGTCAAATTAAACTGGGGGCACTGAAACGGAGCTAAAACGTCCCAGGCAGGTGGTACCTCCTCCAACCAGTTTCCCCACAGATTAAGATCAACCAAAAAAAAAAAAAAAGAGCCAAAAAAATCATTAAACCTACAAGGAGATAAACCACCATGAATGAAATTTAACAGAAAAAAACAAAATTGCGTTAAGGCTCCAACATTTCAGATTTTGATATCATCAGATACAGAATATCAGTATCAATTTAGAAGCTGTTTAACAAAGAAAAAGGGAAACTTTTTTTTAAAAATCGGGAAGAGACTCTCCCAAATGACCAGTAATAAATCAATGCGACATAACCAAGTTAATGAAAAATGACCAGTAATATATAAACATGATAATGTAACACGAGCAAGTTGGATTAATCTCACAAACACAGTGTACAATGGAGCAGGCATATTGTGGACAACAGTTTGGCTATTTCTTCTAAAGCCATACATGTGCTTACAATGCTACCTAGCAATTGCACTCTTGGGCATTACTCCAGAGAAATGAAAACCTGTTCACACAAAATATTTGTTTGGATGTTTATAGTAGCTTTATTCATTATTATGAATAAAATTATGAGCCCCACATTGAAAACAATTAAAATGTCCTTCAATGGGTAAATGGTTAAACATAAGTATACTCATATCACAGAATACTTCTCAGCAATAAAAAGGAAGAAATTGTTGATACATTCAATAATTTATTGGAGTTAAGGCGATGGCCCCTCACTCCAGTACTCTTGCCTGGAGAATCCCAAGGATGGAGGAGCCTGGTGGTCTGCAGACCATGGGGTCACTAAGAGTCGGACACGACTGAGCGACTTCACTTTGACTTTTCACTTTCATGCATTGGAGAAGGCGATGGCACCCCACTCCAGTGTTCTTGCTGGAGAATCCCAGGGATGGGGGAGCCTGGTGGGCTGCCGTCTCTGGGGTCGCAACAGAGTCAGACACGACTGAAGCGACTCAGCAGCAGCAGCAGCAAAGCTTCCATGGAGTATGATTGCATCCAGGTAACTTTTGCACTATAATGTTATACGATTTATTTGTTTTTGTCTGCGTTGGGTCTTCATTGCCGTGAGGGGGTCAGTTGTGACCAATGGGGGTCCACTCTCTAGTTGTGGCGCTCGGGCTTCTCACTGTGGCAGCTTCTCTTGTTGTGGAGACGGGCTCTAGGCACGTGGGCTTCAGGAGTTGCAGCTGTGAGCTCAGCTGTTGCGGCTTCCAGGCTCCAGAGCACAGGCTCAGTAGTTCTGGTGCTGGGGTAGCTGCTCTGCAGCATGTGGGATCTTCCCAGACCAGGAGTAGAAACTCACATCTCCTGCATTGGCAGGTGGATTCTTTCCCACTGAACCACCATTAAGCCCTCAGATAACATTTCTGGCATGATAACATTAGTGAGACCAGATAAGTTGATGCCAGGAGTTAGAGAGGGATTGGAGATTTGGGAGAAACGGACGCTGTTGCAGTTGTGAAACAATAGAGGAGGGGTTCTTGAACGGATGGAGTTGTGCTGTGTCTTGACTATGATGGTGACCCATACGGACCATGTAAACATTACAAACCAATAAGATGTCAGCCCAGCAGAAAAAGTAGCAACCCACATTGACAGACATTGTACAGAAAAGAAAATAAAAAAGTTTGGTGTTTCTTAAAAAACTGTACATACTCTTAGCATATGACTCATCAATCACTCTTCTTGGTATTTACCCAAAAGATTTGAAAACTTATATCCACACAAAAACCTATTTATAGTAGCTTTGTTCATAATCTCCCAAACTTGGAAGTAACCAAGCATCCTTCAATAGGTGAATGGATAAATAGCTGTGGTACAACCAGACAATGGAATATTATTCAACATTAAAAAGAAATGAGCTACCAAATATGAAAAGACATGGAGGAAACAAACATAAATTCGTATTACTAAGTGAAAGGAGCCAGTTTGAAATAGTCCTTATTCTATGATTCCAATCATAGTGCAGTTTTGGAAAAGGCAAAACAACGGAAACAGTTCTGGCCATCTGATACGAAGAGCCAGAACTCTTTTAGAGTTAGAAAAGACCCTGATGCTGGGAAAGATTGGAGGCAGGAGGAGAAGGGAGTGACAGAGGATGAGATGGTTGGATGGCATCACCGACTCAATGAGTTTGAGTAAACTCCGGGAGTTGGTGATGGACAGGGAAGCCTGGGGTGCTGCAGTCCATGGGGTTGCAAAGAGTCACGACTGAGTGACTCAACAACGACAACAATGGAAACAGTGAAAAGATCAGTGATCTCTAGGTGATGGGAGGGATAAACAGGGGTGCTATTCTGTATGATACTATAATGGTGGGTACATGTCATTACATTTGTCGAAACTCATAGACGGTACACCACCAAGAATGGACCTTAATGTGAACAGTGGACTTAGGGCAATAATGACGTGCAGTCATTATGTCACTGCAGGTTTATGGATTATAAGAAATGTCAAGGTGTTGTTAGTAGGGAAGGCTGTGCACACGTGCAGGAACAAGGCAGGTATATGGGAACTTTGTACTGTTCACTCCATTTTGCTGATAACCTAAAACCGCTTTAAAAATTAAGGTAGTAATAACTATCACTGTTAATTTCCTGATTGAACTGTGGTTATGTAAGAGAATGTCCTTATTTATAGGAAATAAACCCTAATATATACAGCAGTCATAGGACATCAGGTCAACAACCCCCTCCCAAATACTACAGGAAAAAAAATTGTACTTTTTCTCTGAGAATGTTTCAAAATTAAAAAATAAATTAATGAAGCTGATCCTTATCAGTGATCTTAATGGGAAATTTTAGGTTTTTTTTTTTTTGGTCTACTCTTCTTGTTTTCCTAAGTTGGAAGTCTGTAGGCTTCAAGCCATTCTGAAAAAAAAAAAAGAAAATCTCCCAGGGGCCCTGGGGGAGCAATTATTCTCAATCTGTTGTTCATTCCCTTGGGCCACGTTTTCTTCAGGGCTGACTCAGGCTGCTGACCCAGTGAGTAAGCGTCTCCCCCAGGAGACATTTTATACAAGGCCATCTGGCCAGGTGCACATTTTTTTTTTTCTTTAAGGTTTCCATTTCTGTGTTCTGGAATACAGGGCTGTCAGACAGAGACATGGGGGCATTTTGGGCCAGGCAGGTATCGTGACAGAGGGTCTCATACACCATGATTCCCCAGCAACACAATCTCAACCTTTCCCTCCCACTTTCCCGCTTGTGAGGCTTCCCTGTCTGTACCGCGTTTTGCCCTCCACCAGCCCAATTCAGACAACCCCACTCTCCTAACGCGTGAGACCCCTGTTTCTCACCACTGCTCTTAGCTATAAGGTTTGAAAGGTCTCTGAAGGGAATTGTAGAGGGGATTGACCAAGCTCTCCTCTATTAGTCTGATGGTGCCCACTGAAATGAGAAATGATTGGTTCAGGGAATCCCAATGCCTATTCTTACAAATTTTTTCTTTATTGTTGTTGTTTAGTCGTTGAGTCATATCCAATTCTTTGCAACTCCGTGGAAGGCAGCCCCCCAGGCTCCTCTGTCTGTGGGATTTCCCAGCAAGCATACTGCGGTGGGTGGCCATTGCCTCCTCCGGGGGGATCTTCCCGACCCAGGCATCAAACCCTCATCTCCTGCAGTGGAAGGCGGGTTCTTTACCACTGAGCCACTTGTAATGCCAAAGGTATGAGTAGGGAAGGACACTGTGGTGTGAAACAGGTGGGAGGTCCCCAGATGGATTTAACTTCCCGAGGGAGGTGTTAAGTTGTCATTTGGCCTGGTCTGTTGAAAAACAATCCACACAGTAGAATTAATTGAATAACACCAGCCACTGCTTCCTGTGTTTCAAACACACCTGCTTTCTCAGCTGAATAATCTTTGGTTACTGTCCTTAGAACCCTCACTAGAACTTCCCAACCTGGGCAGCTCCTGAAAGTTTCTCCACTTGGTTCCTCAAGTGAATTTAGTTCCTACTCAATGTTTCTTTCGGAGAAGGCAATGGCACCCCACTCCAGTACTCTTGCCTGGAAAATCCCATGGACATGAGGTTGCTAAGAGTCGGACACGACTGAGCGATTTCCCTTTCACTTTTTCACTTGCATGCATTGGAGTAGGAAATGGCAACCCACTCAAGTGTTCTTGCCTGGAGAATCCCAGGGACAGGGGAGCCTGATAGGAGGCTGTCTGTGGGGTCACACGGAGTCGGACACGACTGAAGTGACTTAGCAGCAGCAGCAGCAATGTTTCTTTAATGTCAACTTCTCTGTGGCTCAATAAGACCCAAGTTCTTTTACCAAGCATAATATTACTTAGTCTCTTTAGTAGTTCAAACTTTCAAATTGTTCCCTGGTAATGAAATAGGAATGTGTTTTTGCTTGGGAGAACATGAAGATTTATAGTCATTTGAAATATTGTGTGAGTCTTATTTTCATTCAATGCAGTATTCATCACTCTTGGTCATTAGAACATAATATTTCTCTCAAAGAAAGTCAATACTTTTATATGCCTGTGAACATGAGGTGATTCAAGCAGATTCAAGCAGGTGATTCTAAGCTGATTCAAGCAGACAACAGAGTGACTAAGCAAGGGGATTTTGCCTCTTATTTGAAAATCTCCTACTTGCAGAAATTCGTGACTTATGAGTCAATCTGAAAAGACTTATTAATCTCTCTGGTCGTGAGGTAATTGTGGCAAAGAGGACCTTGGTTAGAACTTTGCAGAGGGGTATTCAGATTCAACTGTAGGGCAAAATCAAAAGGAAACAAAGCAAACCATTAAACTATTTCAGATATATGAAATGAAATCCATTTTGTTAAGAACGAGAAGCATGAAAGCATCC